>OU696697.1:12190000-12615000 GCA_916050605.2 Platycheirus albimanus | reverse complement strand
ACAGTATTTGAAAAGGTAGTTATCTGACATAGTGGAATGAGATGTCAAAACCACTATCAACACCCTTGACAGAAGCACTATTTTCAAAATGTCTTCTTATTAAATTTGCAAATTTCTAACAACTAACTGCTCAACAAAATCTAATACTTTTCTAACATCACTAACTTGGGGGGTTTTCACCGAAACCGATTTTCAGCACTTTACTCTAAACTTCCTTTTTCTGATTGCACCCCTTTCACACTTTACAGAATGAAAACAAAATCAAATGCGATGATTCCGATGGCACTGATTCAGACATATCATCGTCCGAGAGTCGTGGCTCTTCGCCAGATCGTCGCCAAAAGTTATTACTTAAGAATCGTTTTTCGAAAATGTTCAACAATTGTCGTTCGTCAAGTAATTCGAATGACGAAAACGACGATGACGACGATGATGAAGACGACGAAGAAATAATTCAAATCACTAATTTGGCGGCAAAGTCAGCTGAAATTGCTGAAGAAACAAACGGTCAACTTGTCGCTGAAAAATCTGTTGAGCCAAAAGAAGCCCAACAAGAAGAAGACGAAGAAGATGATGACATCGATGACATTTGGGGTGCTCCTTCGCCCTACTACAGTGCCTCGCCAACAAAATGCTTTATCCAACGCATTGAAGCTAAACCAGTGCCTCCAGAAACCAGACTGCCATTGCCACAATCAGCACGTTTAGAAATAGTAAATAATTATAATTGTAGTAGTTGTAGTTATTCTAGTACTAGTAGTGTGTTGCAGCAATGCGATCAAAATTTAAATTCACCATGTTCACACGCACTAGCACCACCTGTTGTATTAATGCCACTACCACTACCAGTAGTTGTTGTCCAACAATTAAATGTTTTTTCAAACTCACCACCATCACTACTACCACTTGACCAGTTGGGTGCTTCTTCTTCTTCTTCATTAAATTCTTATGATTTGGCCAACATTAAGTTCATAAACATTTTGAGTGATAATAATGATTTATGTTGTCCCTTAACACAGTTTAGCCGTTCGAGTGTTGGTGGTTCGAAGTTCCTAACACAGGTGCATCCGTTTAGTAAGGACGATTATGAAGGCTTGTGGTTTGAGTCGAGATTCGAGTCGGGTAACTTGGCCAAAGCTGTGAAAATTACCGAAACCTATTATGAGCTGTACCTGCGCCCGGATTTGTATACGAGTCGTTCGAAGCAGTGGTTTTATTTTCGAGTTGGAAGGACGAAGAAGAACTTGATGTATAGGTGAGTGGAAATAAAACTTATCTTAAGAAAAAATAAAAATTCCTGTCTTAATAAAATCCTTATAAACATTGATCTTGGAGAAGAAAAATTTTGAGAGCCGCCCATTTTTCTTATTCGATCAAAGATGGCGCGTCGATCGATTGTGTCTCGACTAATCAAACTTTCCACGTACTGAAGAGACAATTATTATTTTTTGAACAAAGATTTGAAGGAAATTGAGCCAGACTTTTGGTGTGTCTGTTTGCTTAGGGTACTATACAAATTGGAAAAAATTAATTCTTGTGTATTTTTTTTTTACAAAATTGCATTCGTGCCACCTTTTATTTTTTTAACTTTTTCATCGGAACTTTTGTAAAATCAGTGACACTCAGGATTCATTGATTCTATAATTCAATGAAAAAGGACATCTTTTCAAAAGTACTAGATTGTTACATTTCATATTAGTTGACATCTCTGTTTAAACATCAAACAAACGTCACCGAAGCGGAGCTAACTTCACGATGTTGGTTTAACGTCACTGGTGAACATCTTTTTTTTGATTTTTGATTTTTGATCTTGAATCAGGCAAGACCTAGGTTTCTTTGCGCACTGCAAAAGTTGTCAAAGAAAACCCGGGGTTTTCGGATTGGTTTGGCAAAGGACGTCACTATAAGCTGATTCTTTACCTCAACTCGCCTTGATCCACTTGAAGATGACTTCAGGTTTCAAATAACAAAAAGATGGCTTATTAAAGCTGTTTGAGGCAACCCCTGGGACCCTGGGTGACTTCAGGACTCAACGAAAAAAGCTTTCGCCGATTTACCTTTGATCCTTAAGAATTATGATTTCAAATTGCAAACCTCAATTTTAAAAGACGTAATTTTCAATCCCGTCCGAAATATGAAAATTCAACCCAAATTTGTTGCCATACCTCAAAAACTTTTTCTTAAAAAAAAAAAAAAAAAAAAAAAAAACAACAACAAGAAAAACTTTGAGCAATCCTTTATTCATGGTCAGGCCATATCATCATTGTCTTTAATTTTATATTCAACAGATTCTCTATTGTGAACCTGGTTAAATCAGACAGCCTATATAACGAGGGTATGCGACCCTTAATGTACTCCACAACCAACGCCAGAGTTATTGGTCAGGGCTGGAGGCGTTGTGGTGAAAATATTTGCTACTACCGCAACGATGATGAGTGAGTATGAGTTTATCCCAAATATGAATAATAACCGAACGGAACGGACGGAATACAGAGCAAACATCAGACATTTTCATCTTTGTTCGTCCGAAAACCTGAAAATTCTTCATTCCAGCTGAGACATTTAGTAAACAGGGTGTTTCGAATAAAGTGTTATGAATCTTCGTACATATTCTTACAGTATCACTTTAAGCCTCCGTATTATTCTCGAACTGTATGTTAACAATTTTTGGTATACTCATGCAGTTGTGACGATAAAACGTGACGAAAAAATGTTGCACTTTTTTCTGATTCTGCTTTAAATTTTTCAACTACGTCGATAAAATGTTTCAAGATCAAAAATTGTCAATTGGAAAGCTAGCTTTGCAGAAATCATAGTTTAAAAGCTAAGTTTTCAAACAAAAAAAAACAACCACCTTATTTAAAACCACCCTGTCAATAAAGCAGTTGAAGAGAAGGAAGTCGATGGATAATGATGATGAATTGTTATGCTTTTGCCTTCCATCGTTCTGTGCGTGTGGTTTATTGTGCCTTTAGCCTTTTCCCATTTAAAATCAACAGCAAGTTGTTATTGTTTGCTCTTTTGCAGGAATTCAAATGAGGAAGACGAGGACAATGGGTCATATACGCTGACGTTTAATATTGAATTTCCCCATGACGATGATACTGTTTACTTTGCCCATAGCTATCCCTATACATATACAGATTTACAGGTGGGTTTTGGGGTGTTTTCTGTTTATGAACATTAACATATATATTCGATGTATCTATGTATATGCGCGGTCCTGAAATTGATGGGAGAGAAATGAGCCAAGAAAAGTAGTCCTTGGGTGTCCTTGTTTCTTTGTCGCACTCATGTTATCGCTTATGTTAATGCAATGTGTGTTTGTTTTGCTTTTTGTTTGTATTCTCTTTCACAGGATTATCTGATGGCAATTCAAAAACATCCTGTCAAATCGAAATTTTGCAAATTAAGACTGCTGTGCAGATCACTGGCTGGTAATAATGTTTACTATTTAACGGTGACTGCACCAACTACGGACGAGGAGTTGATGAAGGTAAGTAATTTTCATGTTGTTGAGGTGTTTTTTTTTTTTTTTTTGTCAGTTATTGTGGAAAGGGAAGTTGGATGTAATTTGTGACCAATTTTCTTTAAACTATCAACTTCAACATCAATTTAAGCGCACATAAATGAAGAGTCGAAACAAAAGTTTGATTTCAGATGTTTACTTTGATTTCACGGTGAATTTTGGGTGACACGCCTCAATATCCGCGGACAAAATATCCGGGTCAAAATATCCGCGACAAAATATCCGCGGACAAAATATCCGCGGACAAAATATCCGCGGGCAAAATATCCGCATACACCCAACCTCGCACCTACCCCAAGTCCTATAGTGTGTCCAAGCAGGGGGGTTGCAGGGGGGCAGCATGCCCCCCCTTACATAGGTCATTGCTTATACACCGTAATATTATGCGTCGCGGATATTTTGACGCGGATATTTTGTCCGAGGATATTTTGTCCGCGGATATTTTGTCGCGGATATTTTGACCCGGATATTTTGTCCGCGGATATTGAGGCGCGCAGCCGAATTTTGTGACATATTAAATTTCACTAATACCACAGCTCAAGTGAAAATGAAAATTTCACACAATTATTCCAATTTTTTGACAAAAGTCAAACTTTGTCACGGGCCTTAAAACTTTTCTATTTGGTCACACATTGTAAATTTCAAAATATGGCGTGGAAAATATTGACACATCATAGCAACACACTTGAAGCTGTGAAACAAAAAAATTATAATTTTCATTATCGTTTTCACAACAATATGTTCACGTGAAAATCAGAGATATAGCGTGAGAAAGTGCAACATTTGTGAATCAATTTGCTTACCAAACCTCCGCTTCCAAAATTTGAGGGGGAAAACTTAATTTCACACAAATTCAATACTAGAAACAGTCAGTCTCCATAAACACCCTAGTTTAATTTAAAATGCAAAATCAGTAAACGTGAAATTAGTGTAGAAAAGTAATGCTGAGATTTCACTTTGAAATTTTCGTATGGAAACTAAATTTTTTGTTAGAAACGTTTTTTTCTCCTTTTCTGTTATTTTGTATAACACTAAGGAATAAACTCTCATGGTTTTTTTTTTTCCTTCACATGTGTCAGAATCAATGAAAAAATAAGTTTCGTTTGAAGTCAGATAAAATTTCCAGTGAACTAATTTAGCCTTATTGTGAGTATGGGGGTTCCCTAGTTATCACCAGACTAAAGTTATGATATGTGTGGCCAGGGTCCGCTTTGCGAACATATTACAACTCTTTGTATTGCTACTTTTCAGAAACATACTAAGTTTTGACACTTCACACTACATATTTACAATAACCAACTCATGCGATTTTTTACCCAAGTCTTCTTCAATACCAAGAATGTCAGAATTTCCAAAAAGCAATATTTGTTAAGCTACAAAACATTCACCTGACCAAGTTTCAACTTTTCTAGCTAAGTTGTTCCTGAGATAAAGGACTTTAAAAGTCGTTAACGCCGTAACTCACTCTCCCACTGACAGATCGTCAATATTATAGACCAATTTTCAAAACTGCAAAATATTGTAAATTGTAAATTAGTGCTATGTGGCGTGCATAAACAAAAATAAATTACTATTTAGGGGCGTGGTATTTGCCCACTTGCTAAGAACATTTTATGGAGCACTTTCAATAATTGTTGTAGAACTAATTTTTGCAGAGCTATCTTATTTCCATTTTATAACTCGATAACTTCTCAAGAAAATGGATATAAAAATAAGCTCCATCAATAAATTCAGAAAGTGCAAACACCACCTTAAAAGAACTGTTCAATCATCTTCAAGAACAATCATCTCTAGTATTTCCTATTCAAGCATTTTTTTTCTTAATTTTATTTTATCTTGTCAAGGAGCGGAAATTAGTAAGAACACGATTCAGTAACTTCAATCGAAGGATGTGCGGGTTGGATGACTTGAATGGAATTGGATCCTTGCCAAATGCAAGACTAACAAATCCTATTTTCTTTCCTCTCCGCATTATGATGGACGGAGGACATTTTAGTTGATTTAAGGAAGCACAAAAAGAAAAACAACCAAAGTTAACAGCACAAAAAAAATGATTCCTCTCTTTTCATCATTGTTATTGAATTAAATTGTTGAAGAAGGACAATAGCATGCTGGAAGGAAGAAGGATGATATATTTTGAAAAAGAGTTTATACTCATAGTATACTACTTGCGGTTATGCTTGGGTGCACATGACCATAGTGTCCTTTTTCCATCTGTTTTCCTTTCTATGTTGGTTTAGTTGTTTACGTAATTGTTTATTTTTTGTGGGAGGCAAAAATTGTGGTTGGTTGGTTGGGTGGGGATAGGTGTAGGTAGAGAGGATGGCCAGTCAGTTTTCAAAACTAACGGATAGCTGTGGTTTGTTGGCTGTCGGTTTTGGTCTTCAACTAAGAGTTTGTTTTCAAGTTTGGTTAGGTCCAAGAAAAACTATTTTTCCATTATTAACGATGTGGTGGAACTATAAAGCATTTACGGGTTAACCGTTTTAGCAATTTGTGGTTAGCTTTAAATTGTTTAAGTTTCTTCTTTGTGGAAATCAATGCAAATATGCAAATCCAAACGATAGGATAGTAATGCCTTCATCTGATTTTAAGCAGGTTAGGTATCATTGCACATAAAAACTGTATTAAATACAAATGAGAACAATCCCACTTCTGACTTCTAGACGAATTTTTTAAATAACTGCTTTAGGATGTTGATTTATGGGCAGTTTTTTAGTTGTGACCAAGACACTATAAGGTGCGTTTTATTCTCTGTCAACTACGACCCAAATGTAATCTCTGGTTTGTCTTGGTCCAAAAAGCGACACTACAGGGAACAAATTGAGGAAATGTTTCAGTCAAATATTCACAAAATCCGACGTTCCTAATGTGTTAATTCATGACTAGGGTATTAATTACTCCTCTAGTATGCGCTAGTTGTTGCTCCCCAAACTCTAGAAATCCAAGAAGATCTCTCCAATGGCAGTTGGAATTCCGCAACTAATTTGTTTATCCTCTTTATTAAAGTTATTTAAAAATCCCTAGCGTGTCCTTAAAAAGATTTCTTGAAAAGTTCCACAAAATTCTTCTAACTAACCTTTC
The DNA here is from genome assembly GCA_916050605.2 of Platycheirus albimanus. NCBI lineage: Eukaryota > Metazoa > Arthropoda > Insecta > Diptera > Syrphidae > Platycheirus > Platycheirus albimanus. Next base: position 12,608,387 of record OU696697.1, on the reverse strand, counting down.
TTTCTCTCTTTCACTTTTATTTCAGAAGAAAAAAGCTATTGTAGTTTCAGCACGAGTGCATCCAAGCGAAACGCCATCCTCTTGGATGATGAAAGGCCTAATGGACTTCATTACGGGTGACTCTTCGGTTGCCAAACGTTTGAGGCACAAATTTATATTCAAACTAATACCAATGCTGAATCCAGATGGGGTTATTGTTGGAAATACAAGAAATTCCTTAACAGGCAAGGATTTAAATCGACAATATCGAACCGTTATACGAGAGACTTATCCATCCATTTGGTATACAAAGGCCATGATTAAAAGGTATTGACCGGGAAAGAAAAAAAAAAACTTAGTCAAAGGAAAGGCATTGGTCTAATGAAAAGTTTTTCTTGCTTTTTTTTTATTAAAGACTGATTGATGAATGTGGTGTGGCCATGTACTGTGATATGCACGCTCACTCTCGAAGGCAAAATATTTTCGTTTACGGATGTGAGAATCGACGCAATCCGGAAAAGAAACTCACCGAACAAGTTTTCCCGCTAATGATGCACAAAAATGTGGCCGACAAGGTAAGCTTTTGGAATAACTTTTAATGACCACAGCTGCAAGCTGCATGTTGAAATGCAGCTGCAGTAACTCCCTCTGTTGTTGAATTTTATATATAATATTATTTTTTTTTAACCTTCTCTTGGTGGTTGGTTTTTTCTATTTTTGTCGGTTCTTCTCACGGTTCGTTTCAGTTTTCCTTTGAACATTGTAAATTCAAGATACAAAGGAGCAAAGAGGGCACTGGACGCATTGTCGTTTGGATGCTGGGAGTTACAAACAGCTATACGATAGAAGCGTCCTTTGGAGGCTCCAGCTTGGGATCGAGGAAAGGAACGCACTTTTCCACTGGGGTGAGTTAGCACATTGTTTTTTATTTCCTTATTTGCTTGGTTAAATTATTTTACACTTTATGCTTCCGCGATGAAGCTTTTAAGTGAGACGTTATATTGAAGGACATGATTTAATGCTCCCGGGGATGTTTTTGAGAGGAATATTTGGTTCAGTTGGTTGAATTTAATTTACAGCAACCTTCCTCAATAAATAAAGAAGAAATGTTCTTCTTGAATCCTTTAAGACTCAGGATCTTTCTTTATAAAACTTCAAATTAATTTCAGTGACACAAAACACGACACAGGCAATGGCAAACCTTCACACACAAAGTTACGTGCCATAAGACTTAATCCTTCTGTCAAGATTAAATTAAATTTCATAGAAATAGAAAGATACATTCTATTTACTCGTATGTATCTACTATCTACTATTACTTCCATCTGAAAAGGATTGATAGGTGAGGTAGGTAGGTGTTGGGAGGTTTTTTAAACGACTTCCCTTCATACACACGTATCCATTAAGACGTGTTTTATGTGTGTCTCGTACGTGTTTGCAATTTTGAAACAAACTTAACCCCTTGAACACAAGTATCTAGTGTGTGTTGGTTTAAGTTCATGAAAAATCTCATAAAATTCATTTTCAGCAAATTGAAGCTCCTGTCAGAGTATAAAGCCAACCAACACACATTTCGTCCTTTTAAAAAGACTGATATTAATTCACCTGAGATGGAGTTTGGACCAGCAATGCTTGAGGGCCAAAGGCGACAAAAAAGCTTTCTCCATCATATTTTTCATTTTGAAAGAATTCCATTTTCGTATACATATCTGTTTCTTTTTTAGTTCGTTCTAAAGGGATAGGAATTAATGGTCAGTCATGAATTATCAAGACTGTCAGGTCTTTTTCAGAATTACTTTAAAATAATCCATTTCAGGATGTCTTTTTGAAAATGAATTAAATAAATGTATACGACAGATTATTGGGATCTCTTGAGATTAAGGACATTTTGCGTCCTCTTGCATTTGGATTTGGATTTTAATGTTTGTTTCTATTTTTTTTTTCAGGACTACGAGCATATGGGACGAGCATTTTGTGAGACACTTTTGGATTACTGCGATGAAAATCCCAACAAAGTAAAGAAATACATGAAAATATTTAAGCAAGTGAAACGTGTTAGGAAAAAAGAGAGACGCGAACGAAGAACACTTAAATTGAAGAAATTAGCAGAACAGGGATGTATTATTGATGCAAAAATTATCATACGGTCCGAGAAAAGTGTTTGAAACTGGGGGATACAGTTTTGCAATCTTTTCTTTTTAACAAGAGATTTTTAAGTATTTTTTTCTTTTTTTTTTTTAAGAATTTTTACAAAACCGTTAATTGTTGTGATTGTGTAAGGTGTAACTATTGTTCCGTGTTAGTAATTTTTTGTTCGTAAAATTAACTCGTAGTAAAAAAGTGTAACGTGAGTTTGTTTGGTGTTTTGAAATTTAAGAAAATTTAAAAAAATTAACAAATACTGGTCTAAAATGACACAAGTGAGGTACTCCATAATAAGAGAAATGATACTGACTACAGCCGAATTATTGTTGAAAATTATTGATCAAGAATCTTAAGTCTGTACTTCCTTGCAAATTATACAAAAAGCGAATTTTTTTTTAAGAAAAAAGAATTCCCTTTCTTGAATGTCGATATGATTTTTAAAAAATTAACCTCAATCCACATTGTGGACTAGCGTCTCAAAGAACATGCCCTTTTAGCTGGTTGATGCTTTGAAACTTGCCGAAAACTGAATTTCAGGTCTTGAACAAGATAACCAACGTCACTTTAAAGAGAGCTTAAGATGGCCCAGACACAAACCATTCTCTACAACTTCAAGGCTAAGTCTGTATAACGTGCCATTCAACCCATGCCACCAAGTTGTTGTTTCTGATAACTGCATATTTGGTACTCCCTGAACGATTACGAGCTCTGAATGGATTTCAGGATGCTTCTAGCAAGTGGCATACATATTGCTCAATTCTTCAAGAGTGTATTTTCATATTGCTGCTCTCTTAGCTTGTCTGCACCGGAATATTCACAGAAATAGTGAGACTCTTGTTTTGATGTCGCTTGCATCTCATTCTGCACATGAGCTAAGCTAGGTTTTTTAAATTTCTTTGAAATCACCTCTCTTAGATTCCACGAAGCCCAAAAAGAATTAACATTTGACCACCCGTTGTCAATGGTATCCACATGATGAAAAAAACATGACTGTGAGACCTGTCAGCATCTCGTCTAAGCGTCGGAAGACCTACAAATCTGCCCCAGCACTGCGGACGAATTCTTCCTCAAAAAGTTGAACGCGGAATGCGTTGTTTAAATGTCAAATGTCGAAATAGAATTGACATTTGCCACCATTTGCAAAAATCACATAATCTTCCGATAATACAATGTCTTTTGCACCACTTTGTAGCACCACTTTAAAAATATAGAAGTCACCTGAACTCTAAGAAATTTTCTTTTCGTATTTGCCATTCTATACTCCTTGTCCTTTTTATCCCTTTTTTTTACCAGCATGTTACAATCCTGTCATTTTCAGTGCTACTTAAACACCCTGAATAATTTTTAATTCAAGAAATTAACCACAAACACCGCTTTTGAACTTGCAAGGTAGTAAAGGCTTTTTCTTATTACCCAAAAAGAAAAAATCCAATCAAATTAAACCTCAAAATGTCAAAGTCACTTCAAGGATATTATAATACAAAATTACAACCAATTATACTGCGAAAAGTAAACAAACACTGCTAATTTCATTCAATTTACTTGTTTAAGTATCGCGTCCTTGTCTTAGGCTAGAAGAAGAAACACAAAAAAAAAAAATAAGAACTTTTTTACCTGAAGACAAGACAAGAGAGAGAATATTAATACTAAATAAAACTTTTTTGTTTAAAATTACTTTGTGCTTTTGCAACAGACTTTCCTCTGCCTGCATACCCTGTACCTACAACAACATACCTGTACCTACTTCATTGAAAATGTGTTTTCAACAAACTTTCAAAGGATGCAGAAAAGGTATAATTTATCTTTCCTTAAGAAAAAAAAAGCAAAAGCACAAAGTAAAAGGAAGAACACTTCGGAGTGACTGGAGTGTAACGCATTTTGTGGTTGCAAAATGTATAATTAATTTTAGTTTAAAATTTAAAAATATAATTTTTTTTATGATTTTGTGTTTGTGTTCAAAATAGAAAAAATATTTCAAGTTTTGATAGTCAAAATCGTAAAACGTTTCTTTAAAATATTGTTATAATTTATATTTTAAATATATTTTTTTTATAATTTTAAAAATGCATGTTAAAAACTTATATTTAATTTTAATTAAATTTCTTTTCAAGTAGTGGAAAATAAAACTTTTGAAAGGCGAAACCCGTTGTAATGTTTTATTTTGTACTTGTTTTTTTTTTAACTTTAAAATTAAAAGTGTTATTTTTCAATTAACTTTAAAATTAAGATCATTTTTATGTTTAAAACTTCATAAAAAATAATATTCGCTTTAGTAAATAATATCTAAATTCTTTCCTTCCATATACACATTTCCTTCCTCTCCAACTTGAAAACCCAACAGGAACGTCTTAGACTGAAAATAATTGAAAGACTGTTAAAGGAAGGATCTAGTGCCGAGGAGCCCCTTAATATCCCTTTGTCCGATTACTCAAGGTATCATCATGTTCATTTACTAAACAACATCTATTTTTCTATACTTTCTCTTATACACTGTCAAAATACTTTTCAAATGTAAATAACACACACATTTTCAAAAACACACAAACACATCACTAATTTTCCAAAATCTAAAAACTCATATTTATGTTTAAAAATTGTAAGAAAATGTTTGTATATTCTCGTTAACAAAACTAAAAAAAAAAAACAGCGATGAAGGCGATACAAGTTCAAGTTCGGATAATGAAGGTAAAGCTGATCGATTTTCCGATTTAGAAGGTCCATGTTGTCAACCCTTGAAAGCACCACCGTGCTCGCCTGAATATAATGTTGTCCAAAGGAGAAAGGTATAGTAATAGTATGAATAAGAAATAGCGATTTTTTAAAGGCACTTTCAAAACTTTGGTGCACATTTTTTTTTTTTAAGTTTAAATTAAGACTGACTAGAAGAATCATGAAAGTTTTGGATAGAATTTATTTCAAACCTAAGACTAAGCGAAGAAGATTAAAGCAAACAGCGAAGGAAAAAGTTTCTATTCCAAGTGTTTTGAAGAAAATCAAAGAAAAGCCAAAGGTCAACAGAAAAATGAGGATGTTTTTGAGGAATCGAAATGTTATCATATATCGAAAGGTACATACGTTATGAAAAAAAAATGGAGTTGCATAATGAATTTGAGAATAATTAACGCTTAAATATAGCATTAAAACCATAAGTAATGGAAAATCTAATAACAGGTTACGCAAGTCATCATTAGCTTTGTTTGTTGAACGTTACCCAGGGTCGCCCTGGGTTTTCTTGACAACTCCAAGAGTTGTCAAAAAAACCTGGGTTTTTCGGTTCTCAAAAAACGCATGACGGCTGCTGATTGTATTTTTTTCACAACGCACAAAATCAAAAGTTTCCATTTTGCTTTATTTGTTCGATTTATATTTACTTTCATCAAAATAAATGCATTCACTTGCATTTCATTTAGTTTTATCGAAAAAAAGACATGAAAAATCAAATACAGAAGAAAAATACACAAGAAATGCTTGACAGCAAAAGTCACTTCAACAGCTGATTCGTTACCTCAACTCGCCCCAGCTAAATAGCAAGATCGACTTCAGGGTGACTTCAGGGCGACCCCAGGTTTCAAAAAACAGAGAATTTTGTATTGAGGGCGAGTTGAGGTAATTCAAAAAACACGCTGTGGCGACCCCAGGGCGACCCCAGGGTGACTTCAGGGCTCAACAAACAAAGCTATTATGTTTGCAAATGGCGGCAAATGTCAATTTTACTTTGACAGTTGTCATGGAAACACATTCAAAACACACCTCAACAAGACGAGAACTGCTGAAGGTTTAACACACGGTCTCCATTTTCAAGAAAACTGTCTTACCTTTTGTTCTGTTCAATGACGACCACATCAGAAAAATGTCACAATATGGACTATTAAGCTTTCAGTCTTTTTTCCCCGTCGACAGAAACTAATACTACGTTTTCATTAGGGCAAATAAGGTTATTTTGTATCAAATTTCCAAATTTGATTCCAAATTATATTATTTCCCATACAAAATCAAATTTCGAAATTATCTCATTTCCACCTAATTTGGTCGAAATTACGTTGCAAATTAGGAAAAACAAAATCGAACATCCATAATTTCAATACCATTGTGAGGGTGTTAATTGAAAAATGCTAATTTAAAAACGCTGAAGGTAGTTAATTGTCATTCTGTCATGGCAGAAAAGTGCCTGCCAAAGCTTTTGACAGACTGCAAAACACAAACGAAGACAATTTTACTGTCATGGAGACACCGGATAAAAAACGCAAAATAATTGTTTCGATTTGACATTTGCCGCCATTTGCAAAACTTATAGCATATTCCTATATAGGGTGACAGTTCTTGCTCCATCTTGTTTAATTAAGTTGTTTCGTTGACGTAATTAGCGTTGACGTAGGCGAAAGAAAAAAACGATTTCTTATCTTTAAATTCCTTATAAGTTATAACATATTTCCAAATTGACCAATATAATCTTTTTTGATATCATGATCATGTACGTCTGTTTTCGGTGGTATGTAAAAGTGCACCTGACCTAACCAACTCAACAAAATGACAGTTAAAGTATGCAAACCCTTCTTCTGCTTGCTTTGATTTGCACACAGGATTTTGAAATATTCCACAAAAATATGATTTCCAACAACTTTGTTTCTAACAAACTTAACAGCCTTTGTCATTGTGAATATCGAATTGAAATATTCATTTATTCAAATGATTGGAAAATCTTGTGAAAATACTGTTTGTATCTTTATATCTGACATAACAATAAAATCATCTCTCTTTTCGATTTATACTCGTATCGTATTCTCTTTGGTTGCACAAACTCTATGTCCTTGTGACAAGAATTCAATTTTAATTGTCTTTCCTCTAACAATTGCTCATCTCAAAAGAGATTCACTGTCACCCAGACTGACAGATTTGAAAAACCCCAAAATGAATTTCAGCTGTCACTATGGTACGAGAGTATGTGGATGTGCCGTGAGTGCCATGCCATGCCAGCCAGCCAGCCAGCCAGCCAGGATGCCACCATATCCCCCCAATAAAGCACTGAACCGGTATACGAGAAATAAAACACAACGGTTTCCTATGTTGTTGAAGCTTGAAGCATACTTTCTTTTATTTTACGCCTTTCCTCCTTTCTCCGTCCCTTTTTTTCATTCTCCTCTTGGATTATCTTTTTTTTTTTGTTCGATTTTGGCAATGAAAATACTTGTTCAAAACATTGACAGTGATTTTGTTCGCTTGACTGTCACAAATTGTCCTTGTTTTTTTTTTTTTTTGTCTGTGAGTTTTCGTTTTTCTTTTGTTTCATGGTATTTCGTTTACGTTACCTTTCCTTCTGTTGTTTTAACGGTATTGTTACAACAAATCGCAACATCAACTATTTGTCTAGGATGATTTTTTATTCGATTTTTATTTTGTTTGTGTATAAATTGCTGTAAACTATAAATGAAAGGCTTTTTTTTTTGTTTTCTTGCGGACGTAGTTTTTATTTCCTCTTTTTTTGAAGCCGTAAAAAATAGAATTTCGGTTCAGTGGGAAGGAGGTTTTGGAGGTGTTTGAGGAACAACTGTTTTCACTTGTTTTTGTGTAATGTTTTCAATGTACGACAACTAACCCATTTACAAAGGAATGGGTTTTTATAGTTTAGCGTGTTTTGTTAAAATCCTTAATGTGCACATAACGAACTGTCACTCATTAAGTAAGCTTTTAATACGAAAGTACAAAGTAAAAATATAATCGTTCAGTTCTTCGTTAATTGGAAATATGAACGTCATAATTTAATCGAACAGACTTTGTTTTCGTCAAAATGGTTTTGCACCTAGTTCGATGTTAGTCGGGTGACCACACTGGTTGCGTACTAAAACACCTCAAACTTTTGTTTGCGCTAACAAATCAGAGCTGTCATTATTTGAAAAGATGTCAGTTGGAAAATTACGATTTGTTTGAGATATACCTAGACACATAAATAAAATGGTAATATGCAATCTGTTTGCAAGCGTTTTCGCTCACATTCAATGATGGATCCATATGTTTATTTTTATAAATCTGAAAAATAATCCATTAGTGAAGATAGTTTTGCCCATTTCATTTTGTTGGCTCTTCAAAAATAGTTATTGAAAATTTATATGCACTGAGGGATTTTGTTTGTATTCCACGGAGCTGCATAATGAGACTTCTCAGTGCGGAGCTGCGCATACTGACACTTCTTAGTGCGGACTGGGTCAGGGGACATCAAACCAACTTTTTATTTTGACATTTATAAGGTGGCAAACTTCAGTTGACTTTGACATTCCATGAAGAAAAACATAAAAAAAATTACATGTCAACAAGACATAAAAACGCGGCATAATGGTTTCCATTTGAAATTTGCTGCCATTTGCAAAAATTATAGATTTTTCCAAAATGGTGACAAACTTTTCGCAACCTTGTACAAAGTTATGTACGCATTAGGACTCGTTCAGGACACCAAGCCAAATTTAATTAAACCCTCTTGAGCTTGACCGATTCAGTAAAGTACTGGTGGACCTCAAATAAATTATTGTTTTCATTCAACTATGTATGCTTGAACCTTTTAAGAAAGTTGAACGCCATTTCAAACGAAACGTGTCTAATGTTTATTGACGTCTATATGTCATTTCGAACACCGGAACTAACAAATTATCACCATTGGTGTCCTCGTTTTCGTCCCTCGCTCGCCTCAAAAACATTTCACTCTCTTTTTTGTTTGCTTTCAATGTCAAACTCGAGTGAATAACCAACCTACATCGATCATTTCCCTGAAGATCACAAATAATATTGAAAACTCGAAAGACTCTCATTTTGTCTGTCTTTCTATTTTCAAAAACACAAAAGAAGATTTTGAAAACCATTACACTCTCGTGTTTGTCGTCTCCTTTAATTGAACAATCTCAGAAGTCAGCACATGGCGTCAGTTGGTAAAATGCTAATTACCTCAGCGAAAATCACATGTTTTTTTTTTCTTCCTAAGAACATTGTTCATTCAAAAACTTTCACACGAGAGAACACACACCAAAAAACTGATGAAAACAACAACAATTCGAAATATGTAAAGAATTCACGAAATGCTTTCCGCCTTCTTTTGATGTCAAGCACATACCTTCAACTTACATTTAGGATCGGAGACAAAAATGAATTGGGGCCAAATAAAGTGATCGGCGAACAGGTAACAGCTCGACCATGACATTGGCCATGAAAATTTATTAACTTTTAGGCATTAGCACCACCAATCAAGGTATTTCAAAAGTTAACGAAAAATAATTGAGTTTGAAAAAAAAAAAACTACTTGATTCCTTCGAGCCGGATTTGAACCAGCGACCTATGGATGTCTATGATTTTGGTTTCCTCTACAGTCCACCGCTCTACCAACTGAGCTATCGAAGGTGTTGCAGAAATTGCTCCAAAAAACTCACACAAAGAAGAGTAAGCTTTTGTAAAGCAGTGGAAAGCTTTGCAGAAAAGCGTCAACTGTTGCTCCACTTTTAGAAGCTTTTACGTTTTGGGGAAATTAAACTAGCTTTCGAGAGTTGGAAGCGAGCTTTTCATGTGTGCAGATTGATATGCATTCCCCAACACCTTCGATAGCTCAGTTGGTAGAGCGGTGGACTGTAGAGGAAGAAAAATTGTAGACATCCATAGGTCGCTGGTTCAAATCCGGCTCGAAGGAATCCAGTATGTTTTTTTTGTTAATGATGATGTTCATGATTGGTTTTTGATTATCAAGACGAAATCTTACTTTCGTTGTGCGGCGAAAAATGTGTTTTAAAGTTATCATGGTGAGTTCGTCTGAATCTGGATAGATACATACAAAATCGAAGATAGTGGCACAAAAATATAAATATCATTAAAACATCACCAAAGCAGTGAAAAGATTAGAAGAGTTGATGTTTGCACTGCTAAAATCTCTGCAAACTTTGTTATTTCGCATTATTTCCAAAGTTGAAACTACATTTCTTAGAAAAAATAGAAGAATCGTAAGAATCTTTATTTCCAAACAAATTGGAATGGTTTTTTTTTACAGCTCGTCGTTCATTTTCATTTGTTTTCACACCCAACAAGTTTCTGAAGAATTATATAACACTCTAAGGTCTAAGTATAGAAAAGAGAATGGAAGTCCTCATTAAAGTCATAGCTTCGCAGCTAGTTGGGTAAACTAAGTATTCATATTTTGATTCTAGCACACCAGTTGGTTTAGAGGCTTCCTCAGTGTGTGATTTATAACTTCATTTGTTCTTCATGCAAATTCCTAGTTTAATATGGTGATGAGATGGTACCTACATATATGTTTTTCGAGTTATCCTCGTAACTCCATGGATATAACATCGGATTCAAAACGTCTTCAAAAAAGAGATTTTTAGTTGGATTTTACAAACATTCTAGGGCTCAATTGATTTAACACGAAGCATCTTGAATGTGGACTGTAATTTTAAAGACGAGAAATGGAGATGACAAAAATAACGGTTGGGGATATCAGACTATAAATATCTTTGTCCTGCAGACCCTTGTTGTAAAAAAAAGAATTGACAGACTTCCCTGCTTCCTACTGAATTACACAATCTAAGTCTTGCCGGAAAGACTACAACAATGCGAAACTAGAACAGTAAGTTATTGGATTTTGATTAAACTGAGTTCTTCGTTTTTTAGCAAACAACCTTAAAGGTCCAAATATCGGATGTTGGTCCAAAAAGTTCTAAACTGTTCATTCAAAATTATAGCTTAAAATAATCTACGAATGGATAAACCTGGTACATGGTATCAACGGCTTTAACTATGCCAAAATCAGTCATCGCTTACGACCTTCAAATTATTTAAAATATTTGTTCTACTTGCCTAGTGACAAAATTGAACACAAAAGATGTCGATCTCAAACCAGTCTTTCTCATGAAACACAAACTGTTGGTGTCTTAATAAAACACTTACTGATAACCGTTGAAATTGGGATTTCCATTAAAGCCGATTTCGAAATTCAGTCAAAGAAAGTTCCTTCAAACTTAGCAAGCCTCTCTCTACCTCATGCAAATTCTTGAAACATAAACCTTGTAATTTAAGTTCCCCATGATAGATTCATAATCCCACAAAAACCAGTAGCGTTTTTAATTTTTTAGGATTAGATCTTCAAATGAACCAGGCTCTCATCGCTCAAAAACAAGGTGTAACTTTCCAGTTTCATTTTCTCTCAACAACAGGTCCGCAAAAAGAAACAACGCAGCAAATCGTCCAACATCACCCACCGCAGTCACAAACGGACTCCACTCGATATGCCAACCACTGACCCAGGCTCGGATTTGTTTTTCTCCACGGACGATGAGATCTTTGCTGATGGCGATGGTGCGGGCATATTTAGTACAGTTCCCAGATCACGACGCTATCTCCTTCAATCAGATCTTCAACGGCGCTATATCGATACAATATGTGATGGCGCTCCAGCGCCAGTTCAACGAATGCCTCCGGAATTGATAGTGACACCCGCTAAACAAGGATTCAACAACAATAGCACCAACAAGATGCCTAGAACACCAGAAAAGCCAAAAACTAGTCAACTTCTTTCAACCGAATTCCCACCAGTTGCAGGCAATTTAACGAGAAGAACCAATTCTTGGCATAATCTTCATAGCGGAGGGAAGTGTATACCGAAATTGAGGTAAGAAGGATGGGAGGAACGTTTGATTTTAATGTTTTCAAATGTGTTTTAGGGTCCAGAATGTGGGACAAACAGAGCGGAGTCCGAATAATGAAGAGTTGTTTTCGCTGAAAAAGAAGATTTGGACGGGATGTTCGCCAGAAGTCGGTTGCTGTGGGGACAGGTCTCGTCCTCTTTCGTGGGCTGTACCTCAAATTTCAAGAAACAAGGAAAAGACTAAGGAAATCAAGGAACTAGACGAGCAAGAGGCCCTCTTTGCGTAGGATTGATTGTTTTTTTGTTTTCACAAAAATTTGAAATTGAAAGTCGTTTCCTTTCAGTGCCTGTTCCCAGAAGTTGGTTGCGTGGCAGCATGAAACGATAGCATACAGTCACCGCAACAAGCTCAACCTCAACCTAGTGAATCCAGAGTTCTCAGGTGATAAGGTTGTAGCACAAAGGCCAAAGAAACCCCAAAAATCTTCAACAAAATTGGAAACCGACCAAAAATTTCGCAAGAAAAAGTAAGTTCCCATGACAATCTGTTTTCATATCGCAATGACAAATCTTTCCTTCCATTTTCTAGAAGCAATTTCATGAAGATCACCGAAACCTCACGAATTATCAGCTGTTTTGCCAAATCCAATTCCCAGAATCCCATGGGCCCACGAAAGAATCTCAATGCAATGCCATTCAACCCAAGTTCAAACCTTACACTAGCTCCTCTGGCTGCGTCAAGCAAGCATTTTGTTCCGAAGAAGTTTAAAACAGGTGGCCTAGTCGCCACCGCTGTCCAAACAGGCAAAAAGTCCAAGCGACAGCGCTCTTCTTTGGTCAGTATCAACAAACCAATTGAGATCCCTTTGGTAGAGGCGGCCACAACGCCCAGTCAGTTGGAAAACGAGAAGTCTTTCGCTCGCAAGGTCAAGACAAAGTTAAAGAAGAAAAAGTCCGTTACATCACTCATGAAGAGCGGCAAGTCATGATCCATCCCACAGAACTAGAAAACTGTTCCCAACCAAAAAGAAAATGTTGTTTCTGTTGTTAGATAGTGAAATTTTTTTTTTTTTTCTACTCAAGAAATATAAATTAAAATGAATGTAAGATGCTTGGTTTTTATTGGAGTTTTATTGCGAAGCTTATATTCTATTTATTTGGTAAGTAAATTGTGTAAATTCGGATGTAATTGCTGGTGGAAAAAATCAATTTCAAGAGACTTCAGATCTGCGGTTGAGATTTTTTTTTTTTTTTTTTTTTTTTGTTGAAGAAATTCTAGTGACAGCTAAAACTTATGAATGAAACTCACCAAGTTTATGTTGAATACACAGTTTATTGATGAATTATTGTTAGTAATTTTATTTTGTAAACAAAAACGCAGGTTTTTTGTTAGTTTTTTTATTCGTTTTGTTTTGGGAAACACAAGAAGATAAGAGAAGAAGACAAATATCACGACTTTTTTGCCTTTCTGTTTCTGGTGGATGCGAAAATTCCAACAGTCAGTGAGTGGTGGAGGTTTGAGAAGCTGTGAGTGGATTTGACATACCGATAGCATCCACAATCCACAATGAAAGACGTTTTTTATCTTTTGAAAATTGAAGCTTTGAAAAGCTGTGCAGAAACTGCAAGAAAAACAGCTTTTTTTATTCTGAGGGGTTTGTTCAGAGATTTGAAGAACTTTAAACCACTGAAATAAAAATAACCATACCTAATGGTTGTGTTACATGTTTCAGCATCTTTATATTTGCAAATTGAAGGATACAATAAAATGAAAAACATTATTATTGTTATATAGAGTGGGCAAAATACTTTATATTACGAAAAAAATAAAAACAGTCCTATTAGTTTTCTGCAAGTAGTGTTGTTAAATTAAAACACCGACAAAACTTTTTTTATAAAATTTTAATGAAAATAGACATATCTAATAACAGCTAGCACAACGCTGTAGCAATTTTATTATTTTTGTCCGAGCTACTTTTCTTGGAACTTATGTAAGCAAACACGTTGCAGAGACATGTTATTCCACCATAAATGGTAGCGTAACTGCACTTCAGCTGCACGTAGTAGCTAAATTGGCAATATAGCCAATTATTATGCATCGTTTCACGAAATGCAGTACCATGCCACTTAGTGCGGCTTTGAATAGGTTCGGCTGGGCTTAAAGGAGATTGCTGTGTCGTTTGCTATCATGTCTATGAATTTTGGTACCCTAGAAAATATATGTCAGCTTAATACATTTTTAAGAAATGCTTCAAGCTTACCAGCTAACTAGTGTTTTTCTTAATATAAACCTATAATTGGTTAAATTTTGATAATATAAAGTGTGGTGCTGTAACAGTCCCCTCTCTAGTCGTGCCTAGAAGAAAAGGACCTTAAACCGTAAATGAAATTTTTCTCTCGCATAGGTACTGCTCAAGTATATTTTTATCCGAATGGGATAGAGCCCATGCTTCTGCGCCATAAAATGATGTTTGATTTTCGTACTGATGATGTTTTCCAAGTTTGCAGAAGAGCGCCTAGGTGGACAAAATTCACTGACTTGATTCAAGTCAAGTCGGTGGGATGTGAATTTTGTTAATGAAAGCACACGTTTTAGTTTTGGCCTCGTAATAATAACTTTACTATCAGTTTAATTTTGATTGCTGCGGACTCCATACAACTGAAGGCTGTCAGATATGTTACTTATCGCTTTGTTCTTGTTTCGACTCAGTAAAGTTAATCACAGATAGGAATTTGATAGTAAATATATGCTACAATTTTCTCGCCATTAACTTTGCCGCTGCAGCTTTATATATTTTATACATTAAGGTGGCTTTAAATGAAGCTGCAATCCATGATCTCCAAAAAAAGAGGATGCAAAATTTATAAATCATATTTGTGTGATAGAGAGACAAGGCTAAAATGCAGACGTCTTCATGGATGCAGATTATAGAAAAATTATGGATGTAGCTTGAAATTATAGTGAAGACGAACATGTTCATCTTCATCGCCTGCGCTATGATTGTTGTTCTTGCTTTGTCGTCTGCACCACGGACCAAGAAGATACAGACCGCCGACTCACCATATGGTCTCTCTTTTTGCTTACAAGCTAGGGTTGCTTAAACATCGATAGTCTATCGATAGTATCGATAGTAAAAAAACTATCGCGTACATCGATAGTTTTAAAAAACTATCGATTGTTTTTATCCCACAATTGTTTTAATAACGAACGTCATTCAAGCTCACACACTGGGTTTTTATGAAAACTACTACCAGAAATTCATCAAAATACACTAGTATGCGTGTTTTTTCGTTGTTAAAATGTCCATTGTGGTCGATCTTGATCCTTATATCCACGGACCAAGAAGATACAGACCGCTAACTCACCATATGGTCTCTCTTTTTGCCACCAAGCTAAAAATCAGCTGATATGCCATTTATTTTGAGAGTGTGACGCTCTCCCTTGCTTTAAAACCCATTTAGCAAACACACCTAAAAAATAAATGGCATACGCAGGTATAGTTGCCATTATAAAATGCACAGAGAGAGATGTACACGTATTCACAGACTGAAAAAAATATTTCGAGGGTGTTTCAGGCAAGAGGAGTACGAGTTAGCGGTCTGTGTATAGTCTGTGCTTATATCGTTAATCTATGACTTAAATTTCAATCGCTGTTTCTGATCTGAAGTCGAACCATTTTGTTTTGTCTATAGTTTCTTTTTGTTGATGTTTCTTTCGGGTTAGTTTTGGATTTTTTTCGTGAGGAATTTTTTTGCAGTGGTTTAAAATTGTAAGAATTTTTTGTTTAAATTTGTTGCATTAAAGTGATGGAAATGTGTTTGAAAAAGAATTCCATTGTTAGGAAATTTGACGAGATGGTCGATGGAGAAGGTGCGCCGAAAGATTTTATGAAATGCACCGTGTGCAAACAAGAACATATGCACTTGGGCTATAACTATGCTTAAATGAATAACTTGTAGGAACTTTCTTCAACGCATTTTTAGTTACATAGATACGTGGCTTAAATAAGCCGGGTTTTTATTTAAAAAAAAAAAACTATCGATACTATCGATATTATCGATAGTTTTTTTTTAAACTATCGATACTATCGAAACAGCCGACTATCGATGTTTAAGCAACCCTATTACAAGCTAAAAATCAGCTGATATGCCATTTATTTTGAGAGTGGGACGCTCTCTCTTGCTTTTAAAACCCATTTAGCAAACACACCTAAAAAATAAATGGCATACGCAGGTATAGTTGCCATTACAAAATGCACAGAGAGAGATGTACACGTATTCACAGACAGGAAAAAATATTTCGAGGGTGTTTCAGGCAAGGGGATTACGAGTTGGCGGTCTGTGTATGGTCTGTGGTCTGCACTATAATTTGTTGCAGCTCCATGTAAAGCCACTTTAAACAAAACAAGAAAGAGGAATGAAAAACGAGGAAGAAATAAAAAAGATCGGAGTTATAACCTGCTGTTAAACGAAATTAGCAACTCAAATGAAATTACTTTTTCTTCTTATTTTGAGATGAGCTAATTTCGTCATAATAATAAAAACATAGTATATTATTTCTAATTTCAATCACATAAAAATAAAATAAAATTTTGTTTTGTGAAGCTGCACTTTTTCTCTATACGAAATATCTGAGCGTTATATACACGCGCTCTGAATTGGCAAGAAACTTTACTTAACCATCTGTTCTGTCTGAACAACTGTCTCAAATTGGCAACCTGCTAGAAAATCTGCCACAGCCAAACTATCTGCATTTATGTTTATATTCATATTACGTCTGCCAAAGTTGATTAATAATTGATAAGAAGTAGAATTTGATTGATTTTCAGCAAGAGTATAGGATTGCGACTGAAACACATTTTCTTTTCTTGCACTGTAATACTAATTATTTCTGAGTTATCGCTAACTGTACGCCAACTGTTCGATTGCATAAACCTACACCATTCTCTGAACACATCCTCGTCTGTTGTTATGTGAAGCCCATCTAAAGGCAGCCATATTTGTTCGAGCCAAAAACTGCAATAATAAAAAATATTCCCTCAATCTACACCAACGCCACTTCATTCATTTCTCAACCGCACTCGCCATCGCCACCTAATCTTCAAACGCTCTTCTGTCATTCCTCATTCGTTAAAAAAAAGTTCAACAAACCTGAATGGCGTCCGTTTCTCCGTGCACGAGCAGCGCTTAAAAAACAGAAATTCATACTAAAAATTCCGTTTAATCAATACAAACCGCTATCTTACTGACGTAATAATCAACAGGATACAAAAATTTAATCAAAACCTAAAATCAATCCGAATTGATTAAAAATTTAATTTTCATCTCGCAAATAAGGCACAAAAAAAAAAGAAAAAAACCAAAGAACATTCTCGTGAACGAAAAAAAAAATTATATGATTGTGAAGAGGGAAGAAGAACCGAAAAAAAAGAACCGCTTGAATAACATTTTTTTTCCCCATTCTTTTTTGCTTTTTTTTTTCTTCTCCAAAAAAATTCTCGATATCATCGCAACGAATTAATTGAGAACGCCATAATTTCACATTTGTGTTATGTAGCGTGTTTTCTTTTTTTAAATATTTTCTTTTTTTTTGTTGTGAACAAAAGTTCCATTTGCAAATGATTTTCTTCTAATACGTAAGAAAGAAAATAGAAAAAAAAACTCGGTGCGTGTGTCCTCATTTCTGTCGTCATCGTTATCGTCGTTTGAGAAATCGTTGAAAATTCGGAACGAAAAAAAAAAAAATTAAAAATAATGAAGCAATCACTGTTTGATCGTTTAAAATCACAAAAAACCTCGCTTTCGACATCAATTGATGAGAATTCGAAGAATATACAAAAAGTTAAGATAAATATAAAAGGCTTGAGCAAAATGCCACCACAATTGGATATGAAGTCTGTGCGTGTCCTTGTGGAAAGGACCAAGTTTAATGTTATGTTAAATTTGGAATTCCAACAGAAGAACAATATTCCTAAAACACCTTCCATAGCAACGGTAAGGGAAAAAAAGGAAGGAGAGGAAACTCCTTTGAAAAATGAAGGCGTTAAACAAGCTGTTCCTCTGGCGTCATCAACGCCACAGCAACAGAAACCGAAAAATGAACAGCAGCAGCAGCAGCATAAAGATGAACAACAACAACATCATCATAATCAGCAAAAGAAAACAGCAACAAAAATAAAAACAACAACGCAACGCCAACCAAGCATCGATAAATTGTTCAAGACTCGCAAATGTTGCGTTAAAATAGCCAAAGTCAAGGTTCTCCTAAAGTTGGTGCGAAATGAATTGGATCAGAAGCAGAAGAAACAGGACCAACACAAAACTGAAGATCCTATTATCTCTGTTCCTGATAAAATCACACGTGGTAAAAAAATAAGGAAGCATTCAATTGAAGGAAAAGAGTCTCCCAAGACACCAACACCACAACAAACTGCCACAAAGTCACAGCAGAAACAAAATCAACAAATTGAAGTCAAGGAGCTTCCGAAGACGACAAAACAACAAACTCCCAGCAAATTAAGAAAACAACCAACCAACGTTGTTGTTTTACCTCCTCCAAAACCAACACAAACTCCCATTGAACCACTGGAAGATCCAATTCCAATTGAAGAAGAAAATGAACCTTCACCGCCGCCGATGATGATGATCGTAGAAGCTCCCGACACAGAACCACAAAAACAACCAGTCGAGGAGGATGAAGAGCCTCCAAAATCAGCACAAATAATTACCGACAAACCACAGACAGATCCAATTGAAAAAGATAATGACCCTGAACCAATGTCACCACAAACTCCTGCTAATCCACAACAGCTGGAACAGGATGAGGATGAGGAACAGCAAATCGAAGTCGAAATTATTGTTCCGTCGTCGAAACCACAAACACCCGGCCAGAAGCGTAAATCTTCTGAGAAATCTCCCAGCGCATCGCCACCAAAACGCAAAGCTAAGAAAGGTAACGAGTTTTTCATTAAGATTGGTGCCCTAACAAGAACAAATTCGCCGCGACGAAAGGCCGTTACCACTTTAAATTCGAGCATTGTCGATCATGACAAACCGCTTTCTCCTCGTCCTCGTACTCCCTTAACCACCAGCACAAACATCAACAAGCAGCAGTCGTCGGAGCAGCCGCAACAGCAGCCACCGAAAAAAGGCAGGCCTGCCAAAAAACTCGAGAAAAAAGTTCTCTCGGCCTCAAGCATTGCTACACTTAGGCACAAATTTGGGAGTCGTTATTTCAAGTCGTTTGTGAAAATCAAGCGAATGAATTTGCACTCCTCCGAACCAACTGCCGCCACTGCTGCCGGCGCTGCCGACGCGTCCTCTTCACCGCCAAAGACTGACGAAACGAAGAAAAAGAAGAAGAATGGCAAAAATTTGTCAGTGTCGTTCTTGGAGACAGTTGAGATCTTTGGCGAATCGTCAGACGATGATGATTGGTTTGACATGGATCCGAAAAAATCAAAACAACCCATAGTTAATACCGAAAGCATATTCAATGCCTTGAAGACGAGTACTCCCTGTGGGCCAGATATTCGGAACTCCTTGTCCATCTCCTCGTCTGCATCCGTCTCTGTATCCCCCTCTAGCAATAACAGCAGCAGTGGAATCCTTAAGAGCAGCATCCTCGATCGAAAAGAGAAGAGTTCCTTTAGCCCACTGAAGGAACACGAGAGCAGCCCACGCAAGGAACAACTGAAGTTGGCCAATGAAAGTTTTGTGCCACGTAGTTTGGAGACACAGATAGCTGACGAAGAGGAACGAGAAGTGGCTGCTGAAGGTGAGTGTTTACTTTTTATTTATTTATTTATTTTTTTATTATTCGCACGTATTGTTGTTCAAATTCAATTATGTCGGTCCGCAGTTGGGATTAGTTTCGGATTTCTCTTTTCTCTCGTGATTTTATGTTCTCGGATATTGTGTGTCACCTGTGTCCTGTGTCCTCCTTTTGCCTGCGCCTGGTTGTGTCTTCTTCAGAGTTTGTGCATTGTGTGTGCGCCTTGCATAATCTAAAGCAGCAGATGTTTGGTTGTGTTGTTGTTGATGTGATTATCGATTTGTTTGGAGTTCGAGCCTTGGTTAGGATTTGGTAAACAGATGAACAATTGGACAGATAAGATAATTTGAGTCAGTCCTCTGTCTATTGTTTTTTATTTGAAAATTATCTAAAAGTGGGTTGGTGGTTTAGGGTGATTTGCGAGGGAAAAAGTTTTGTTCATTGTCTTCTACAACAATTGGTTTGGAGGGAGCAGTAAGGAGGAGGGATTTTATTGGGCGTAAGGACTTTGAAGGACTTTTTCAGGTCGACCAAATTAATGGGAGTTTTTATTTGAATTTAATTAAATTGTCGCGGAATGAGTTTAGTTTTTTTGTTTTGGATCAAAAAATAATTGAATTTTTTAAATTGAAACCCAAAGAGGGTGACAATGGCAGTGGCAGTGAGGGAGTGGGTGGTCTATTTCCTAGTTATTTGGTTACATTAAAAAAACATGAAAGCTATTTGATTTGATGGACATGATATAATCTTGAAAGAAAAAAAAAACATCAAGGCTTGGACTTGGTCAACAAACTTGTACGTTTAATTAACTGGAAGGTACCTACCTAGCTGGTGTAGTGATAGGTAGCATTTTGTCCACGTGTATCCATGAGGATTCAGAGTTTAGGGTCGCAATCCACATTAATCTTAACTGAATTGTAAAGCCGCGCTGTGAATGTGATAATTAGGTTTGTAACCAAACTCGTTAGGATTATTAAAAGAGATGGTCCCACCGAAGGCTGGCTTTATGAAAGGTCCTTGTGACTTCTTTATCCTGTTTGTCACGGAGAACAAAGAAAAAAAAAAAACTTTGTCACCATTTGAGATACATATCTTGAATGATAGATGGTTTATTTAGCGCCCTCTGTTCCATCGTAAAGAAGAAGAATGCCTGCGCATACTTAGATGTCCCTACGATGATGATGAAAATTAAGATGAATGTCACAGATTAGGCACCAAACCGACGCCGACATGACAACAAAAATGTTGATGGAAATGGTATTGTGGTATTTGTTTCCCTTTGATTCACCAAAAATCCCATTAAGGTTTGCGTTCTCGAAATGTTTAATGGTTCGGTTTAAGAGTGATGGGTTATAAAGGTTAGAAAAGTATTCATTAAGAAGAATAAAAGAAGCTATTAGCGGTACTTCCGAGTCGTGTTCATCTGTTTAACTTTTTGTGAATATATAGAAGTACCTCTCTACTTATATGGTTTGCATTTCAAAAAAAAAAAAAGCTCAAGAAGATAGCGTTGTCAGTTTCAGCAGCGTTAGCTTGGCTAAGTTTTAGAGGATCTCATTGAGTTGCATGTGGTGCTTCTAATTTTGGTTGATTAAGTCTGAAGTACACGCCATTCTTATCACACTTTTAAGTTTTAAATTTTAATATTCCATAATTTCTACTAACAACCTTTAGTTGATAACATTTTTGTTCTGTTTAACCTTTGATAACCAGCAACAACAACAAAAAAAAAAAAAAAACTAGAAATCTGGGACGTGAAATAAAAAAAATAAAGATTAAGGTGTGATCTTATCACACGTAGATTGAATTCACCCACTAAACATCATAA
Source organism: Platycheirus albimanus (assembly GCA_916050605.2). Taxonomy (NCBI): domain Eukaryota; kingdom Metazoa; phylum Arthropoda; class Insecta; order Diptera; family Syrphidae; genus Platycheirus; species Platycheirus albimanus. The sequence goes on along the minus strand of OU696697.1, from coordinate 12,587,048 downwards.
GCACATTGTATTTTGAAATTAAGTCCATAAAAACACGGCCCTCTTTGTGGTGTAGTCTGTAGTGGAACAGAAGATCCTAAAGAAACAGTCGCTATATTCTAAGGATTGCAAGTGATAATTTTTAATTTAAAAGTCCGAGCACTAATAACAGCTGCAATGTGATCAAAGATAAGGCACACACACGAGTGAGGAATATAATGTTTGATAACATCTAATGCCAGCTCCGAAAACAGCACCTCAATCAATTTTTCCCCCTTGGCTTTATTTTACATGGCGTTTAAGGGCGTTGTGCTACTAGGTCTTGGGTGATATGCTTACCCAAACCTATCACACTCTTACAAAAAATGGTTTCTGTTTTCGTCTGGTAAAGCGTTGAACGCCATTCGAGCTATAGCATCGTCGTCCGTTTGTTCTACATGACGTAGCCCTCTAATTATTTCATTACAACTATTTACTTAATAGTTTGATGCATCCTTGACATTCTCTTGTTTAACCAAAGACGAACGAGTTTTGTTTAGGCCACACCAAATTCCTTAAAAATTATCAAGTTAAGTGTGAACGTTGTTTCGAAGACGTCGAAGAGAGAATAAAAGTACCTACACAGTCATCAAAATGGATTTGATTGACTTAATTTGATAGGAGGGTCGCTAAACTGGCAAGGTTCTAAGAAGAAGCGAAAGATGGCAAGTTAAGGTTGCTCAGACGAGTTCGGAAACCGTGCCAGGCTGGGTATAGACAAACTACCTCGGCGCTAAGACTGGCATACATTTTTTCTGCGCGGTTCCGAAAGGGTTCAAGATCCTTCTCCCTCCGACGAGTGTGTGGCCGTCCAAGCATGCCAGCAACGACCGCGCTTGGCAAGGAACAAATAGTTTCAAACCATATTTGCAGAAAAACTAATTTCGGAGCGGAATGATTTAAGTACCGCGTTTCTTTCATTTTTTTGAAACTCAAATTACCTTCAATCTCGATGAATTAGGCTTGTAAAATGAGATAAGGGGGCGTAATTTTGGGAGAAACTGCATATCGTTGACAATAGTCAAGCACATCTGCATTAGCAGATGAAATGCAATAAACATACGTTAACCTTATTTTTTTACAAACAATTCAAAATCTGAAGAGTTCAAGAAGATGAAAGTGAGTCTTAAAAAAAAACGGCATGCCCCATTTTGATTGCATTGCATCATTGCTCGTATCTCTATAATCCTCATCTCGAAACACCAACTTTTGGTTGCCAACACTGTGAAAAACAACACCATTCAGGTGTCAACAAACAGGATGTTGCCATCATACCGGAAGAAGATGGCACATTCTTGAGATGTAGGTATGATTGAAAATTTATTGTGTGTGCAATTTGTGTTTAATTTGTGTGTCCTAAGGGTGTTTCGGCTTCAAAAAAGGGTCTTCAATCGCCCGCTGTGTTTGGTCTTGGTTTTTCTCATTGTTGCATAGGTTAAACAAGGGGCGCCTAAGAAGTATTTTTTTTGTTAGGAATGAAGAAAATCCAAGTTATTCCAAATAGAACATCGATTTGTCAAACTCTCTTCAAAACACTCCTCCATCTCGATGATAATCTTCTCGTTTAATCTGAATTTGTTTCGTCGGCACAAAAAGAAACCATAGAGTGCCAGACAAGGGATTAAGGATTAGGTGGATGTGACAGCGATTCGTAGCGCAAGTATGAAATTCGGCACCCGGTTGGTGTTGATTTTGGGTTAATCGGAGAATCCATCAGGGAAGCTGACAGCTTTGTTATGTCCCAAGTCAATTTTTTAAAGAATTTTCTCGCACTCAAGGGTTTATTAATTCCTTTATCGTGAATTAACACTGTGCGAGCGTTTAGGAGAGAAGGGATAGAAAGATAGGAACGAATTGTATTGATTGCCGTTTCATGTAACACTTAAGTCCATCGATCAGTGAGAAATGATGTGAAATTTTGCAACGCTTTCCTCTGAAGTATACCGGTCGTCCTGTTGTGCAACTACTTGACGTTGAATGGTCTTGATAGAAACAACTTCTTTTATATTTCTTCGCATTGTTATCCATCCATATTTTCCATTTCATTGAAAAACACAAACAATTTTGCATGGTTTCGTTTGACACACATGACAGTACCCGATTGAACTGTCAACTTGCCTCAGCAGCCAGCGCCACCTTCTTTCAAACAACGGCACCAATCGATTAACCCTCTTACATATTTTTTAAAACACCAATAACATTTTTTTTATGTACTAACACAATTTATTTATAATTTTAAGCACGAAACACAATTTATTGAAATATTTTATTAAGTTTTAAAAAACGATTTGCACAACTCAATCTATCTTTTCTTGTGATGATTATGTGAAAATCAAACTAGAACCTTTATCAAAAAGATTGTATACCTTCATTTAATCTATATTTTATTAATTTACTTTACACATTTTACAGCACAGTTTGAATTTTGTATGTTTATTTAGTTGGAACACTATCTTTTTTGTATTTATAATTGTTTCTTAAAACAACAGCACACCAAAAAATATTTGATTTGCTTACGAGTTTATTGCATACATTTTTACAGCACAACTCTAAAGATTGCATCTGACTTTATATCAAATATCTGCACTTGTTACGTTGTTTGGTGCCATTCTGTTCGGTTTCAAACAACCCCATTTTAGACAAGTAAGATTCGTTTTCAAAAGTATCTAAACCTTTGTGTCACCTAATAAATTATAGATTTCGAAAATTGTACCAACTGACTTGCTTTATAAACATTTCGGATAACCCCAGTCCCAGCAGATTTTTAAGTTACAAACTTTCCTACCGACACAGCACTGACGGTGAGGGTGATTAGGGACGGGTTTTTTTTTGTGTTGCCTGTGTGATGTGTTTGGCTTCATAATGAACTACATCTTTGCTTCAAGCCATCACCTTTTTTTTTATCCAACTTGTGATTTATTGCTAAAAAAAAAAAAAAAAAATATCGAAACAATTGTTACCACATGTTTCCCCTATCACACTACCCTTCTTTAATTTTTGGGACAAATTAGAAACAAGTTTCAAAATTGAAAACGCTAAAGACGATGTTTACCATGAAGCATATTTTTTCAAATTCAAAAAAATCTGAATTTGAAAAAAAAAAGAAAACAATGTTTATGCCTCACAAATTGATGTTGGTGATGGGTAAAGTGTTTTTCTGCCCCTCGCAATGTCGCTTGAGGTACTGAACTGCACATTGCACAGCCACTTCAATAATTTTTTCTTTTTTTTTTTTGAGAGAGAGAATACAGGCGGATTGTGGTGGGCTATTGCACCCTTGTTTTTTTTTTTTTTTGTTACTAAGGTGAAAATCTGAACAAGAAAAATGTATCTACCCGTTGGTATCTACATTCTTCTTTTGTTTTGTTTGTTCTATTGTTTATTTTCTGGGTCCCTTTATAAGGTATTTTTTTAAATCTATTTTGTTTGGGTATCAAGCGGGGTTCACTTCAAAAGATTGTTTACAATTTATGTGAAGTCCAAGATTTGTATTAAAAGGCAACCCTAAGACATAAACTTTTGATTGAGAGATGGTCGTACCAATTAAAAGTAAGTGCTCTGTACCTCCTCACTTAAAATTCTCACAGCAATTCCTCGGAACGCTTTACGTTGGACCTAAAACCCTAGTTTTTTTTTTTTTAGCGTACCTATTTTATTATGATTGATTGATGAACATGGTTGCCATAGACATAGATGTAAGCCAATTAAATATTGTATATTTCTTTTGAATACGAAGTTACATAAGAAGTGGACGAACGAACTTGTTGATAGAAAATTAAAACCATGCCGGCGTATCATGTTTTTAATAATTTTTTAATTTAAAAATTTGCCTCGAGTAGAATTGAAACAGCCAAAATGTATTCTGTCATCCTGATTTCACACTTCGTTTTTGTTGATTTGAAGCTAGATCTCATCATAAGTTTGATCAATTTTATAATTAAAATCCTGAAACGGTGATGGAGTTTTTGATCTTTAACAGTTCCCTCTACAAAAAGACTCCAACAGGATAAATTTGTAGCTCCGTGGTTTCCCACCACAAATTTACATGAACGTAGATACATAGATCTCGTGCAATTGTGCAATACTTGGCCAAAACAATGGGTTATCATTGCCATCTGATTTGGCATATTCAAACAAAAAAAATTGTTTTTCACACCAAAAAGTGTGTTCTGGCAGCTCATTTACCTCAGCAAAATTATGATAATTTTACTTCAACTCCAAAATTAATTGAGTTCGCACTTCCACTGGTAATACATCAACCATTTCGGAAATACAATTTTAATTTGCTCAAACTCAAAGTGAGCGTATCGCATGGATATAACGTAACTATAATTTTTCTATCACTTCTTTTTTTTTCTTAGCGCGAAACCGATGGTCTGTGTGAAAATATAACATGCGAAATTAAAAATAAACTATGTATCTCAGACGAGGGACTTTTAATACATTTTAATTGGGAGCACATCAACCATGCTCTGAATCAAGACTGAACACTGAAGCTTTTAGCTCTCTGATTTGCTTATTCCAAAAAAATGCAGATTCAAGCAACAAGAAAACATCTTGCAGAGCATCTTCCGCCATTTCAATGGTTTCGTTTTGGTATCTTCTCTTTTTTGACCTTATTTTTAGATGTGGAGGATAGGTAGGATGTAGTGCTTGCTCTACTCAGCTTTGTATTTAACCTCAGACTTTAGAGAGTAGATACTTTGAAACAAGACAAAAATATACAAATTCAATCCTCTGATGTTCAGGAGTTGGAAGACAATACCCAAACTTGTTTTTAACAACTCTGGTACTGCAGTATAACCGGAAGATTTGATTGCGTCTAGGTTATGTTAGGTCAGGTCAATTTAATGTGGCTAACCAAATAGAAATGTGACGAATTACATCGCTTGGAGCTTTTTATTAAGCGATTTAGAAGGTGGGCGTCTGTGTGCGTTAGATCGCTGTTATCGTAGAAGATGAATTTTATTAAAAATACCTAATTGGCGTCTTCAAGAGAGAGCAAAGCGTCAACGGAGAAGCTAGGATTAGTCTTCTATTCCTCCTCATTCATGCAACTTATTTAGAAGTCGTTGTAGGAAACACCAAGTCTTGTAGCTTCTCTATATAAGGCAGTGTCTATTTATAACACCAAGATTTCGTAGCTTAGATGAGATATAACACACATTTAGTGCGTTTTCCATCCATTTTTGGCCAGATTAGTAGCTTGTGAATGTAAAATTCGAAGAAAAAACCAAATCTTTAAATGGAAGAGTCCGTGAACAAGGCTGAACAAATTGCCTTCGTGAGGGTTCACGGAGCAGTGAGACTAAAAAGAGATACGATTTGTTCTCGGATTACTATTTCCCTCGCAAACAACAACCCATAAGTAAATTATTATCTGCTCGTTTCAGGGATGTGTCTTAAGGAGTGTTCACATAAGAAACTGAACTTTGAAATCCATACTCTAACAAATAAATTATTCGGGTGCGACTAATCTCAAACTATGTATCAGTGTTCAAAAATGATGTACAGTACAGACATGCCATTTGTTGGTGTAGCTCTTATTTGAATAGGCCTTTATTATGGATCTGAAGGAACAGATAATTTTTAACTTCATGTTGTATATTTAAGTGATTGTTTAAATGTTTATGGCTTAATGCCTCCCATATCCAGAATTAAATCATGACAAGGGCATTCATAATTCCCTGAGTTCGCGCAGTTTACAAACACAAAGCAGTATAGGTTTCTAGCAAACAGTTCAATTCCAATCTAACATAATAATTTACGCGTTCAGAACTTGTGTCTGGTGTTCTTTGTTGTCGTTGTCGTGGTCGCAATCGCCTCGCGGTCGTGTTGGAATAGACAAATCACAAACCACTACGAAAGAATATTGTTTTTTTTTTTCTTCTTCGTTCAACGATATAAAATCGAAGATAAAAAAAGTAATAAAATAAAGTGCCCCATAAGATATATCAAAAAAAAAAAAAAATATGTTTTCCCATAAATTATAACGTTCTTAACCGGAGGAATGTATATTTCAAAATCTGGAAAGCAAACAAAAGATATAAGATATAAGAAATGCCTGCCTCTGCGGCTCTGCTCGGCTCGGTTTGGCTCGGCTCAGTCGTTCCCTTGTCTTTTTTTCTCTTTTTCTTCATTTATCATGTGTACGCATCTTCAATAACCCAGTGAATCCCTTCATTTCGTGCATATTTTGCCTGCCATAATCCAGACACTTAGTGTCAGTTGATCGTGGGTCTTCAAGTGATGTAGTTCACTTAGAAAAAGTAAATTAAAAACATTAAGCGTGGAAAATTGCAAGTTGAAAAAAAAAAATGTATTGTCATTATTTTTTGCTCGATTTCTAAGTTGAATGACTTTTTTTGTTTGCTTGTATCAAACTGAGAGTGTTAAACTCCTGATTTGTTTAGAAATCAAGCAAGCTTTGTATGATCGCCTGAATCTTTTAAGGACAGAAAACACGAAATAATTTATTCCGTCGCCAAGGTTTGGTTCACATGATTATTTGGCTTTCAAAACGCTTTGTTTTTTTGAAATATTGTGTTCAGTTTTCATTGTTCCAAAGTGACGATCATTCAGCGCGTTGTATTGTTTTAAAGATAAAAAAAAATGTCCTCTGTAAAATTTTTGGAATTAAAAAATATTGAATGGCACAACAAAAAAACAAAACACATACGATTTATTTTGTTAAATGAGCTTATTACTTATCATGGTCCACCCTGTTCATTTTTCTAGATTGGACCTCCTCCTTATGGAATGCTTCCTTTAGACTAGAAAAACAGGACCGTAACTATATTTTTGGCTCTGCACTAAACTGGAATTCATTTCGATTGTCCTCGACGCAGCCGCAAGTGTGCAAATGTTTTTGTCACAAACGAAGACCACCAAATCGCAGCAATATATAAATTCGTTTTCAATGAAAATTGAAATAAAATAATTTAAAAAAGCAATAATAAATGATATGGCCAGTTGTTGAAGACATATTTTTTTTAAAGTATTATTTATTGAATAGAGAAACATTTATACATGTATATACATATTATACTATTTTTATAATATTTTAAGAGGAATGAGTGAGGATATATTTCATAGAAAATATTAAAACAATAAATGTAAATATATATAATATACAAAAGTGGTTTTCTGGTTTTTGTCTTTTATGTTGTTGTTGTCTTGAAAAACGTTGCTTGAATGGTTGAGGAACCGAGGCGACGGGTGAGCAGAGAGGCGCACTTCTTGTTAACGTTTATGCCATCATCATAAATGAGACACTAAAATAATAGGAATTAAATGAGTGACGCGCAGAATAGTTTAGGAAAACAACCCGGACTAAGTGCTCATTCTTCGAATGATGTCTATGTCAACGTTTTGGAAGAGTTTTTAAAAATTCTGAAAAATCTTGAGGGTGATAGTTTACACTTCCTTGAACAGTTTATAGTTTTTGGATGGCGTCTATCACATTGACCACTATGACTCAGGCACTTTAAACATGATTATCTTCAAAAATAGGGTATTTTTTTGAGAGCTACGTTTCCATTACACCATTAGTTGATCAGATAAGGTTGTCGGAATGTTCTTTCAAGTAATCGAGGAAGTCTCTTGCTGCTAGGACTGATTTAATTTTCGTTTTAAAGAGTGTTCTTTCAAGTCCTCGAGGAAGTTTCTTGCTAGGATTCAATTTTTGTTCTTTGTTTGGAACAGTTGTTTCTAGTCACAGAAGCAGTATAGAAAATCCCCTTAATTACATTCTCGTGTTCCGTTTCGCTTCTTAGAATGCTGGAGGGCCAAGTGCTTTTCGTTGATCGCCTTACTATTCCCTGGAGATTTTTGCCTATAAGCAATTATTTGGGGTTCGACGAAGCTGCACATACCTCATTGACTTGTTTTAGCTCTCAATTTGTTCTCGATTTTACTGGTGTTGATTTGTCTTTTCGTCTCAGCTCATCAGGTTTGTCTTCTACTGCAACAAGCCTTGTGACCAAGAGCCAGGCTATTGCAAAAAAAACGAACACACTTAAATACTTTGATTTATTTTTATTTTGGTAGCCAAATGTAATAAATCAGAGCGCGTTGTATTGTCTTGAGTGGCACTAAATTATTTCGCAAAATGAATAACACCATTCTTGTCAGGAGGGCTAATTGAACTGAATAGTTTGCAAGCCGACGGCAACACCAATACCCTTGAAGTACTCATCTTCAAATTATCGGTTGAAAATGGGTGTTTTCTGATTCGAAACTAATCTATTAACAACCGAGGATTGATGTTGAAGAAAGATGGAATGGACTGAAAGTTACGATTACGACACGAAACGCCCCTTTTTGTTTTTGTTTTCCTTTTTGAAGGTTGTTTATCTTAATATTCTTCGCCGCCTAGTCTGGGTATTTCAGAAGGTATATTCCCAGGTGCAATACTTGCCTTAAGATTCTAAGAAGTTGGATTTTACTAGTAGGTACATATAGTGTAAGGTGATACCTTGAACGCTCAACGGAAGGATCAAACAATAGATTAACGCATACTTGAAAGAAAATCTTCAAGGATGAATGGACGATTTATTATGTAGCTGTAGTCATATTTATAAACACAAAAAAATCCCCTCTTAATCTGACCCGGGTTGAATTTGCAACCAAACATTTTGAGTACTTCAAACAATTACAAAGGATTTGAATTTATGTATTTTGTTTTTGTTTTCTTCTGAATCTTGGGTATGAGTATTGGAGTACTAGAGTACAACATGATGTGTATTATTTATGACTGCAATTTCATTTCAACCCGATTAAGACAAGGGAGGGATGGATGGAAATACAGGATAATACTGTTCACAAAGCAATGTCTTCCGCTGCATTAATTCAATGTTTTTTTTTTTTTTTTTTGCATAGATTGTGACGGGTGCTTTAACACTCATTAACTTTGAAGAAAAGCAATTGTTTTTTTTTCTTATTTTTGTTTTATGTGTTTTCTTTTGTATTATTTTAAATAAAAATAACACCAACCACGCGTGGAAAATTGAACTGAGCTTGTTGTTGCGTAATAAAATGTTACAAATCTTCTGTCCTGACCTTTCAAGATAAGATAAAAACAAACAAATGACTATGACAACTTGACTATCATGGCTGAACAATTTTTTTGGCGCTTTTTTGTGCGCTTATTGTTGCCTTATTAATTAACTGCCTTATATATAAATCTTGGAAGACAATATAGATAAGCCCTGCACAATGAAAAAGGTGGGAATATGTGTTTTCTTTTCATGAGCTTCTATGAATTAACTATTTTGGGACAAAGGTATAAAATATTGTGGTTAGACTGAGAATAATGTTTTCGAATGCAAGGGTGAGACATATTCAGGTTTTAGTTATAAAAATACATAAAACAACCCCTGAAGATGTTCAAAAAACCTGCGGGATAAAATGGAAGTACTTAATCTGGTGTTCAAAACTATGAACAGTCATGAACAATTCAGTTTCTTTATAATTTTCCAATAAAAACGTTAAAGCTTTTTGAAGTCCTTCTTGTGTCTTGATACATGCGGCTTATGGAAGGAGAATTATGGAGTCTTAGTATACTCCAGCTTATCCCAATAAGCCGCATGAATTGATGACCATTCGAGCCCCATTTATGGCATTTTCCATCATTAGATATACTGATGGCTTCAAGAGTGTGAGTCTAATGGCGAAACCGAAACGCAGCCCTCAAAATAATTTCGCTTGTGCCCCGCCGTTACCCAATCTGGTTGTATAGGTAACCATTCAACATCAGTTGTTTTGCCAGCGGCGGCGTTTTCAAAGAACTAAGCCCCGGTGATGCTTCCAGCGGAAACAGCACACAATGCAATATCTTTTGTTTCTTTGTAGATTATAAGTGGATTATAATCGTCATGTTATTTTTTCTTTTCCACCAAAATCTCTTCCAAAGCACGCCGATTGATGCCCTATTGCGTGGCACATCTCCGTGGTCCTTTGCAAAAAAAAATTCCTAAAATAGTTTAGAGAAGTTTTGTTCTTTTGTCGATGATTTCCTCTTTGAAACTGCCTCTGTCTGTCTATTAAATTCAATGAAAACCAAAGTCTGACGGAAAGTGACATCATTGTAGCTGGAGAGTGTCAACAGATTTCTATAATAATTAAGAACGTATAGGATTTGAGCTGAGAGCTGACTGTCTGTATTTTTTCAAGTTTTGGTATCATTTATGATTTTCTGCCGACGGCGGCGCAACGTATCCTGGGCTGTCTTTTTGTTTTTTGTTTGCCTCTCAAAATGTTCGCTCCTGCTGGTTGTCATGATATATTTCGGTGATGCTTTTGATCATAGAGGAAACAAATAAGGGAGATTACAAGTACATACGATAGTGAAGTCATATTTTAAGAATTAGACCGTCGCGTCGTGTCGTCCAAATCTACCTCAGTTTGTTTAAAAGTTAGATACTTTTTGTTATGGCTAGCAGGTTAAGACGTCTCAAATAGTTGAACAAAACATGGGCCACAGATTCAAAAGCATTTTGTTTCAAGAATAGGAAATTGATTCAAGTTGGTCGCCTCAAAACAAGAATCAAGTCAATTCTCTTATTTAACATACTCAAACGCCTATTATTGACCTTGTGCAGTTTAATGTCTTTAGACTTTCAAGCTTAGAAAATTAGACGGGTTTGAAAATTTATTCATGATTCAGACTGCATATTTTGTTTGAATTAATAAAAAATCAACAATTGACCTACAAAAAGTCATGATTGGTCGATCCACTGATTGATATCTTCACAGCAGTATGTTTTTGGTTCGTTTAATTCATCTTCAGAGAGTTGTTGTCCATATTTGAATTTTGTTTATTTTCATTTTCATTTGAATAAATTAATACAAAAACAATAGACAAGAGAATAAATAAATAAACTAAACACAATTGAATGCAGACAATTAAAATTAAAATAAAATTCAGAAAATTGATCACAGTTGAGTTGAGATTTGAATTAAAATTACCGCCGGCAAATCATTTATTGTTTACTCTTAGCTGCTATGAAATGAATATTCAATTTTCAGCCCAGCATAGAGGCTTTCCTAGCATAGCAAGCCTGAGATGTGTGTTCCTAGTTTGATATGTATGTATATTTTGAAAAGCAAGCAAATACTTTAGCTTGATTTGATGGTTTGGTTTTCCGTCGGTCGGAGGATGGCTGATCCCTTGGGAGGAGGTATAAACATTTTGCTTCTTTGCCTTTCCATTAGGGTCAGCACGGTCACTGCTGTTTGAAAATATTATTTCTCCTTTAGTCATCCCAACTCTTAATTAGGGCAAACATTATACGGACACATCCGTGTTGCTTTTAATGTCCTTATCGCGTTATTTTGCAATCAAATTCCCATAACTGAAATAAATTACAAAATAAATACATTTTGCTCTTCGGCATTAATTCGTATTCGCCGCCCCCAGATATTTCTAAAAAAGTTTAAGCATTTCCCAGACAATTAGGGTTCCAAGTGTGCTATCATTATTAATTAGTATTGATTGTGGGTTAAGAAGATTTTTTTTGTTTCATTGTTTATACTAAAACATGCAATCTTGAACATGACAATTTTGTTTGTATCTGCCGTTAGTGGAGTGGTGTGCCGTTTATTGACCTTTTATTTTAATTTGATTAAGCGTTTCGTAACATGAAGGAAGCAACTGTGAAAAGCAAACTATCTTAACCATTAGGTTTGGAAAAATTTCTAAGTGAGTCCTTGGCTGCTTTAATGAGCCACCATACACTATAAATTTTTTCATTGGGTTACAGCTTAATCGGAGAAGTGTCAAAGTGTGTAAACCATATCGATTTTAAAGAAAAAGGTTGACAAACTATCAAGTTACCCTCGATTCGCTTTGTGTTTGTTTGCTTTGGAAAGAGTACATTGAGTTCAAAAACGACGTTGAAATCCATTGTTTTTTTTTTCTCTTTTGTCCTTGCACGTTAAGAATCGTTTTCTGGTGGTGATGGTGTCCTTTTAATGCCTTTACAATCAATGTCCTTTTTCTTAAGATGATAACAATAACCAGTCATATTCTTGGTATTGATCTGTGAGAACGCAATTTAAGACAAGTCATTTCGTTTATATTTAGGAAGCTTCATATAGCCGATTGCGGGGGTGATATAAGAGTATTTGGCCTTTTGATAGCTAAACACAGATTTTAATGGTTAATGTTATTAACCATCCAGGTGGAAGGAAACCTTAAATAAAGTATCTTGTTTGGTTTATGGTATTAAATACCAAGCAAAACGGGTAGGTCCATCAATTCTTGATTCTATACCAGGCAAAGCAAAGCAACGTCTTCAATAATTCATCTTTCAACATCTTCGCCTTGAGTGATTTTACTCCTCCGCCTATTGTTAGGGAAGCCACATAAATCTTAAGCATTAACGGGTTGTCTTATTAAGTTCTCAAACCCAAGCATACGAAAACAGATCAAAGTGTTGATGTTTCTTATGAACCACACCCCGTCAAAAAAAAACCCCTATTTGTGTTTGCTTGCCCTTAAAAGGCCTGTGTGTGAAACACTAACTCATCTTTTAACAATGATTAAAGTTTAACTATTCAGAAGCAAAGCTGGCCACAGACGCTATAATCATAAATAAATTGCCGGGGAAAACCCAATAACCCCTGACTCTTATACTTTATTGATGTAACCAACAGTTTTTCACGTGCGTATGTTCATTGGCCAACCCCATCAGAGCCATAAGCCAATAACCCTGTACTCGCAGACTGTTCAAACATATACCTACATATATGACAACCACCCCGTCCAAAACTTTAGGAATATGCTTTGCTTACATATATCCCCCTTTTTTCGTTTCGCACCCAAAAGAAAATAGATTAGAATTCTGGTGTTCTCCCCTTAGTTATGATGAATTATGTACAAGGAAATATATATTTATATATAAGTTAAGCTATACATGCCCACAAGCGTCCTTTTAGAAACTGGAAAAAATCCTCAACGAAGTCCTATGTTGACGGGTGTTTATCACTTTTTAAGACAAAATTGTTTTTTTTTTTTTAACACATTTACTTTCAGCTTGCTTTGATTATATTAAATTTTGCGGTTATTAAATATAATTAAAAGTGGCCAGCAGCTAAGCACACGCCATTACCGACCTAGCCATATGGCAAGAAGCCCCATCCTCTTGAACAAAAAAGTGAAATCAATCACTAGATTGAAGACGTGACATTTTGATGGAAGAAACTTCTGTTTCAAATTGTCCCAGTTCTTGATGGGGGCATTGACTATCACATTAACGAAATGTAAATTACACACATCACGTCCAGACATGCACCCCATACCATTCAAGATGCTGGGGGAACTACTCGATTGGGTAAGGGCAGTCTTTTTGAAAAGCTTTTTTTGCCTTCCTTATCACTCGTCTTTGTTCGTTACCAACGAAAAGTTCAAATCGATATCGACTTGAAGTCCAGTTTTAGCCTCTTTCTTCGACTCCCATTGAAGCGACAACTGTAATTGAGGGAAGCTACTAGAAACACAATCAACTTGCGTTGCCGCAATTCTAGACTGTCTCTAGGATCTGGCTAGAAGACATGAAACGGAGATTCAAACTTACAAAAATATTGTATTGGTGCGTCGGACTAAACGTCACGCACTGTCCGATTACAATAGTGTTTATCGAACGAACCACCTTCTGAAAATATTAACACAAACAGCGATATAAATAGAAAAAAACATATTTGACAGGTGGAATGCGTTCAACGGTCCAACAACAGCTTATGGAATACGGATGTGTTTCACGAGGAATATGCAATGAATGCATTCAGTTGTTCAATTCACAATAATTATTTGAGACGAAATAATAACTGCGAAAATGTAAATTCAAAACCGCCAGATTTCGGTTAAAAGAACTTTGTATCTTGTTTGTCTATATTTAGCTGCCTCCCTCCCTCCTTTGAAAAAAAAACGCTCATATTCATCTTCAATTATTTAAAAATAAATTACGCTTGCAGATTGATCATATTATTATTATACTTGAGTGTCGTGCGAGTTTCGCCGTATCTAAACGCAGCGCAGAAGTACAATTGAGCTGCCTGTAACTGAGCGAATTCCACAAATTAATAATATCTCCTATACTCTATTCGAGTGATTTGTTCAGCATATGCCTTATGAGGGAGCTTTTTATCTACCAATGATGCCTGCAGATAATCCTAATGGCAAACTAAAACAGAAACTGCCTCTGAAATTAAACCCAAACCACTGAACACACAAGAATTGTTGTTGTGATTTTCGATAAATTTGGCAGCACCCATAACCTTTCAGTTTGACTGCAAAAAGCAGACTAATTTTTGTTTCTTTTTGTTCAGTATAACAAAAACAACCCTCATCGTCATCGCACAAAGCACATCTCAAAGGTGTTGCCATGATTTTAAAAAAGGGATCTCGCTACTGCATTTCTATGTTGAGATTTGGATTTTGTAGCTTTTTCAGCTTTTGATTGATAGGGAGGTGTTGTCATTTGTTTTTGTTTTTGTATCCTTTCTGAATAAACGCTTGGTGGTGTGGAAGAAGATAAATAATTTTTGATTTTTTGTTTTAAATCATAAGATGGTAACCCTAATGTATAATTTACTCGATTTGCGGCAATTTACTATGCAAAGTATGGAAACCCTGTGAGAGCTTTAACTTGAGACCGATGTATGCAAGCCAATATAGCCAGACTGAGAGGCAAACGTCCTATCTTCCTTGTGCTGAACAAATCACTCGAATAGAGTATAGTTAATAATAGCAGATCCCTTTATATGGACGTATTACCCGCTCCAGGTTGAATTTAAATGCGTAAAACAGATGTTTTTTTTTTCTTTTTGACTTGCCTTTGACATTAGCTTCCGCCTATTATAGTTAGCCCCCTAAATTTAGTGGAACAATTACACAGAGTCACGGGTATTGAATTCGTCAAGTATTCTTGTACGATAACGAGTGCAGTTTTTTTTTTTTTTGTTGAAAAGAAGAACCAAAAGAAAATAGGGGACAACCATATTTTGTCGTATAATTCTGGTGCTCTTTGAAAAGGTTAATTTGCAATTTTCCTTCTCGATTTCCATATTTTGTCTGTCTTCGCGGTGTCTTGTCAAACGGGGGCACCTTGACATTTTTATATGATTTATTCATTTGAAAAAAATATTTTTTTTTTGTTCCAATGGAGCTCTCAGAACTTTTCCTTATTAGTGTTGAAAAGGAGCAACGTTGGCAAAGGTCATCTTGTAAAGACCATTTCTTGCAATATTTTTATTTTTAACGCTTCTGCGCGTTTGGTTTTAAATTCTTTACACTCAAGATATACATAATTTGTTTGCTCTTTTTTGATCATATTGTGAATGGGCGGTCAATTGATGTGGCGCAACTATGGCGGATCAACTGCAACCTGTTTGTTACATTTTCCTTTAAATTCTTCTCAAGACAGTGTTCATTGTCCAAGGAAGGGGTCAATGTTGTCCAAATATACCTTTCCAATACATAACCAAGCGTAAGTAGGTATAGATAAAATGTTGTTATTGTGAGAATGTAAACGAATAAAGTATCTTTTAACTGAAAGATGCAATGATGTTGAAGTCGCAGCTGTCGTTGATATCTTATAAACAAGTTGTCAAAAATTTACTGAAGCGCTGTGTTTACAATTCACATTCACGTTCACCATACATCGTCGGCGTCGACGTAGTGTAAAAAAGATGCATTGTAGTGGAATGAAAGGAAGTATATAATTATTAAAGTATATACTTCTTTCTTTGTTAAGCCATAACTAGGGATACCAAAAAAAAAAAAATTGATCCACTCGAAAAAAAATAATAATGAAAGATAAAGAGAGGTTCGTAGCCAGGGCTATAAGTCTAAAAGCCAATCTTAAAGTTCACCTTTTAATTAAGTCCCAAATTATTCATTTAACAAAAAAAGGAACATACAAAAAAACTCACCAATTTAAATGAAATAATTGTCATCTCTTATGCTTGTCATCTTTTAAGCTGCAGCAAGGTCTTTTAACAACGGGATACGGGATACATAATATTGTGTGTGCGCTTCATCGTTCCTGCTGCTTTTGTGTGTGGTTCTCATTCATTCAAAAAAGGGGTTATTTATATGATGTTGATGTTTTAAACTTCAGATATACATTATCCTATTATATATACGATTTATGCTTATCATCAAAATCTCGTCTGTAGGTAATGTTTTCGGTTTCGTTTTCATTTTGTTTTTTTTTGGTTTCGTCGCCAACGGCTTAATCCCTTATTTAAATAAATTATTGTTACATAGATACGAATGGATTAAGGATAATCTGACACTTATAAATGTATTTTTTTTGGCTTCTTGGGGGTAAGAATGAATTATATTTAAATGAAACAATAATCTTAAGAAGTTTAAAGATGACTTTGAAAGTGATGATTTTTTAAATGGAAAACTTTTGAAAGCGTTTTAAAGTTTTCTAATGAATTTTGAATTCGTGGCTAAATAGCCATCGGGTTTCTCAGACTGTACCTATAGGATTTTACGATAGAAAATATCGTCTGTTCTGTTTTTGCTCAACCAACTTTTTTACAACCCCCATTTTTATGAATTTTCATAGATACAAGATTTTATTTTACTCGATTATTTTTATCTTATCAATTGACGAGTAAATGACGTACAATTTCAATTTTTTTGTAACAAAACTTAAGCTATTTATTTCTCCTAAAAACGAATCACTTTTTTTTTTGTTGAATTTATTCTTAATTTTATTCTCAAAGCTTTGCACAACATGTTTTGGGTTGTAAATACTTTTCAAGAAATGCATCTTTTCTCATTCCAAAAAAAGGGATTCTCTGATGGATGGATATAAATTTATTGGGCTACTCTCACTGGAAGAAAAACATTCAAAACAAAATACAACTTTTTTATTTCTTCTTTACGACTTGGCTGATTGATGTGTTACACGAGTGTCCTTTTTTTTTTGCTTTCTTGAAATCTCTACTGTTTGTCGCATAAAACTTAACTTTCATAGTCGTAAAACTGTGCTAAATTTCCGTCGGACAATAACTTACAGTGTCTTTTCATTTTTGTAAGGAAACATGTTTATTGAAGTGACTTTTACTCCTTGGTGCCGTGCCGGTGTCGTTGTCTTTTCTTGTTTAAGTCTGAAGGAAGAGAAAATATTTTTTGGTGTACTTTAGTGTAAATGATTCTACAAAAGAAAAGTAAATTACCTTAAATGATTACACACAGTATTGACTTTTGCAGACGGCTTTGTTCGCTAAATAACTTTTCTACTATCCGGGAACAGCATTTTTTGGTTCTTAAAGGTATCATAAATGTCCTTTTCATTTCTCCTGAAATTGTGCGTACAAAATTTCAAGATGATTATCTTCAAACAAACTTACATTTGCATTTATATTGTCTTTCCAAAATTCTAATTTAAATTCGATTTTAAATCAAAACTTGAAAACACTCCAAATCTTCTCTGCTCGTTCATGTAAAGGGTGTTTTTTTTTAGACGAGTGGTTTTAAGGAAATAAAACGCATATTATTTATGTTATGGGCAAATATTTAGCTTTAGTATAAAGATAAGAGTTTTTCATTATGTTTTAAAAATGATTTCTGGCAAATTCCAGTCGAGAGGCCCAATTTTTGAACACTTTGCAGCAATTGGGGCCGTATGTCAACAATAACGCGCCGAATATTCTTTCCCAAGCGCGTTAATCATGTCGGGCTTATCTGCGTAGACAAGCGACTTCAAAACATTGATTGTTTCGTTGGCTGTATGGCATGTAGCGCCGTTTTGTTGCAACCAATGGTCGTACACATCAACATCCTCCAATTCAGGCACGAAAATGTCATTAATCATGTCCCTACAGCGTTCCCCATTGACTGTAACATTATGACCGGCTTAATTTTTGAAGAAATATGGACCAATGATTCCACCAACCCACATAAAGCACACCAAACAGTCAGTTTTTGTGGATGTAACGGTTTCTCAACATACACTTGAATATGGCAAATACGCCAGTTTTGTTTATTGACGTAGATATCCATTCAACCAAAATTGAGCTTCATCGCTGAACAAAATTTTCTTGTGAAAATCGAAAATTGTTTCACGAGTATAACCATGTTTTTCAAAATAAATTTGCACAATTCGCAACCGTTGTTCAGGAGTAAGTCTATTCATTATGAAATGGCAAACCAAGCTGAGCATAAATCAAGTGACAGCTGTCAAAAAGACCAACTCCGAAAAAAGTATTGCCAGATTGAAAACCACACGTCTAAAAAAAATACACCCTTTATAAGACTGCTTCTTCAACAGCTTGTCATATAAATAAAAGAGTTCTATATTATTATATTTATAGTTTTTGAATCCCTTTTTTTGATGGAGGGAATTTAACTACGCATTTGACAATTCTTTCCAAAACAGCAAAAGACTAACCTATGAAAAAACGCACTCATAAAAGCGTTTTCGGAACAGTATATCGCCGGCCGGTGCCGGCTAGTAAAGGTATAAAAAATACGCAAAAAGTCGGTACCTACTGGCTACAGTAAACTCATCTAGTGTACTGGACTTAAAGCTTTTACCAATGAAAACTCCATCACCATTTTGTTTAAAGGTCAGACATTACAAAGTATAAATATTTTTTTTTTGTTAGAACCTATTTAAAATTGGTATAAACAACTCCAGAGCAAAAAAAAAAAACCCGTCGATTTACGCACTTTTTAAAGAAACCAGAAAGGTTACCTCATTTTTTAAACAACTCAAATTAATATCTATTATCTGCCAAGCAAACAAATTAAATCCATTTATTTATTTTTGATTTAAAATCATGATACGAACTTACACAAAGTTCAAACACCATACTACGAACCTAATTTAAACAATATTCAGAGAGATGTATATTCTTGAGCTTGAGCTTGAGCTTTTTTTTTTTTTTTTAATCTGAACAAAAAATATCTGAAGTCGTTTCAAAGCTTTTATTTAAACACACCATGAAAGCTTAAAACTTGAATGAGTACATAATATCGTATATAATGTTGCTTCTCGATAGAAATGTAAATGTCATTTTCGTTTACAATTGGCCAT
This sequence comes from Platycheirus albimanus, assembly GCA_916050605.2. Taxonomy (NCBI): domain Eukaryota; kingdom Metazoa; phylum Arthropoda; class Insecta; order Diptera; family Syrphidae; genus Platycheirus; species Platycheirus albimanus. The sequence continues at coordinate 12,567,972 of OU696697.1, read as the reverse complement.
ATTTTTTTTTTTTTTTTTTTTTTTTTTTTTTTTTTTTTTTTTTATTAAACTTTGCCCTTTTTGGAGTCTCTATCTGTGGATAGCAGCTCTCTCAGATTTTCACACCAAGTCGCCTTGATTAATATCATTCAACTTGGTTGTTGGTTCTGGTTTTTTGGACACGATGAAAATGGCATCAGGTTTGGTCTTGGTCTTGGTTTTTTTTTTTTGTGGTATTGAATTTCATGAAAAGCAACGCAGTTGTATGTAATCAATAGCTTTAATAATGGCGACCTACTTGTTGCTTGTGCATTCAATTTGTTGTTGTTTTATTCAAATTTAAAATGGTTTTGGGTGTCGCTTCCAGCATCTGGAGCCTGAAAAATTTGAGATAAATGAGGTGGTGTAATCGATCGACGCGCTCATCGCGGACAGTATTTGTAAGTCAGACGGCTGCAGATATGAATTTGAAACAAAGTCGAAATGCAATTACATATTTGAAATATTATTTAGTCATGTTCTTTAATAAATTATATAATTTATACGGGAAAATGTTTGACGTAAAAAAATAGTGACAGCGCCGACTTAATTGCGAAAATGTGGAGGCGCTTAAATCGACATTGGCGTCGTCGACACTTTTAATAGAAAGATGGCTCTGATGCAGGAATCTTCGAAGCTTTCTTACGAACGGCTTAAAGTCAATATTTGGAACTTGAATATTCAATAAAATCCCGTTTTTATTGTACAGGGTTTTCCAATAAGAGGTGTTGTTTTATTATTCAAAGATAAATGAGAAACTTGCACGGGTTTTAATTCTTTACATCGTTAACTTGTCCCAACAGCTCAAATTTGTCCCCCAATTTCTGAATTGCGGTCCGACAAGGTGCTTCAAGACCACCAAAAAATGTTTTAGTTTTAAGAACCGTGTCCTGCCAAATGCTCACCTATTTTATTGTGAATTTTAATGGCGTAGTTTCTACTTGTCAAATGTCAAAAAATTAAAGCTTCAAAAGTGACAACTACCGAAATAGCGGGCTATTCAAAATAACACCTCTTATTGTAAAACCCATTAGTATTACTCACTATTGTCATAACTTACTACTACAAAATGCTGATTTCCATGTTTCGCAAAGCAAGATAAATCTATTCGGATACATATTCTTCGGAATTCGCTATGGGCTCTAAAGCACAGTCACACTAAATTCTTGTCACTAATATTTCGCGCCATTTTTTTTCATTTTATACTTTCCGTACCCAAAAAGATCTTCACAATATCTTAAACTAATCTTACAAAAACTTATCTTTTGACTTTGTCTATCTTTCGCATGATATCTGTGGTATCTTATACAAACCTTTAAATAAAACAAATAAAGTAAATGGTTATGCTGCCACGCGATGGTGTGTCCTCCTCAATGTTGTCACCAACCAACGGATGTTTTTACAAATCCATTGTTGTTTAATAATAAAATTCGACGCTTTAAGAAGTCACATTGCACCCATCGCGTCCGTTTTTATCTCAATCTAGGAAGGTACATATTTACAAAACAATTCAACAATCATACAAACTCATCCACTCCACACCAAAACTCCAAAAACAGAATGCTGCTTCCACAACCATCAGGTGGTGTCAACAACTTAATACAAATTTATAGTGAGTGTGTTTAATGGACCAATTTTGATAAAATCTCAAAAGATAAAGAGACACACGTATATTTGTATAAAATATACAACCCAGTCAACCTAGTTGAAAGGATTGTTATCAGTATACACATCTCTCAAAAATACTGTCAACCAAAAGTCAGTTCATTGAACCCTCATCGTCCTTGAGTTTTTTGGAATATACAATAAAATAGGACACAATACAATACCTACAAATCCCTCGTTAATCCAATTCTAAATAAATTTGTTAGAAAAAAAAAATAAACCTTTCCCAATAAAAAATTCTATCTTAATCCCCGATCAAACAATTTAAAATAAAATTTTACACCACCACCGGCACCGGAGTTAGACCGCTGTGCTGCGCTGTTCTGCTCTGTGCCGTGCCGTCGGCTTATCAGTTAGTTTAGTCAACATTTTTTTTTGAAATTTATTTTCAAGAGCACGAGCCGTCGCCAATCCTCCGATATCACAATTATTCATCAATGGCAGTAGCCGTGGCAGTGAATTGGTTACCGCCTGTGGTGAAGAAGATTATTCCATTGCGAGATACTATATACTATACTTGTTGATGATGAATAGGAAGGAATCAACTTGCCTCAATCAAATAAAACAGCGGGTTGTCCCAATAGAAACTCGGTCAAATGAAACGATATCTGACACCCATAGCTCTCTCGGCGAGGGGTCCCCTTTTGCTTTGTTTGGAATATGGGTTAGTAAGTTATTGGAGTAAAGTAGCTTCTGGGATTTTTTGTTTTTGTTTTCAATAGTTTCACCTAATGTTTGAAGTAGGTATGTACATTATTGTTCTTGATGCGAAACAGACCATAATATTAGACCAGACTGGAGGCGAGACTTGATGCAATGAACTTTAATCGTTTGTTCTTGCGTGGCATATTGGAATTTAATTTAAAATGAAGAAGAACAAAAATTTGAAAGAATGCGTGAGAATCTTGTCTGGTCTGGTCTGGGCCTTGTTTAATAGTTTTTTTTTTTTTTTTTTTAATATTTAGACATCGTAAAACCATTTCCACAGTCGCAGTCACAGTCACATTCCTCGTCTACATATTGCGTCCCTAATCCCATTAATTTTTTTTCCCAGTAAAGCACACCATCGCATCGCCACGATTTGAATAAACGCAAGGCCAAGATAAATTATCTTTTTAAATCCTCGCAAAGGTTCGAAATATATTAATGGGAACCAGTTGAGTTGTTTTTCTTTTGTCCTTTGATCTGAATAAATACACCATGTTGTCCTGTCCATTGGTTCATCCATTGGTCCATCCATTGGTCTTTGCAACAACGACCTGGAATTGGAAGGAAAAGAATATCTCCAACCAAACCGTAAAATTTTTAATTAAAATAACTAAGCGAAGCTGTCATGCATTTTCAGTGTAAATTGTTAACTGTTGGAGCGTGCAATAATTGAACTCTACTTCATTAATTGACTTGGTTTTTTTTTTTTTAACCTTTCTTGTGTGTCTCTTTATTTGATTTTGATAAAATGTCTACCTTGGCAAAAAAAATAAATTCTGAATGCCAAATTCCAATTCGAATCCAGGAATCTAAGAATGTATGGTATCTTGTCTAATTGATTAATCTTATATTCTCATACTGATCTTCTTATTTTCCACCTTAAATTCGGTATTTTTCCATCAACCGTCACAAATCTTCAATTTCTCAAAAAAAAAAAAGCTGAACTTGACTAATATTTTTTTTAAAGTGTGTGTATTTTTTTTTGCTTTAAAAAATTTTATTTGTCTGACCGTACTCAAACCGTCATCTTTGACAATAAATAATTTTATATTTTTTCTTCGCGGGATCCCACAAGGCACCATATTATGGTCGCCTTTTGTTACTCTTTTTTTTTTTTTATAGTGTGTGTTCTGTTTGGTTTGGTTGGTATGCTTTTCTTATTAATTTTTATGTCGAACGACATTTGTTTGCCATGATGATGGTGATGGTAAGAAGGTATTCTCGAAAAGAAGGTTTTTTGTTTTTCGCTATTCTACTGATGACGCCAAGTGGGTTTTTTTTTGTTGTAGTTTTTGTTCCTTTATGCCGAATGATGGAGTGACTCCTTCATCATCGTGATCCTGTTTTTTTTCGTTTAACAGACCAATCTTGATAATATTACTTCTTTGGAGCCTAATAAATCAATTGGAAGTAATAAATGTGAATATGTTTTTTAATGGCACTGCTTTTCTTGTCCAACTTATAAAACTATTAATAAACATCATCGATTTATTATTAATAGTAGTAAGACAAAAAATTAAACTCAATTTGTATTTTTATTTTATTTTATTTTTTTCTTAACCCATGAGCCATGCCATAAGCCGTCTGTGATATGGCCAGTAAATTGTGGGTCCTTAATATGCTGTTCACATACTTACCTTTGGGAGATCGGATCTTTTGAAAAGCCTTTTGTGTGTCGTCTCTCTTGTCTGATCTTTGTCATCTACCCTTAAACATGATATAAACGCCCGCCTGTTTTCCCATTTTTTTTTTTTTATTTGTGTTCTGATTTTGTTTCTTCTGTTTGTTGTTCCACACTGGGAATGTTTACCTGGGAGCCTGGATCTGGACCTGAACCTCAACCAGAGTCTTGGTAATGGGCTTGATGGCAGAATCGTATTATATAACTAATTGGCGTTAAAAAAGGTTGGCTCTTATGATTTGGTTTTTTGGTAATAAAATGCATTAATAATTCGAAATTATATTTTTGAATATGAGTCTCTCAGGATAGAAGATAAAAAACTATAATATCGTTTTATTAAAAAGATACAAGATATGTGGGATGAGAAGATGATTGTGCTTATCCTTTTCTCAGGTCTGGTCTGGTAAGGTCTGTGAGACAGACAAAAATGTTTAAAAAAAAAAATACACCTCGTGTAAACGATCGATACCCAAAATAAATTGTTTAACATGATGTTCTTGTTGAATTTTATCCTCCATATATACATTCTTAAATACCCAATATATTATTTCTGGAATATGAATGATGGTATGGTTATGACTGGGATTTTTTTTTTTTTTTGTACAAAAATTCCTTTTTGTCTTTTTTTTTAATAATTTCAATAACTTATCCTGAATTGGAATGAACATAACTTTTAATACTTAAAAAAAGTCGAGAGTCATTATTACTTTTTTTTTATTGCTTATATGTTTTCAATAGAAATATTGACAGGTAAAGAAAAAAATATATATAAACCGTAAGTGTTAGTCTCTCCGGAACAAAAGTTTGTCCCTTCATCATCAGGATCTTAATAAACTATGGTTTCTAAATTTTAAAGAATAATAATATGGGCCTTGGCTATGACAATGATAATCCGACTTTTTTTGTTCTCTATTGTTAAAAATTCTAAGAAATTGTTTCGTATCATCGTTTTATTAGGTCATTTGTCAACTGCGTTATACACGTTATTAGAACACTTGAGAATCAAATCATCTATTGTGTTCAGGATATTGCGGACTTTATTTTTTTTTAATCTTTGAGAACAGATCTATTGAAAGTGGCGAAAAGAAAAAACATTGTTTGGATGTCCTTTGATGTGTAAGCAATTTTATATTATGCGTTTGAATGGACAGAAAAACAATTTGGAGGATTAAAGGACTAGGTACGCTTTTGTTCCTTTTTTTTTTTTTTTATTAAATAAAATTTATTTTATAAAACTGAACAAGCTTGGTGTTTAAATTGAAACCAAAAGATATATAATTCATTCACGTTCATTGTAAAAAAAAGGATACCTGCTGGTTTTTGCTACAATCATTACCCGGGGAAATTAGATTCTGTACCTGTGAAGGTCCTAGGGAGGAAGGAGAGCTATGGTTTTTTTTTAAACCCTTTGCAATTAGTAAGACATGATTTTCAATATCACCCAAGGGAGATATTTTTAACCATACGTTACAAGTTGACAAAATCCAAAAACCGTATTGAAAGTTCTTTGATGTAGAAAAAAAGGTCCTTTAAAATAATCCAATCTAATCTATTAAATAAGAAGAAGCATACAAAGGTATAACTACCTACCTATTGGGATTGTTTAAAATTAGGAAAAATAACCTCAACATCAGTATCAAAATACATATTTGCATTTGACCCTTTAGTGGAGCCTTCACGGATTCTATAGTCCTTTCACGTTTTGCATTTGTTTACAGTTTTGTAGAGGTTGAGAGTCTTTTTGATCAATTAGGTAGGTAGGTATAAGGTAGTTGTCTCGTGAATAGTAATTAAATGAGCTGTTTATTTTGGCCGAACCACTTATTCACTTTTATTATGTTGCGGTTTTCTCGCATAATATCAGTATCCACAAATAATACAGAGACAATCTTTCCCCCATTTTTGTTTTTCTTTTGTGTATATGTTGCTGCTGTATATCACATTGTGCGTTAGAGAATTAACATTATTCCCGATGCTATCAATGTCTGACGATTTATTTAAAAGTCCCCGTAGGAAAAAGATAAACGATGAAGTGGGTAGGATGTTTGATCCGGCGCCGTCGCGACGAATATTTTAACAGAGGCCTTGTTGATTTTGTTCTTTATTTCATTCCTATTTCCTTTTCGAAATAAATTAAGATTAAATTTGAAAAATTAAAGTTCTTCAAATGGAAGCACAACAACTTATTTAATGGTTTGTGGCTTGAAACATGTTAATTTTTAATTTCCAATCCTGCTTTAGTCAATTTGCGTACAAATAAAATAGTAGTGGTCCGAAAATAGACCCTTTTGGAACTCCAAGTTTTGAAGTAAGGTCATTGGAAACTTGGCTATCATTCATTTACTGCGGCTTAACTTCGCAAATAATAAATATTAATACCTAATCAATTGATTACTTCAATAACAATGGAGGGAATTTCAATTATTTTTTGTTATTGATTGTGTTTTCATTTTGTATTTAATAAATACCTTTAAATAATTTAATTTGTGTGTTCCTAACCAAGCACATATTCCCTGTTGATTTTTTTTGAATGATTTTAATTAAATGTTCATATTGGTTGCCTTTGATGGCTTAAACATACATTTAGCGGTGACACGGCTCTTTGTGTGACAAAATGGGAGCAATTTAGTGGTCGCATTCCGGATTTTTGCAGGCATACAATATGTAAATTTTATACAGGATGTTTTATTGTAAGCCTGTTAAAACTTAAATCTCTTCATTAATAATTTTGATTTAATATTTCGATGGGAAAACGTTCAGATTATGCACCAACAGTTGTGTTTATTTTAAGTGAAATGATTTCAATTTCTGAGATGATAATAGTCCTAATAAACTTGAAATAAAAAAAAATGCTTTTAAACAACTTTCGGGTCTAAATTGCTGTTGTTTTTGTCTGAAAGTAAATCATTTGAATTTTGATGCTGTGATCTTGCGTTAATTAAAGTAAAAATACCCGTGACCTTTCAATGTCAGTACTTCCGTGCTCTCTTGGGTACGTGTCGTATTACCGGCGGCGATGACGGTAAGCAAACAGTGTGTGAAATAAAATCATCTACTCGTATGTAGATTTGATTTGCGATGTAAAGGTTAAAAAGCAAAGGTCCAAGCCTCGAACCTTTAAGAACTTCAGAGCTTTTAATGTCTAATGACGAATGGGTAAATATATTTTAATTTCTAAAAAATAAGTAGGAAGTTGCAAGTTCCTAAAACCCAAACATTGTCTGAAGCTGGTTAAGGAAGCTATAAATAAAGATGCCCATTATATAGATTTATGCGACCACATTTCACCTTCTTGTTCTTTCTTGGTTTTTTTTTGTATGCTCAAGGTTTTGCCGATACGACACAAACCTGCATTTATGACATTGTTTTATGTAAGAAAAGAGCACTGTGCTAGTCAAATTCATTTTTGAATGACAATTGTATGCCTTGCATTCATTTACAAACATTGGGTTCAAAGGCGCTGAACGCATTCATATTAAATAGTTGAGATGCATTATGTCATCTGTCAAAGTATTCATTTTTTTTTTTTAATTTTGTAAAATTATTTTTGTTTGTTTTTATATGTGTGAGTAAAATTTAGTTTCACAATTTCATAAAATGGTGGTGATATTCAATCGCTCAAAATGGCGGAGGTGGCTGCAACAAAAATGTCTTTGCTGCAACGCTGTGGTTATTCCTTTTTTGTCAGGCTTTTGATAAGTTTTCCTTACGGTAAAGTATACTCCTGACAACATTTTTTCGAAGAATATTTGACAACTAACTATTTTGACAGATAACGTGTTTATTTGAAGGCGTGAAAGAAAAAGTTGCGCTTTTGTGTTTTTGGGATCTATTTTGCAAAGCTTATACCAGATGTCACTAAAGTATCCACCTTATTGACAGAAGCTATAATTTTTGCAAATGGCGGCAAATGTCAGCTTTGACATTATATGAAGTAAGCATGAAAAATGTACTTACCAACAAGACACGAAACACTTAAATCTAAAGACCGCGATACAATTTTTTTCGATTTGACAATCGCCGCCATTTTCAAATTATATAGAATTTTCCGGTAGGGTGTAACTTTTGCCCTACCTTATATGTATAAAGGATTCTGTATTTCTTATACTGCAACGAACCAACACTTCCTTTTGGCAGAACTCCCATTGAAAGAATATAGGATTAATGTTAATGCATCTCAAAAACCGTTGAAATAAAAACCTTTGTCTTCAGACGTCTTTTACGCGACCAGGTGTCCTTGAAAACTTCATTCCTTAAAAGAACATTAAAATCAGCCATAAACTCATTTGAAATAAACCGTTACAGGATGTAAAATGTTAAGATCTATTTTTTTGTACACTAGTTTTAATATCTCCTATCGTGTTTTGTCTTCCAAAAAATAAAAAAAAGACATCATACATTTATTTCTTGCACTTAAGCTATAAAACTATACAAACTTGCAATCAAATAATCAAAAGTGTTTTTGGTCTGCGCAGTTAACAGAACATTTTTGTACTTAAAACGAAAATAGTCTCTTCTCTTTATTGTTACGACTTTGAAGATTGTAAAACAATACTTCGCATCCTATCCTGAAAAAGAAGAAACAGGATCCTTTCTGTAGTTTACAGAATCATCAATATAAAACGCATAAGGATCTCTTTAAGTGCACTTAAATTAAAAAAAAAAATACCCAAATAAAGTGCCCTAATGCAAAAAACAAAAAAAAAGCTCAAGTCTAAAAAGGAAGTCAATATCAGATGTGATTACGCCAATTGTCGTCCACTTAAAATGGCTCTTTCGATAACTCCAGGAGGCACCTTATACTGCTGTGTTGGTTGTGCCAAACAGCCAAACGACTGCAAAATATTCGTCATCCTTCTAGTCTAAAGAATATATAGGGCGAATGCACCATGCTGTTAACATAACCGATGCAAAACAATTATCCCGCTGAGTGGTTAATGCCCCTGAATAACGATTCCATGTATCACACCAAAAAAAAAAAAGGCAAAAAAAAGCAAAAAGGACAAAAAAGAAATACCTTTACTCAACACGATCGAAAATATTATTATTTATACGAGTAGATATATATTAAAGGCAACTTTAATAGAAAATATTGAAATGCCTTTAGTTGAGTTGGATTCTGGAGAAATTCGTGAACTATGGAACAAGAAGAAATCCCTTTTCGAAAGGAGGCAATAAATACACACGGTTTTTATTGGAAACTAAACTTTATTTTTTTCTTTCTTGGATTCTTCTTGTTTTTCCTTGGTTCCTTTACTCTTTGTTGTGTGCAAAGAAAAGAGTAAAACTTCCCAAATGCCTTTTTACTTCAAAGATTGCTTCCATCCTTTTACGTGCCCAGTACCCACATCCACTGCATTCATCGTCTGTCCTTACCCAAACCCAACTACTATTCCCAGAAACTAATAAAACAAATTATTTCTCCTGCCTCACAACTCGGATTCACAAAATCAAAAAAGAAAAAAATAACCCAGACTGAAGAACGTTTGTGATGGAATTTTTGTGCGCAGACAGGAAAAACATACAAGGACCCTTCATATTTTTTTTATACATACATAAATATGTGTATATATGAGCTTGAGCATGTTAACATTTTGTTGGAATGTCGGATTTTGCACCTAGTGATAAGGGTTAGCAGAGGAATGACACAGAGAACAAGGTAGACAAAGCACACAAACATCTCTCCTACATCATAGAGTGTTACACTGAAATATTAAGTACAAAAAAAAATCACCAACAAGGACAATAATAACAAAGGATATATAAAAAAAAATAATAATAATAATAATATTCAAACAAAACCAAGAGCATGAGCAAAGCAAGCAGATGGAATGGATACACGAGAAAATATTCCTTGTGGGCACGCTCATTCAACATGAAATTGTATTCCATTTCTGTCCAAAATCTTCCACCACCAACTACAGCACCAGTAGCCCAGTCAGAGGAGTCGACAATCCTCAGAAATGAAACAACAAAAAGAAACCAACGAAATCCTTGGAACAATTATTTTTATTAAGTTCTCCACAAGCATTAGGTATTCAATGCGCGGGAAAATCTACTCCCGTTCCGAGCTGTTAAGAATATTCAAAAGAAAACAAAACTACCCTCTTTCCTTCTCATCTCAGTCCTTCCTTCAGTTCCATCTCATCATCATGTTTTTTTTTTTTTTCCAACCCAGCTGGAGATGAGAAAATTGTTTCCGGAATTTAGGCACTCGCTTTGCAAGAACAACATACATATACACTACACAAACATAGATAGTGCTGATGCTGACTCTGGAGAAATTGAACCGAACCACCGCACCACGTCAAGAAGTTGTATCTTTTGTCTTCTTTAAATATAATATTAACTCTTTGCTTTTGCCTTTGTCCTGGTTTTTAATAATCCTTAATAATTCTAAAAGCATTTATTCCAAAATTGCAAGATGATAAGGATAACTTATCCTCTCCAAAAATATATATATTTTCCATCGTCGTCGTCGCAATTTTTTTTTTTTGCATTTCATTCCGAAACAGAAGTCCCACCATCACCAGGAAATGGAATGAAACATGTGTTTTTTGTGTCAACGAAATAAACGTTTTGTAGGGAGCAAAGAAAAGTTTTGCAAGGAAAAAGGATCACAAAAAAAAAATGCATTCAAATGAGGACAACTATACAGACGGCATTGTCAAATGAAAACGACATGGCGGGCGCAAGCCAACGAACAAAGGACAGTACTTTCGCGAGAAGTTTTCCCCGGGTCTTTTGTAAAACAAACCAACTGTTGAAGTTGCAAATTTTAAATCAGGAACAAACTTTTTCCTTAAAAAAAAAAAAAAAAAAAACCACTCGCGAATAAGGAATCCCCACTTAGAATTCCCACACAAAAGGGCCGGGCGTCCTGGCACAGCGCGCGGCACTTTGGCTCACTTTGCGATGAGACAAATGGTACACCATTGTGATGGACCAACAACTGTGTCAATCGGAACAACCTCTTCTCAATGGAGAGCTATTTTAATAGCGGGGCAAATCCGCGCATCATCATCATCGCAACAGGGTGCCAAGAAAAAGGTGAGCCATAACGATGAGAGAATATATTTTGGCCGTCGCGTCCGTCGCGTCGAGTTGAATCGAGTCGCGTCGCATGGCTTCGACCCCATCACCAACATCATCATCATCATTCCGAGACATCTCTTTGATATTGTGTAAACGAAAAGAATAACATTGCCTGTCCGGAAGTATAGCGCAGGGATCTTCCTCTTGGACTCGCCCCATATATATTCCCGTGTAAACAAAAATATTGTTTAATAATGAACCGAAATAAATCGTCGGATGAATGGGCTTGGACTGATAATATGAACATGACGCTTCTGACGCCTCTAACAAAAAAAAAAAAAAATTGAAAAAGAAGGATTACGAAAATGTATTATATTATTATATGGATGGTTGGAAACAGACATAGAAGTTTTGTATATGAGCTCGCTCCTCTCCTCACAGCATGGTGTCGTTGACGCGTGGCAGAACATCGAGGTTGGATTCTTTAATTGGCCATTAAGGAAATGCGACTATACGCGGAGGAATGTTTTGTTTGGAAGCGTTTGTTTGGGTTTTATGAACAGGGAATTCCAATCTGGAATCTGGAATCGATTTAGCAAACATCAACTTGATTTTTTTTTTTTTTTTTTATTATGAAAAAAGGATGACGTTGGCAAAATAATAAGGAGGGATGTTTTTTTTTAAATAAGAAAGAAGAAAGTTTTAAAAGAAATGGAATGTGTCTCTTCCATGTCATGTCGGATTTATACATACCTCCTGCTGAGCATAGAAGCTTATAAACTAAATAAGGGGGAAAGAACAGTTTAGTTTGCTGTGCAGGAGTTCATTTTTTTTTGCTCAATGTTTGCAGACTTGAATTTTGAATAATCAACTCGTGTTGGGGATAAACATGTCTATTATGGCTATGGTGGTTTGAAAAGGACTTCTGGCACCCTATTCAACTTTTGTTGAGACATCATTGAATCTAAAGGACTTTTCTTGTTCCTTTTTGACAGTGGCGCCTTCTATGTTAACATACATCCTTTCTTAGCAAATATGTACTTTCATTTTTGCAAATGCCGGCAAATGTCAATTCTACTTTGACATTATTGTGAAGTAAACAGATACGAAATACACGTTAACAAGACATACATTTCTAATTAGGTAGGTACTAAAATAGATTAGATTTGACATTTGGCGCCATTTGCAATAACTATATAGCATCTTCCGAAAGAGTGACAGCTTTAAAATCAATTTTTACATAATACACTTTGGCAATAGCAGCGGCCTCTGCTATCAAAGTTGGCACTATTTTTGTTTTAAAAAATATAATGTTGAACATGAAGCATTACTTTCATCTCTTTCTCACTCTCTTAGAAAATTGATTTTTGACAGATATCATATCAATAATTTATGATTTTTGGCAAATATCACATTTTTAGGTGACAACAACTGACAACACACGTGTTGTGCAGGTTGTCAAAGAAGATTATCATCTTTTTTTCTCGCAAAGATCAACTGATTCAACATGTCTGTTTACTGAAAAAGAAATATTTTTCCTTGCTCGATTTACTGTTCATGGAAACCCGTTGTACCAAAGCCCCCTACCGGTGAAGCATGAAAATAAAGTTGTTAGTATTATTTTTGTTCATTAAATCGCGTAAAGCTTTTATAATGGGTCTATAAACTGTAACCTATGATTACGAGGGCATTTATAAAAGATACGGTTCCAAAAATTCGCCCCAGTCAAATCGATCTCCGCAGGTGCCGAAAGATACTCTGAATCAAAAAAATCAATTTGGTATAAGTATCAGTATAATTCATTTAATTGTGTATCGACCGGATTCCTCCATGGCGTCATGCGAGTCATACATTGTATATGGCTGAAAGTCCAATTCTTTAAGTATGCCCTGTTCCAACAAAGGTCATGTTTAACCCTCGAACTGTGATACAATGTAATAAAATAGCTTTGGGATATTTTTTTATAAATGTATTTTAGACAGGTTGATATTTTTTTTTTTTTCATGGGAATATTGCGTCACAGAAGCCTTTTGTCATCGACAATCGCCCCCTTAGCGGCCCATTGAACCTGATTTTGGTTACAATGAAACCCCTGAAAAATAACCTATAATTAAAGAGGTTTGAACGATTTCAACCACAACGGCCAGCAAAGTATCATGTATCGACGCTTAGCCAAAACGTAAATAAATCGCATGTGAAAAGTTTAGTGTTATTAATGTCCAAGCATCTTAACCATTCATCAGCTCAATTTGAGCCACCGGCACGGAGGCGCGGCGGTGGCCGGCGAGCGGTGCGTTTGCAAACTGTGTGCGAGTTTGAAAAGTTGGTTTTATTGATTTTTTTATTGCACTTTAGGCTGCGTTTACACACAGTTTATATAATTTGAATTTATTATTCACGACGAAGGACATGGTGAACCGTAACAAATTTCAATCAAGACGCATATTCAATGCGATACCAAGAATTATTCATCTTGTATCTTGACAAAAGCGGTTTCAAACTTCAAACCAACACAAGTTCAAAGTGAGCGAAGAAAAAACACTAATAATTATATAAATGTTTTGTTTTCAACGCACGAGTCTCGATGCGAGTCTTTTTTTCAGGGTTCTTAATTATACGTTCAGTTTAGCCGTAATCAAACATGGCAACACTTTTAGTACCTTGTCTTGTCTCTTTCTTTCTTCGTAACCCGATGCCCATTTATTATTTTTTGTTTGCCCATTAATTATTTTAACTGTCCAATTAAATATTTGAATAATTGAAGCCTATATTTTCAATCTGCCAAATTTAGAGATAATGTAACTTTTTTTTATTGCTCAATTCTACCAAACTTAAAATCTAATTGAATTCTATTTTTAAACTGATAAACAATTTATCTAATACATACTATATTCATGACCATGTTGTATTCAATACAATTACCCGCCAAAAACCGCTAATCGAACCCCCAGGAACTGAGAACTATGACGTGTAGCCAATGGCCTCGTGCACCATACCATACTATTATTTATGTTTAATGGTTAATGGACGCTACGTGGATTTGTGACAGTAGCCATCCCTGTGCTTGCGTTTAATTTTGGGATTGTAATAGATCGTTCTACTACACTGCCTGCCCACACACACATACTTAAAATAAAATGCACGCGTCAGATTGGTAAACAAGAAAGAGAATCTTGAATTTTATTTTTGTGATGATCTAAAAATAGACCGACTTTTTTGATTTTTTTGTTGTGTTTTCTCATTTCTTTTTTATTGAAATCAATCACATAAATCTAGGGATACCAGATTCTTAGGACACATGTGTGTTTTTAAATGAATCAATTGCTCAGCGCATTTCTTGGAATCACAAAACACAGTGTTTATTGTCGTGAAGAATATTTCTTTAATTTTTTGTTTTTGTTTCGAACCAGCGCCAATTAAATACAACAACAAATCAACTCATTTTTCCAGTAATTTGTTTCTTCATCAACTAGACGTGTCCCGAAAACGCTTCCTCAAATTTTTGTTCGCCATAAAAGTTCCCCAATTTGTCTTCCATTGCACAAGCCGCAGATGATGTTTTTAAAATAAGTGACATGAGGGCGATGCCTCTTTTCTAAAACAACAAGTAGTAGTTGACAGTGTCTCTTCTTCTTGATTGTTTGGCTTGGGCAATGTAAACTACGATACAATGCATTTATGAGATCTTTTATAGTTCACCCTTCCATCAACTATCTAATATATCTTCCGGCAGAATAAGTTGGCAGTAGTAGGTACTAGAGTATCTAGCTATAGAGACCACGTCATGTTCCGAAATCCCTATTTTTCATTTAATTCATTGTTTATTCTGTTGCCATGTAATTTTGATTGTTTTTGATTACTAGCATTATGATTGCCGAACCAAACACTGGAAGTAGACCAAAGATCCGTCTCAAGTGCATCATGCGTTTGGGTTCACAGTTGTTGTATTTTTCTCATAAAAATTGTGATCAACAGCAATCAAAATGAAATGGCAAACCAAATGTCAAAATGGCTGTCAGTGAAAACAGAGCTGTCAACTTAACGTTCTTTAACTCAAAAAAAAAATCACCCTCTACTGAATTCCATGAACAAGATGGTTGAAGAAGTGCAGTTTTTTTTTAGAGCTACGGTCACAATGGCATACGTTCAAATTTATCCGAAATTCAAATTCCATTCACAATAGACAAAACTTTGTTCAACATTTTTAGTTACACATTCATTAAAATAACTTATTTCAAAGACCATGATACTCAACACTTCCGGAAGTTCTCAAAAGTACCACTTCAAGTTCAACTTCAACTTCAAATCCAATCGTAGAATACCCTTATCTCTTAGTAAAATTAGTTTTGTCTTTTTTGCGACCCATACCCCTATAATTAGGCAATTTAATTCAGAGGCCTTTTTGTAACATGATTTGAGTTTGAGTATATGTTTTGAAAACTTTGATACAATTATTATCGTTCAAGAGGCATTTTCTTGCTAAAATTTACTACAATGTTCCCAACACAAGAGTTTAAGATATCAATTTGCCTCTTCAAGATGTCAATGTCACTGTCGTCTTAAGGAGGGAGGGTTGAATCCTTCAGTTAATGTGTCCCATGCCCACTTAAAATTCAGTGAAAAAATTGACAATCATCATATTTTTTTAAAGCAATTTGGTTGAAGTAGAATTAATTTTACTGATTATTTTTGAAATAGGGTTCCCTGGCTTATAAAAAAAAAATAGCTCCAGCTTGTTACTAAGCTATAAACAATCTTGCATCGTGTCGCTAACAATAACCTAATAAAAAAAAATCGTTAAAAATAATCCCTTAATGCTACTTCAAAGCTCCCATTCTCCAACATGGCCGAATGGCATGACGGTGTTGTGGACTCCGCGGACTATGACTTTCTTAATGTTTACCAACATTATGAGCGGTCATAAACAATTTTACTTTTGGCAATAAAATATCAAGACACTTGGGGTTGATAAATAATAATTCTTCAACAGGAAACAGGATAGCAGATAAATTTATTGATGGACGATCTTTTTTTTTTTTGTATTCAAAATGGGGTCTTACCGTTTCATTTTTATACAATATGATGTATTATTATTTTTTTTTTTTTTTTGAATAAATGCTAATGGCCAAGGTGGCAATAAAAACTAAGAAAAAAAAAACACGCAATCTAATTGATGGGTACAAATATTTGGGTTTAATTGAGTCAACAAATTGTTGCTATCATCATCCCAGGGTCAACAACAATAAACTTGACAAATATTCCTGACTGCTCTCTCAAACTTTGAATACCTACATTTGAAAGGGTAATTTGCCACACCGCCGTCGAGACCGACAAAGTTCAGGAACTCAATATCATCATCGTGCAGAAAATATTAAAAAAAAAAAAAAACAATTCCAAAATGACACTATGACCGAAGAACACTGACGACGCGACGCACACGGGATGGCAACATGGCCTGGTTGGTCAACATCGGAAGTTACTGCTGGAAGCATTTCGGTTCGCCATTGCTCTGCTTTGTTATAAAAACATAATGTTTTGATTAAAGGAAGTTGAAATGAGTCTAACGGCTGATGATTGCTACGTACGAATTGTAATATCGGTGATGTGGTGTCAACAACAAAAATGGCAAAGGTACATCACCAACGCTACTACGGAACAGTCGTATGGCAGCGCGTAGCGTCAGCAATTTCGTTTATATATTTTTTTTTTTTTGAGAACTTTATCATGGATTTCCACTTAGGTGCTTTCAAGCAAAGCCACTGTCACACTTGAGTTCGTCGTGTGACAGCCAAAATGCGATCGTATAGACAATATGATAAAGTGACTATGATGAAATGTTTAATCTACTCTTCTTCAGATACTCGTCGCCGACATGTCGTATAGTGAATGGATTGGAGTGGTTTGAATCTACGAAATCATTAGGCTTTTTGTTTATAATTACATCGAAAGAACTGGCATGGTTAACTGCGCACCATTTTTTTGTGTGGTGTGGATTTTAATTTGGCATGAAAATAAAATTGAATTTTTTTTTTACGACTGAAGAAGTATTTCTGTGTAAAGTTTACTGACTTTCTTGGTCATTGTTGACCCTTCCAATTATCAACTTCAACTAATTATAGCTTTATTTTCTGTTTAAGAATGCGTGGAAATTTACTGCATGGTACATACGTTCCTCTAAAAACGACTGTTTGTTTGGGAGTTCGCTGTTCATTTTGAAGGTTAGAATAAGTGACCGTTGACATGGTATCGGAACATCTAAGTATGGAATTAAATAGTTACGAAGCGAAAGAGGTTTGTTCTTCAGTGGCACTCTTGTTGTGACAGCATTCAAAGGATAGTCATTCGACGCTGTTGTGCAAGGGTTTAGAGATAAATCTTGTCTGGCACACTTATAGTCTTCAGATCACTTAAAGATTCTGGAACATACACATCTTTTGGCGGGGATAGCAGAGTGTTCAGAAGGCATAATAGCAAATAGGCCAAATAAAAGAAATCCAGAGATTTTACAATTATGTTGAAGTATTAAGATATATACAAAATTATGCAGTATATAGAAATTGTGATCTTCCGAATAACAAATTATTTTTTGTATGTACCCTAACAAAACAAAATAAGAGACACTCTATAGCCCAGCGTAAAACTAGAGCTAGTGGCGAATGCTCATCAAAGAAAATAGTCAACATACATAGTTGCGTGCAAGGTGAGAAAGGTAGAATAAAAGTGATATTTTTTTTTTTTTTTTTTTTTTTTTTTTATATATTTTTTTTTTTTTTTTTTTTTTTTTTTTTTTTTTTTTTTTTTTTTTTTTTTTTTTTTTTTTTTTTTTTTTTTTTATAAAATAATTAAATAATAAGAGACAATAAGTTTTCAATTTGAGTGTGATCATGACCAAAAAGCCATAATTTTACATTGTGAAGGAAAGAGGACAATACTCTAAGACTTCTTAAAGAGAAAGGCAATTTGTTGAAAACTGAGGGAGCTACTATTGTGAAAAATCTTCGAAAATGCATTCTATTATAAGAGGGGATAGTTACTAAGTTCCTGGAGTTAACTCTTAAATTATGTTGAGAATTACTTCTTATTGCAAGATATCCACTTCTAATAAAAAAAACTTTCAAAACTTTGAAGTAGTATAGATGTCTTAGAGGAAGAACTTTTAACTCCTGAAATAAAATGAAGCTATTATGAAAGCGGTTTTTTCTACATATTATTCGTACAACATGTTTTTGAATAATAAGAAGAGGATTAATTTTGTTTTTATAAGACCCACCCCAACAAGTTATTCCGTACTGAATTTTTGACTGAACAATACCATAGTAGATCATAACTAGTATTTTTTTCGAGCAGTACAAACCAAGAGTATAAAACTGCCTAGAGCAGCATAACAAATAATTTTTTAATGCGTTAGTGTGATCAGACCAGTTCATTTTACTATCAAGTAAGACACCAAGGTATTTGAAGGTCTTGACAAATTCTATCTGAAAGCAATGAGGTGAACAGGGGTTATTGAAAACAAAACTATCACAATCATTTACACTGCATTTGAATTTTTGGCAGTCAGATGAATGATAACATATATCACAGTCAACTAAACAAGTAGACCCTGATAAACTGAAGTACATAAGTTTTGTTTTATTACTCAACACCATTTTATGAACCGCAAACCAGCGTCTTAATATATCCAAGTCTGCGTTAATATCAGAAATTAAGTTAAGCATAGATCTACAGCCATATGCAAAGGCCTTATCATCAGCAAAAGCTGTAATTTTGCCTTTGAAATTCTGTTTAAAAATAGAATTGATGAAAATCAAAAAAAGCAATGGACCTAAAACTGAACCTTGGGGAACGCCAATACTAATATTGCATAAATTACTTGAACTTCCATTGATTTTAACCAATTGCTTTCTATTAGATAAATAAGAAACTAGCCAATTATAGATAAATCCACGCATTCCTGCATTGTTTAATTTTTTCAAGAGAATATTATGGTCAACTAGGTCAAAAGCTTTTGTTAAGTCAATGAAGAGACCTGCTGTAAATAAGTTACAGTTTAAGTTTTCATAAATTTCACTACAAAATTTAAGTAAAGCATCCTCTGTTGATCTATGGGCTCGAAATCCGAATTGAGATTCACTAAAAAAATTATTGTTATTTAGAAATTTCAAAATTCTTCCTTTCATCGCCTTTTCAAAAATTTTTGAGCAAACAGGTAACAGAGAGATAGGCCTGTAATTATTCATAACGGAAGGGTTAGACTTTTTGTGAAGGGGAATGACCTCAGCAATTTTGAGTGAACTTGGAAAGACACCACCGTACACACTTTTATTAAAAATATGTGCAAGGACGTCCACAATGTTGTATGCTATTTGTTTAAATATTAAGTTGGAACACTTATCATTGGTAACAGAACCTGATTTTTTAAGCTTTAGAATGATGAAAAGCAATTCGCCAGGCATAATAGGAGTATAAAAAAGACTATCTATAGAAACATTATCATTAACTATATCTTCATTAAAAACACAGCCATTTCTATTTCTAAGTATCTCAGTCGAAACATTCTCAGCAATAGAGATAAAAAATGTATTGAAGCGATTAGCTATTTCAGTGGTATCAGTAATTCTAATATTGTTATGTTCAATAATTAAGGGCTTATCCGATTGAAAACCACGATTTAAAATTTTGTTTACCACATTCATTCACCTTTAATATTTCCTTTATTTTTGTTCAGTTCAGCTAAATAATAATTTTCCTTACAAGTCTTAATTTCTTTAGATAAACGTTTGCATACTTCTTTGTATTCTGTTTTAAGATGAGTATTATTAGGATATTTCTTACATTTTTTCTGTAACTTGTTTTTTTTGTTTACTTTATTCAAAATATACCCTGTCATCCATTCTTTAAGATGCTTGGACTTGTTCTGTTTAACAGATCTTATTGTACAGCTCTCCAAATAATTACCCAATTTCACCATAAATTTGTCGTAAGCGACTGATGGATCACTCTCATTATAGACACTGTCCCAGAATTCAAAACGTAAAAGCAAATTAAGCCTGGCAAAGTCAATTTTCTTAACTAAAACATCTGTTACATCAGTTTCATTAACAGCCAAAAAATCAAAATAATGAAGACTAGTCATGCAGTGATCAGTGATACCTAAATCAGCTAGAGAACTAATAGCTAGAGAACTAATCCTTCTCAAAGGGCAAGAGAGACTACACAAGACCCTAATGATCCCAGTTCTTCTAAATATTTGGAAAAGTAGCGTTGATTCTGTCACAATCAAGTTTCTTCGGGTGATATTCGATCTTTTATGAATAAATGTTGTTTGGAGGAGAAGATTCAACCACGAACTGTACATTGACATTGACTAGGGCATGTGGACAGTATGGATGAATATGCACCGAAACTTTGAGCAATCAATTTCAACCGTGTAGGGCAACACAACTCCTGGAGACCCCATCTTAAATAGTGCGATCAAGTGGAGGACGACCTCAATCAACTTGGTGTGCGTAAATGGACTTAAGAAAGTGAGAAGAGTCCTGGAGATATGTTGATCCTAGCGGACAATATCACTTTCCAACTAGTCTTTCAATAGATCAAAACATCAGGATGAATCTGCATCCCCTAAAACTACCATCAGATTGCACTTGCCTGCTCGTTCCTCTTTCTTCCATGTCATCACACTGTGATTCATAAGTAACAATATGGGAGCAACAACTTAAACTAAACTTTGGTCCATTTTCGGTCTTTCATTCATAAAAAAAAATAAAAACACGTTTGCCGCAAGGTTCCACTTTATCACCGACTGTCTTTCTGAACATCATCAATGTATCTTTCACTAAGGCTCTAATCCACCAAAATGTTTCGCCTTAATAATTGTTGCTTCCAATTGTTCATCCCTCTTCTTTGAATATGTTAATCTGCAGCGACAGCGTATGGTGATGGTGGGTATATTCCAAAACAAACTTGCAGTGATTTAACAAAAATCGAATCATGTGAAACCCTCAAGCCATGTTTTCTCTCGCGTTGGATTTTTTGCAATTTTAATAAACTCCTGGGAAACAGTAACTTTCATTGCTCCCTTAAAAATTAGTTCGCACCGCTAAAAACGCACATCAAATCGCCCTCGAAACTATAATTTCGGACATACGAGTACTTATTACTCCAGATCCAGATTTTCCACCCCATTTTCCTTGTAATGTGTCCTTTTGAATACATTTATAGAGTTCCGCCTATTTCATTTCCAATTTGCTTACTGAAGATTTTGTTATCCGTCACCCCGGATTTCCGACTTGTTATTTTAGTCGTGTGTGTGATTATAAGGTTACGCCTGAAATTACTCCGGATTGCTCGCTGATGCAGATAGAGGTTATCCACCCCGGATTTCCGAACTGTAACTATGGACACAATGCGTGATAAGTTATATGTTTTCAACCACTATTTTTTTTTTCTAGGCTAATTTAAACGAAGTTTTATTACGGGGTAGTTAACATGACTCAGCCTTGATAAGCACTATAATTAGACACTTGGTGAGAACCTACCTCAAAAGAAAGGTCTACAGACACCCCAATTACAGGGAAAGATCAAAATCACGAAACAAACACACATAAGTACAAACAGTGTTTAATAAATAATTAGCACTGTCTGACAGGAATTGTGAAAGCATTTCTCCAACGAACTGAACTCATTCATGTCATTCAAATAGAAACAGACACATTGTTCCTTTCCTTGTTAGCATTTCCTTTCGCATGTCTCTTGTGATAAGTTTTCTAATTCTTCCACATCAAGCATCCAAATACACTTCGTGCTTGCTTTTGCCTTTCAAGTTTCAACATTATTATACCTCGGCCTTCCCTTTATCCTTGAAAAACAAATTTCCGTCTTTGAACTCAAAAGTTTCAAGGACACTCTTGTGTTGTCAATTGTCTACTCTTAACATGATTTGTCTCCACTCTAAACTAAATTTTCTATCAACAGCAACGCCACCCCCGGCCGGCGCTACGTGTGGAATAACTTCTTAAATACTTGACAACAAAGATGGCGATATCTTTAAGCAGAAATTCGATATCCGAAAATGCAATTCCATAAAGATACTTTGAAAGGCTATCGAAACAAAAATAAATTAGTTAATGGAAGCTATTAGCTCAAATTGCTAATTAAATTTGCAGCAATGTTTATTCAAAAAAAAACCCCCCTTTGTGCAGTGCAGCAGCTTTCGAATGGATACATACATACATATATCTCTTCTTTTCTAATTAATTGTTCCATTCCAATTATTCATCACCTTTGAAGGATATCTCTCGAAACTCGAAGTGCATTGTGCTATTCCTTTTGATATTGAATTCATTGTGTTTGTTAAGCTCTTAAGTCTCAATTGGTCGCAGATTATAGGATCCATCCTTCCTCCCCTTTTCACATGAAAGAAAAAGAAATGTTTTGATTTACTTTTCCAAAAAGGACGAGCTTTTAGTTTTAGAAAAAGATTAGAAAAAAAGAAATCCCTGGCTTTAAAAATATATGATTTAAAATCATTGCCCTGCACTTATAAAAAAAAAAAAAAAAGAGAAAGCCCGTCTTAAAACTCCCAAGATACTTCAGCGTTACGGTAATATTCTCGATTCTCGAAGGACCCGGTATCTTCTGCATGTGGCAGAGTTATAGCAGTCGCATTTTGAAATGTAATCTCAATAAAACATTCCGTAAATCCTTTCCACACAGCGCATTACATTCAATGAAGCACAAAAATGAAAGAAAGAAAAAAGCAGCAAGAACAAAATAAAAAGGGCCATGTAAGTACTCTACTACTACACTGCTCTCACTGCTCCCATCAAACGGATGGAAGTTCTTGTCTTCCTGCTGCGCGCCATTATAGTGCCACACTACCCTGCTTTTTTGAGTTGGGTTATTATTGTTGTTGGTGTTCTTTCCTAAACATACATTTGCTATATAAGCCACTACGTCAATGTGCTTTCCATGCCATGAATATACCGTGTTCTGACCCGATTCCCATCAACCCCCCAACCCCAAGCTACAACAACAAAACAAAAAAGAGCAAGGACTTATTTATTTTGACGATGGATCTAATGATGGAAATTCGTTATCACAAAAAGGATACTTGAACCAGTTATACATACCAACGTTTGAGTCTACTCCTTTTCAACAAGCATAACGTAGACTTGGGTACACATTCAGCTCTTGCAGCAGTGTCCTGTTGGAGGATTTGCAGTAGTTTTTTTTCTTTTTTTTTGTTTTATGTTGTGTTTGTTTTTTTGTTTAAATATCCTTTCTTTCTATTGAATTAGGTAGAGCAGAGAAATTAAGTCCTTTTTGCATTGTTGCCTCATCTGGTCATGTGTAGTGAATACCAGAAGCGTCCAGGATAAAATTCAAAAATAAAAAAGTCATGCATGGACTGTAGTGGATGATCCTTTTTTCACAGAAATGATCCTTTTTTCACAGAAATTTATAGAGAAACTATACATATAAAAGTTTTAAAGAGTTCCAGCTCCAAAAATGATGAATCCTTAAACCCCAAAGAGTTAAAAGGACTAAATTTTGTTCATATGTTCTAGAAGAAGGTTAAGAGACTACTTTTTCTCCCTTTTTCCCCCCAGATTTAAGGTTAAATTAACTCATCAGTTTTGTGTGTGTATTCTCCACAATCCACACAGAATCAGTTGGATATCCTTTTTCATTTATCTTCCCCCTTTTTTTTTCTTGTATTGGGTTTTGGTTGATGGTTTTTGTTGTTTAGAAAAAAAAAAACAGGGACATTGCTCTGTTTTATTGTCCTTGAGGGGGTTTGTTCGTTTTTAAGTAGTTTTTATTTGTTTATTTGCACCGAATCAAACTGCTGGATGTCTATGGTTACTTGAACTTTCGTGTCGGCCCATGTGGTGCTTTCATTATGTTGTGTGTTATGTGGGGTGCCCAGAATCGACCACAGAGTCCTTTTTTTTTGTTTGTATTTTTTTAAACGCCTCTTTTTTCCTGTTTTTAAGTGGTTGTTGTTTTTTTTATTTTTTGAGGGAGACTTTCCTGGTAACATATTTCCCAAGTTCAGGATGTGGTTGGTTAGTTTTTTTTTTTCTTTGCCAATTTTAAACTTGGATAACCTTTTATGTTTTCTAGGATTTTATAGCCTATTAGGACATTATTTTTGTATGTTTAAAAAAGTTTTCTTTGTTGGGTTGTAATTTGAAGAATGCTCACTTCATTTATCTGTCGCTAGGGATTGTTGGTTAATGAGGCGTATTATCTTTTGTTCTACTTAAGCTTTTAGAAAGAAGAACAAAAATGGGGTTTCTTGTTGTCTATAAAATGAAGTAAATGGTATTTCCATTTTAATTTATCTTAGACCGAAGAGGAGTGTTTTTTTTTTTTAAAGAAGTAGATACATTTTGCATCATTAAGTGACAGGTTAAAAAAAAAAGAAATTAATGAACGTCTATTTAGGGCAAATTAGATCCTTGTTCTTACTTAATATTATAAATGCTAATGTGAATTTGTTTGTTTGTAAGTTTTTAACGCCTTAACTACCTAACCGATCATGAAATTTTGTACAGGGTTTTTTTTATACGTGTGGTTTTCAATCTGGCAATACTTTTTTCGAAGTTGGCCTTTTTGACAGCTGTCACTTGATTTATCCTCAGTTTGGTTTGCAATTTCATAATGAATAGACTTGCTTCTGAACAACGTTTGCAAATCGTACAAATTTACTACCGCGCGCCGCGTCCAATATTCGGTCGACATAATCGCCCAGGAATTAATTCGAGATAGCCGCGGCGGCCACTTGCCCGAAATCTTTTTAAATCATAATGGCAAACCCTTATCTTTATAATAAGCTAAGTTCTTGGCCATAACATTAAATTATATGCGTTTTATTTCTTCTTTCACGTCTAAAAAAACACCCTTTACATGCACTGTCAGAAGTACAGAGTTTAACATGCACTTAAAACGTCCGAAATCTGATTCATACAATTAAATGACATCTTAATTGACTATAAACACCTTCTTTACGCTCAAATTTAATAATTTAAACTGGTATCATGACAGACGTAGTGATAACAGAAGCCACACCATGAAGTTAGCTTCGCTTCAGTTACGTTTGCTTTCTGTTTATGAGAAATAGGGTTACCTAATGTGTAGTTTACTAGCCAAGACAACAACCTTTCATCTTAAAAAGATAGCTTGTTTCTTTTTAACTTATCTACGTTAATTTACTTCAATATTTCCCGATTTTATTCACCTCTATCGGCTTTTTTTTATCGTTTATCAATTTTTTTTTATCATTTTTTTGTTGTGTGTACTAAGTGGTGTAATAGAGCAATCACCGAACAAATTAGGTACCAATCGCAAATATCAATTACCAGAAAAGATAACACTTATCCTGGCAATGCTGCTTATCTGTTGACCTTATAGGCAGATGGCATTGTCGTATTTATATATTTAATTTGATTTAACAAAAGATACGTATGTCGGTTATGCCCAATTGATTGTGGCTATTGAACTCCCGAATTCGATGTCATATTTGTTCAGATAAAATATTTGTTAATCACATTGCAAACAACAAAATTAACAATCTAAAAAAAGGCCGTGTTTCTTTTATGGATTGATTTTGAAGAAAAAATTAAATTTTGGGGAATTTTACCCTTTTGAGCAGTGTTTCCATGCATAGAATATGGGTACATAGATGGATTTTCGACCGATGAAATGTTTTGCAGGCACCCTTATCTTTCTTCGATTAAAACATTAATTTTATTCAAAGGGTGTATCCATCGAAGTATCATTTTGAAAATATGACCTTGGCTGACATCTACAAGCTGCTGGTATCCCAAACACAAATATAATTTTTTTTAGCAGTGAATATAAATCAATCAAGAGTTAGTCCCAGAAGCCCCATTCCAATTTTTCCTGTGTGTGTGTAACCTCTTTGACACAAAAAATAAAAACCGCATCATCATCTCCCATTAATTTGTTACTGTCAAAAAAATAGTTTCAAAACAATTCAAGTCGAAATTGTTTCATTATAATAATAAAACAATTACTCAACTTGCAATGTCACTTTCACGCCCCCACGCGCCCCCAAAAACACAATCCAAACCAAAAGTTTTGTTGAACTATTTTGTGTTATATTAACCATTATCATTATCTTATCCTTTCTCTATTGTGTATCTTGGAATTTTTGCGTCTCTCAACACCCTTCCACTTCATTTGAAAATTCCTTTAAACAGTTTTCGGTTTCAGTAGAACACAAATGTATACATATATATGCCAAGAGTAAAAATGAAACCTCTAAAACCAAACCCCCAGCTGAGAGGGAAATTTCCAAAAAAAAAATAAAAAACAACACTTCTAAAACACAACACAAGAGAGAGTTCTATCAACCCTTTTGAATTCCACTCTTTACCTTTTGGGAAAACATGTCATCTTCTTTGTGCCATTTAATGTTTTACAAATAATCCTTTTAACTTCCAACCATCGCATCGTCACATCATTACTTCATTTGTGGATGGAAAAAGGAACTCGTCGACGATGACGAGTACCACTTTAAAACCCTCCACATCCTTGCGGGGCGCCAACGAGCTTTTACAAGGGTAACGATGACTCTACAACGACGCCCACGATGATGATGATGACTACACCTTTCCCAACCCTCTTCCTTCAATGAAAAAAAAAATATTTTAATTAAAGATTTCCTTCTGGGTAATTGACTACTTACACTGTTATTTGTTTCGTGATCTGTGTTTTCAAAAATTCACGGAAACTATTTAACCAAAGGAACTTCCAAATATGTACTTTAACTGTGAACTTGCTCTCTCTCACTCTCTCCCCCACTTCATAACTGGAGTTTG
Organism: Platycheirus albimanus; assembly: GCA_916050605.2. Lineage (NCBI taxonomy): Eukaryota > Metazoa > Arthropoda > Insecta > Diptera > Syrphidae > Platycheirus > Platycheirus albimanus. The sequence continues at coordinate 12,541,011 of OU696697.1, read as the reverse complement.
TAACTTACTCTCGATGTGAAATGTGATATCTAAACTATGAACTTTTGAATTCGACATAAAATTTCATTACTTGTCCTTTTTTTTGTGGGAGAATTTTTCGAGTGCTCTCAAAAGGGGTTGATGTAGTAGTCCTTGTCGCTGGAAATATAATTGAAATTATGAGACCCCTTGCAGCGTCGCCGTCGGTCGTCCTTATGGTAGAATGCGACCGCCAATTGAATTCAAAGTTTTTTCGTTTTGGTTTCTCTAGATTCGTTGGCTAATAATAAAATAAAAAATTGTATAGCCACTTTATACAAAAAAAATATATCAGAAATGAGTGGGCGTGGTGGTGGTGGGTTGGGATCGGATACAACTGTCCAACGCAGCATTAACCGGAAGAGGACGAAGGGATACACAAAAAAAAGCAACATACAATTGTGTGTTCCTGTGTGAAAACATGTTAACCGTTTATCCAGTCGGAAGAGTTATGAATTTAAGTCCTCAATTTATTCGACATAAAAATACATATTAAATTTAAAAACAATATAAATATCCCTCTTCTGCATTTGGCAACATAAATAAATATATATGCCAGATGAAACTGAAAAGTGGAGGAAAAATAAATAAAATATATATCACCCAGCGACCGATAAAAAGAGAAAACAAAAATACCTGCAGGAAGCATCATTTTATGGGAAATTTTTATTTTTTAAATTAAAGCAGGGAGGTGTCACACAGTAGGTAGGTATCTGATGGGGGAGGTGTTTTTTGCTGTAAAATTTATCACAAACAAATTGCCATAAAAGTAGATTACAACAATATCCAGTTGTGAGTCGGTTGAGGACCCTCTATGTGGTAATCAGTGCAAACAGCAGGTGTAAGTTTGGGATTTAAACGATAACCAAAAGGATGCAGCAGATATGCGTAAGGATACAGAATTTTGCAACAATTTCCAACTTTGTTTACTATTCCGAACTTTTTATGTGAAATAGTTATCTTTCTTAAAAGTTCGTTATTGCTTTGAGGTTAGAGTGAAATTTCAGTTAGTTAAACTTTTGAAAACTCTAAATTACAAAAACACCCACAAATATAAAATTTATTTCATTACTTGATTTTAAACGTTTCGAGTGCAATCAAAATTTTGCATATTGTTGCATGTTTTTGAGAAATGAAAACGTAAAGTTGGCGGCATTATTGCAATTAAATCGCACCCTATCTGTCATCCTCCTGTCATTTCAATAAACCAAGTCGAGACAGTTTTGTGTCTTGTTTTTGTTTTTTTTTGTTTGTTTTTTTACTCAGCAAAAGAAAGGGAAGGATATTCAACTGACAAGGATACGGATACAATTTTGGGGTTTGCCAATGACAGGAAAGTTTTGTTATTCTTTTTTCTTTATTGTCTATTTTGTGTCCTTGCGCATTCATCCTTCAAGGAAGGAAATGGGCATAGAACGGAGTAAAATGTGTATGGATTTTTTTTATGACCTGTAGACAGGACATTTTATATGAGGTCGTTGGGTTGTTTTATTAAATGACGTGTTCACTGCAACCGTTAAGAATGATTGTGTATACTAAAGCGCGGCGAAAAGCATTTTACGACAGCACGCCTCAATGCGCCGGCATGAGCATATAATTAAAAAACCTTTGTCTCAACGACCGACATCGACATAACGAAGGACGATTTCTTTTTTAACACTCATGAAGAGGAAGAAAAAAACAAGCAAAATAATATTTTACCGTGTTTCCTTTGTTTTTGTTTGTATTAAAGACTCGAAAAAGAAAAGAGTACGTGTATCTACACGATAATATCAATGACACATAACATGACTTAAATTTGGTTATAAAATAAAGCTTTTTTATAGCATCTCTACTTCATTGCATTATTTCATTTCATCGTCAACGTCTTCGTCCTTGTTGTGTGTTGTTTGGGAAGGGGGGCTTTTGAGAAAAGTGCCTCCGTTTCTTGCTTCTTGGGTGTTATTTTATGGTCAAGCTTAACTGAACTGATACAAATCACTGACGATAAAAGTTACTTTTTTTTTTAACTTCTATTTTCGTAAAAAAAAAACTTTTTAGTGCATCTTAATGTTTGAGAGTTGATTGCAAACAAAAGTGCAATGAAACTGAATCAATAGATCAGAATGGTTTTAAGTTTCAAGAAGGAATTTCGATTTTAAATTGCCCTTTTTGTTTTATTGAAGAGGATTTTTTGTTGTCAAAAGGACGAACATAAATTCCCGTTACGATTTTTGAATTTATATATTTCCTAACCCTTACAAATCGTAACTTAGCCACATTTTAGCTGTCATTGCGGCACCACATTCAACCTACGTTGTGGCAGCTGTCACCTGAGTTCTGTTTGATTTGAGATTCACAATTGAATGGCTTCAAGCTAAAATCACACAACTATAGGAATGTCAAAAAATTAAAACATCAAATGATATTATTGATAGACATTTAATTTAGCTATCCCATGTGCTTTCACCTTAAACATACTAAATTTTGTTTAATTACCACATCCATCCCAAAGATACGATGGATAACAACAAACTTAAAACCACATCACCACATCAATTTAAACTTCAAGTTAATTAAGTGTTGAATTCATAACCTGAACAAAAAAGTAAAACGAAATACCTAAATGTCTTATTGATAAGTTAATGAATCAGTTTTAAAAATCTTGTTTCTTGTTGTTTCCCTTGGTGGAAGATTGAATCGTTTTAAAGTGTATTCATAACAAACATTGCATCCGAGATTTGGAGAATTCGAACATCCAAATAAACTGGTTTGAAATTCTTGTTTATCTATTTGTTTATCAATAAACACACTCCATTCCCCAACTCTTGAAAGTTATATTATTTTTGTCCATCATCGTGCACCTCAGAATATAAACAAAACCCAAAAATGAAATAGGTATATTTGAGAAAATAAACAATACTCGTACGCTCACAGTTTACACGAATGTAATTTTTTATCCACAATAATGGACGATCCTATCAAAACACTGCACCACACATAATTTATTGCATCCAATGCAAACCTGACAGCACCTTATTGTACTAGATCTGCATTTATCTGTCAGAACAGATCAATGACATTTGAAAGTTATTTCGGAATGTCAATGCCTTGTTGAGTGGAAGTGCATAAATGTCTCGATGTATTAAATATAGACTCTTTCAATTAGTTTTGATTTGTATATAAAAAAAAGTAAGGCAAGTCAATCAAAAGTCGGAAAGATTAGTAACAAACTTTGTAGAAGCTAAACCTACTTCATTCTACTGCGTTTGAAAGCGACCCTTCAAGTTATGTAACAGTCAATCAAAAATATTTACTGGTCCAAGCATGGAAGAACTAAAACACACAAAACTGAATCAATTAATCTAACCTCAAATGTCATTCTGGACTCATCAACAAATTCATCATTAATACTCTGACATTCATTTTCTGGAGCACTCTTAGATGATGAAATTAAGAAAGAAGACATTTTTAAACGCAATCTATCGGTGGCATTCTTAATTATTTTTTTTACATCGTCGTCTCTGTCATCTTTGTCGGTGAATATTCCCCCCCCCCCCATCTTGCTTGCACGAAAATAATGACAATTAACAAAAACTGTAATAGAATGTCATTTGCATCGTTTCCATTTCCATTCACGATGCACTATCCATTATGCTTGCAAATTAAGATCTGTTCACAATGAATTTCGCAACGTGACGCAATGTAGACATTTTTGTGTGGTTAGAGATATACTTGATTTCAAAAAAAAAATTGAGGGCAAAATTCAACAACTAAAATAAAAGGGGAACAATTTGAAGACAAAAATAATAAAAAAACGAAAATGGAACATAAAAGAAAAACGAAATTTGTTGTATGACAGAGATAGAAAATTTAATTTATATAGAAGTCTTCACACATAGAGATAGCACAGCGACTGGTTTTCTTTTGTAAATTCAGCTGTCATCCGAAAAAGAAACTTGTTCTATCTCCAAGGACAGGTGTGGAAAGAAAACAAAAAGAAAACTAAAATCATTGTCCTATCCTATGTATTTTGGGCCTATGTGGTGATGGTCACAATTTAAAAAGAAAGAAATAAAAAAAATAAAACAGCTTCCAATGAATCATTAGTATTTTTGAAACTGTGTGCAGAAAAAAAAAATAATATTTAACGTCACGTCAGACGGCATTCCTCAGATCTTTCATGTTGTAAATGATGATGATTGCACTTTGGCTGTTTAAGATTTAGTGTTTTAGTGTGGTGGATGATGATTTGGAAGACCATTACATTCATGTATGCATCAGGGGCAGGCACTGATGAGAGCAAAGACTTCTGATTCAATCCACTGTCCAACGCTGTAGTCTGTATAATTCCTTTTTGTGAAAGATATTCGTTGGTTGTTGTTGTTAAAGAAGCTATTTAAAGAATCGATGTCAACGTCATTCATATATTAAAGATGGAGTGGAGCTTTTTTTGTATGTATTGGTTGCGAAAAAGTGCTATCGCTTGCGTACCTACTACATACATACCTACATATTTTGTTGTTTTTTGTTTCCCACGATTCTCCATCAAATAATGATCGCGTCAATGGAAGAATGTTGGATAGTTTTGGCGCGGAAATTTGTTGTAGGTAGGAAGGCTAAATATTTATTTATATTGCCATTGCCAGCCACCGAAACTGGCGCACAAGCAACTACAGCAAAAGTGAGGTTAGTTTCGTTTTTAATGGCTGACTGATCAAATCTGACACATTTTGACCAAAAGTAGTTCTTTGTTTTGCCACTATACATCATGGTTGTACCTATATACATTGCGCTTCTCACGAAACCTGCGTTGAGTACCTAATCTGGGGATACAATTAAGCCACGCGGCATGGCTATACTTTAGAGACCAATGTCAAAAGTACTGTAACAACTACAATGACCACAAAAGCAATGTGTTCTCGTGTCCGCTGATCAACGATAAGCTGTATCACATGGCATCTTAATGGGATGTTAACAAAAATCGATTTTATCTCTCCAATCTGGTATAAACGATTTTTCAAGATTGTTGTAGGTACCTATATGTTAGTTAAGCATCCAGCGGCAGCGGAGAAATGAATGGCGCTTCCACTTCTCTAAACCCAAATTGGTCGCCAATGAAATTTAAATTTTTCGCAGAGTGGGAAACTCCAGACCCCACAAGCATGTCACGGCTGGCATCTTATAGAATTTGTATTCACATCGCCCCGCCGGCCGCGCCGCCCCGGTACGGTGGCGAAACATAGCAACACAAAACCAAACTAAAACTCACTTGAAAGAAAATGCACAAAATCGACTTTGCACAAAAGCTGAAGGTTGAAAATTAGTGATGTGCAATTAAATTGCATTTTTTTTTCTTTTTACGTAAAAATAGAAATTGAATTGAATGACGAAAAACAAAAACAAGTTTAGCTTATTTGCATATTGGCTTGGCGTTATTTTAAAAATGAAAACCCAATTGAATTTGTATTGATGCCAGGTACGAGTATAACAGGTACCTACAAAGATACAGCCTAATTGGCTTGGCCAAGAAAAACATACAAAATGTTCGGCTGTGAATGAAATGTGATTTTTTATTTTTATTAACTACAATTTTTGTCGTGCCAATTTTTCTTTTGACACAAAACGAAAAAAAAAGATGGAAATGCAGGCAGATTGATTCTGGTGAGATAATGTTCGGTGATCTTAGCGTTTCACTAGGATCCAGTTGGAAAGACGGCGGCATTCAAAGTTTATAAATATATGTAGGTATGTAAAATATTGCGGAACTGAGTCTTAATCGCATCACATACGATTTTGATTAGATCCGTCATGCATGGTTGCGATTTTGTGTTGTTACATTCAACTCTAGCTTCAGTCAAGTATACGTGTAATTTTTGTTTGGAAATAAAGACAGGCTAGGCGCCCCTCTTGATACTGTATGTCAGGGAACTTTTTGGTTGCTCAAGTGACTACGAATGGCTCATACGACAGTCAGCTCACTTGCAGTAACCGATTCCCATAATATTCATAGTAATTATTCTTGGAGGATGTATCACTTCGTTAAAAGAGGCAGTACTCCGGGAAAAAAAGAAACTTCGCCGACACATTATCCACTACGTCACGCGGCATTTTTTTATCTACCTTCCGCATATTAATAAAAAGAATTGCCTCCCCCTTCAAAAATAATTTTTTTTTTGTTCTTTTGTGTGTTAACACTTATCACTATTCGCGTCTTTGAACATTTTGATACGGAATAATAAAATCTCGACAGTTGGCATTAAGGTTTTGCTGGTTATGAATAATTCCTTAAAAAAAAAATTCCCCTAACAAAAAGTGAACGCAAGAAAAAAATCCTCATTCCCATGGCAGTTAGGTCTTAAATTAATGACCCAAAACAATCTCATGAATATCCCAATTGCTGGGTGATTACGCTAAAAAAAGCGAAAGGAAAGAAAGTTACATTTTGTGTACCTAAACTTTTTATAACAAGCAAATAGGCTTAGACTGATTCGGATGAGTTGTTACAGAAAACGAGATGAGGCTTTTAGGGAAGATAAGAAGTAAAAAGTGTCTATATCATCTCGATTAGGCAGGCAATTTAAAAAGCTTTTAAACCAAAAGTGACAACTTTAATTACCGCTGATTCATTTTCTTAACATTTGTCTTCAAAGTTTTTAATTTGATCCTTTGTCTTCTATCTTCTTTGAATAACTGAATGTATTTTATTAAATCTACACACCAAAAAGTGATTCTGCTAAAAAAAAAGGGACGAATAATGGGAATTCCCTTTCCGCAATAAAATTTTGCCGGGTGTCAGAAAGGCATATTCATTATTTCCTCACGCATTAAATAAAGGGCTTTTGTTTGTCTTGGCAACTGGCAAACGCAAAACATCGGAAGTTAGACCCTCCGGAACTGCGTAACTTTTCATTTCTAATATTTTCGTCCATCTTTCATATTCATATTCATATTCACATAAAAGAAAAGAAAAGAATAAAATATAATAAAAACGACCTTTCCAAATAGAAAAACCGAAAGCAATACCCGAATCAAAATGCATATCCGAATTATTAGACCGGAAATCATAAATTCACGCAATATAACTTAAAGACTTATAGAAGGACCCAGGGGCTTGTTAATGTGTGCTCTCATGATAGATGCTCTAGTCGGGAATGTGTCAAAGCAAAAATATTATGTGTGTGTGTGTGGTTGAAGTTGATGATGATGGTTATATTATTATGGTTGACCGCATTTCTTCTTCATCATGTAGACGCATTTTTGGTTGATGAGATATTAACAATATTGCTTTTTCTGAGTTCCTTTGAACTTTATCCAAAAGGTCCTAAGACGAAAATAGAATGAATGAAAATAGATTGCCAGACTTTGGGATTCTTTGAGTCGCCGAAATAAACATGGCGACTGACCACTTAAAGAATATTAATTATAATTCTATTAAGTACATGGTTTTCTTAAGTTTATGGTTATGGGCATGGACACCATCATATAAAATAATGATTTCTGTTTTGTTGATACTAAATTAACATAATATAAACCTCATGTCACATTGATATCGCACTTAATAATTAATATCACATCAAATTAATCAGAACTTACATTAAAATTCAAGGTGAAACTAACAAGTAAAAACCCAAAAATAAATTCGATAATATGGCCTTGTTTTGTGTATATGTGTTTTGATTAGCCTAGGCTTTTTTTCTTTCTCTTTTTCAAGCAGGTGTTTGCAATTTGGATTTACTTTTTTTTATATCTGTACGACTGCCCAGCGCTTGTCATTGTCAGTGTGAGTGATGTGCAGTATTTCTTTTATCATTCTTTTGTCTCTTACTTTGTGCTGTGCTGGTATCATGAATGATTGTGATTGGTGCATTGGAAAAGTATGATTGAGTGCATTGCTATGTCCTGCCAGTGCTGTCCGCTAAGGTTTGTAATTTATTATTTATGGATGTTAAACACTTTTTACTATTTTTTTTTTTTTTTGATATTTTCAATTTTTTGCATAAAACTAATGTTTTTTTTTCTCTATTTTGTTTCAGGTAAGTGTTGAATTACACGTTATTAATGGAACAAAATTAAACGGCCTATTGTTGTAAGTAGAATATTGTTTGCATTTTATCAAACCAACCAAGTGTAAGAGAAGTCAAATTGATATTTCCAGTAATTGTTTGATTATTTAAAAACACCAAATTAACTGTCACTCTTAAAAAAAAAAAAATCAAAACCAAAGGCGGATAACTGACAAGAAAACCTGGCAAAAGCGCACCCAATCGCAAAAAATAGATAAAAAGATAATGTCAGTTGAATTTTATATCATCTACTCCTTAATATTGCCATACTAATATTCAGTATATCCTTCCTCGTCCCAAGGATTATATCTTCTCCTTGACGAAAATTTCCTCAAGATCGTATTAAAGAGCTTAAGTCAATCTTAAAATATATAAGGAAATCCGATTCAAATCGTAAATCTCCTATCTTTTATTATCTTTTCCTCCTGTACTTTGCTTATATAATAAATAAATTAATAGACATAGCTATATATGTCCTATAGCATCCTTATTTATAAAATTGTGTGTTGGAATTCCTAAACTCAGTATAGCATAAGAAACAACACAACAAACGCAATCGTAAATTCTTCCGCTTGCTTACAGAGAGTGTGTTATAGAGATAGAAAGAACTCGTGCTAGAATCAGTTTACGATTTCAATTCCACAAACATGACATTTCACCAACACCAGCACCAGTATCAGTATATTGTTTGTGTTGAACATATATATGCCAGGCCAGGACACAGCTAATTTGTAACTCTCCGTTCGAAACACATTCGGTGGTAATAGGCCTATTACGTTTGTGTTGCTGAGCATGGCTGGGTGATGATGCTTTGGCTTTATTGTTGTGTTACTAGGCAGAAATTAAGGTCTTGTTTTTTTTTTTTTTTAATAGGTAGAGGCTATTTCATCCTGTTTTACCGTTTTTTTTTTCTTTCTAATATCTCCCTTTGCTTACATATGAACTACCACACCAACCGCCTCTTTAATTCTCCCATTTTACGAGTAGATGACTTGCGCTCTTGAAATTTTGTATTTTGTTAGTGTGTTCTTGTTATATTGCACTAGGATCAAGGATTCATGGCATGGGGTGGATGCCGGTTGAATTTCATTTCAGTTTGCTTGGATTGTTGGTACAGTAGTCTCTCGATAATGTGAATCACCGATAATGCGAATTTCTCCAAAATGTGAATCGCCAAAACTTAACATTGTCATCTCTATAATGTGAACTTCCGAAATTTTGGAACTCTTAAATGTGAATTCCTTTGGAAATTTTGTATACCTACCTACACATACATGTTTTTTTTTTCTCTTGATAGTTTTGCATGCAATATAAAAGAAAGGAAAAGCTAACTGATATTCGTCTAAACAAATTTCGAAGTTTTGCAATAGTAAGATCAAATCAGGCTATTCACTATGTCGATACAGATGTTTTTTTTAATGATTTTTTTTTGCGTAGTAATTAGGTACTCCTACATAAGTAATGTGTTTCTTTTTCTGAATAAATGTTGAAACTGTGCTTTACCCGTAATTTTGTTTGTCATAAATGGATACGAGTTGTTTCAAACTCTTAATAAGAACCGAAGAAAATGTTCCAGTAATGTGAACACCTCTAAAATTCGAAAACGCCTCGTTTTAATTAGTTCACATTATCGAGGGACCACTGTATATCAAATTCCATAAGTGCATACAAAGAGGAAAGAAAGTAGAAAAAAAAAAAAAGAAAAAAAAAAAACAACAACAAAATCCACTACCACCACCTTTTCACGTGGCTTTAATGTAAAGATGTTGTAAGTTAGAGGGACCGAAAAGGACTATCTACTGTACATACTAAAATGTGTATCTATACATGTACAGTACATTGATAGCTGTTTGCTGAAGATGTGTTGTTACTGTGTATAAGCCAAATTGAGGTGAATTGAACCGAAAAATTATATGTGTGGCAATAATGTGTGCTTAATGTTACGATCCTGATGTTATAATCCTGATCATAATGCTACACTGTCAAGCTTATTCCGCTCCAAATACATACAACACATTCGGGTATATCCTTTTGCTTTCAAGAGACAAGTATATCGACTCTTGTTTGGCTAGGATTGAATTTATCTTACCCTATTTATTTTTAAAATAGATTCAATAAATATCAATGCAAACTTAAATCAGTTTTTAAGGGGTTTAATAGATATCTATCTTGCAATCTTATTTTATTACCGAATCGTGATTTGAATATAAGCTGTGACACGAAACATCCCCGCAAAGGCAAACTAAGGAACCCGTTTCTCAAGTGGTTCTAACATCCCGGAAGAAGTAGGTATTTCATCGCAGACTGTGGATAATTTTACAGATACCCAAGCGATACTTTTCTTGTCTCGTGGGAAATGGTTCACTTTGTAGCATCACCATGCAGCATCACCGTTTGTACTTAGACTCCAAAAAAAAAAAATAGTCAATTGACTGACTCGCTTTGTAAATTCACGTCCCGGAAGCACGATGCTAGGAGTGATTTGCTTTAGACGCATTGTGCTCAGAAAAGAATTAAAATCATATTAATATGTGATGTTGAGTTTTTTGAAAAGAACATAATTGCATGTCATTAGCGTTGGGCGCATGTGTGTAACGTTGTACGCTGTGGATGATGGCACTTCTTTAAAGAGACTGGGGCAGTATGTTGATTACTTATATTATAGTGAACGTTTCAAGTCGTTCATCATTTGTCGGCGTATAAAACAGAAACTTGGAGGATCATTTCGTGAAATTATGCGCCCCATTTAATGCTCTTATGTACAATAAATTAATGGGGCGCTCAGTTTGGCATTTTGCGGTGGTATCTTGTTTAGTCCATGGTTTTGTTTAATGAGTCAGTGATCTCATGGAAATTTAACGGTCTTTTCAATAAGGACTACCAGGGGATTGAATCCCGAATCGAGTTACTTGAAACGGTGTACGCTTTAAGACGTAAGTTTTGCAAACTGAACTTAGAATTAAACGACAAATTTGGAACAATTTGCTCGTGATATATTTATCTGTTCAAAGTGAAGGAAAATTTACAGTTCCTGGAAATACAATTGATTCTTCACAATAGTTGACAAGAATTGACAATTTTTTACAATAGTTCATTTCATCACTACTTCTATAAACAATACTTTCGTGAAATAGCCAATTGCATTGTTCTCCTCCCCCGTAATACCCGTCCCTCCAGAAATGTTATTCAGTTTCCTTTCGAGTACAACTTCGGACATACTGTCAAGTACAGAGACTCATTCTTTTGCCGCACGACAAGTATGTGGAACGCTGTGTTCAAATCAATTTTACTCTCACATCTGCTTCTTGTTTTTTGGAAGCTGCTGTTAACAACACTTTAAATCCTCCCGAAGATCCTACTTATTCTCTTTATCTCTCTGCAACTGAGCTTCCTTCATGACAGTTGATCTCCATATTTCCATTGAAAATACTGCTTTGCTATATTGTCATCAGGTTTCTTCGAATGCATGTCCAATCCAGTGCCAGTGCCACTTTCTTTGCTCCATGTCAACATCCACTTTTGTTTGTCCAGTCCTTAGCCACAGTTCATTGTTGGATATGATTTGTGGCAACTGGATCTTAAGGATGAAACATAGCAAACAAACGGTTGATAAAGGCTTGCAACCTACTCGAAATGTTGCAAGATGAACTAAGTAACTTCCTCTATTGTCCCGCCTGTCTCACCAATAACCTGCTGTTGTTGGCTTCTGCTGGTATGAATTTTTAACCTTTTTGGCGTTAATTTTAAGCCAGCTCCTTCTCCATTTTGTTGAAGTCTATTACACATTTGGCTAAGGTCACCAGACATTCAAAAGCAATGTTCATCGGTATCTACTTTTATCTCCTAGATTTTAACTTGTGTTAAGCGTATTAACAAACCCCTTGTAGAGTTCACAATACACCTCATAAGGTTTCTCATTTTTTTTTTAACATTGCTAACCCACCACCGCTTCTGAACTGTGCTCGAACAATTAAACCCATCAAACAAACCCTCCAATAAAATTCAGCCATTTCGTACTTTGTTTTGTAGTCATCGCAGTTCTTGCAATTCGTCCATATACTTGGTTATAAACGTACGGAGCTACGATGTGTCATAATGTGTACCTTCATCTTATATTTTAATTATGTATGTGTACACTTTGAATAAATCTTGTAGGTACATAAGGGTCAGAAATGTTTGGTTGTATAAAAGTTCATTCAACCTTTTGAAGAGCCTTCGTTGTTTCTTGCTGTCGGAAATATTTTTTTTTTTTTTTTATTTTAATTTCTGCAACAAAATCAGTTTTGCTTCGCTTGAAAAAGAAAAGAAAACACAAAAAGAAAACATTCCCTGGAAATGTATCTGGTAATTTCATATGAGTGCTCGGCAAGCTTGTAAATAAAAGTCTGCCGCGTTCCTAAGGCAATATTGATTCCTTTCAGCAAAAGCACATTCAGCATTAAAAACAAAAATAAATCACCATTCTCTTAGCTTCGTTGTCAGCGTCGTCGTCGTAGTCAGCGTCGGCGTCGTCGTCGTCGTCGTTGCAGTAGTCGTCGTCCAAAGTATGTATCACTAAATCAACCCTTTTTTTTCTTTCTTTCTTTGATTGGGGATGGAAATTCATCATCATTTGCTTCCAAAGGTTTGTTTGGTTTGATGTGGAAAAAGAACTTTTGATCCCTTCTTTATTACAATCAGCAGTCTGGCTTTTGTTAGAAAAAAAGGGGCTATCCCTTGTCCTCCCTGATTTTTAACATACTTCATTAATATAATGCGTCTAAAAATTGTGGTGATGTTTGTCATAGTATGATTTTTTTTTAAAGAAAAAAAAAAAAGAGTAAAACAACCAGGAAATGCGCCAACAAAGACCAAGTTTGTTAGTCTCATAATGATGTTCTCAATATGTTCTAGAACCAGTCTACTTCCTTTTACTTCTTCTATACACGCATGTAGGAAGGTATCTCAAAACATGACTTTTCGTCTTAATCATATGGGACCAATTCCTTCCTATCCTGACCAGGACCACAACAACTTTGATGTTGCTTTTCTTCTTCTTTTTAATGATATGTGTTGGTACAACTTGTGCACCAAACGTGCCATTCACACATGAAAGATGTTTAATGTTTTGGTTGATTCCTTTGCCCATTCCATCGAAATCCCATGTGGTTGAACTTTCTTATTTTTTTTTGAAACTTGTTTCCAAGTCTAGCTCTCTCTTTGTTGTTTGCGGTTGAAGTTGAAACTATTTGGCTACAATCAACATTAACAAACTTATATTAAAAAAAAAGACAAAGAAGGTATTTAAAGAAATATCTTTAAACAAAGACCCATTCGATTGCTCCTGCATGAGGTGTAGTTCCAAGGCCTGTTTGGGTATTTTTTTTTTTTTTTTCACAAACACGTCGTCTTCGTTTACATACACAAAAATGCAAACTTCATTTGCATTCTATGATTGTCGAACCCCCCTTAATAGCACTTGACTGGGGTAAAACTTTTGATGATATCCTTTTGGAGTAGGCATGAATCAACACACTCTCAGGGCCAATCTATTATTTATGTGTTAAAAAGACAACGACCGATTTGGACATTCTTTTTCCAATGGGGATATCTGCAAAATCGAATGACAATGACCAAAAGAACTCGCCAGGCAAACTGGTCCACCTGGGGACTAAATGCTCTCTGCCCATTTAATGCGGGGAGGTTTGTCAGCCAAACGATTTTTCATATGTCCTAAGACATTTATTTCTTAAAGTGTCAAACAAAGTTACAAACCTAATATACCCTAGCAACCATAATGATTGCACGACCAAAAGAAAATAATGTCACAGACAAAAAGTGACAGGGACGAAGGCGAATTCAGTTTTATTTTGTTTTCTTTTTTCCGTTGCTTTCGTAGTGTAGTGTTGTATAGGTATGTGTTCTTGATCATCATCAAGGACTGACTATACTTATATGTATCTCTTGTTTTCTGTGTACAACACAGGAACAAAAAAAAAAAAAAAAAACAAAAAAGGATGGCACGAAAAAACAAGTACATTTTAACAGGTTTCCGAAAAAGCAAGTTTTCCGAGAAAAAAAAAGTACTTAAGGATTTTAACTAAGACCATTTTCAGCCGACGACCGACCGACGCACGGTTTTATTATGGACACGACAGGTTACTTGGAATATTCTACTTACATATAGGCTATTTTGAGCACCGCACCGGACACCGCTCAATATATTGAACTTAATTAAAATCTTATGATTTAAGTTTTCGTCTTCTCCACCACCATCATTGCCATCATTGATTAACAATTCTGCAGTGTCGTATCCACGTAATGTTTGCTGAAGATTCGGGGAAATCTTTTGTTTCTAGGGTGATGGAACAATGCGAATCAGGGATCGAATATTAATGTTTGGGAAGAGACATATAATACAAAGATTGTCTTGGCACGTGTTCGTGGTCGAATGGATGCCGTCGTCGTCGTTGTCGTTATTGTTTTTGTTTTTGTTTCTGATGTAGCCATTGTTATTGTCGTGCACACATTTTCCACCTGGCTAACCATCGCCAAGTGTGGAGGTCAAAATCCAAACGACCAAACAACAAAAACACACAGTCAGAGACAGTGGGACGGAATAGCTTTGCAAAGTCTCAATAAATCAAGTTGTAACTTTCGTTCTTTTGAAACCAATCACCGAGACCTTCTTCAGAATCAGAGGAAGTGATCAAGAACAAAAAAGAATGACCCAAAATTAGGAACGGATTAGGGCTGAAATTTCGCCATTAGAATAATTTCCGAAGATGAATAAAGACAAAGCCCTTCTAAAGTGGCTTTATGACGATGACAGCATGTTGGCCAATAAATTTTATTTTGTTGACAAAATATTATAGTGCCTATGTGTCAATCGTTGTTTTGCCACAAACCAGTCATAAAGATGTTTTATAACAGGCTGTGTATGGAGATTTAATAGGGTTTTATTGCCAAGCAATTAACTAGGTCCTTGAAATGGTGCTTTCTATTAAAAAAAAACCTTGGAAGAGCTGTCAGTGGAGAGTTTAGGATTTAAACAAAGTGTATTGAAATTTAGAAGTGCCTAGACGACGGCGACGGCGCTGTTCATTCATAGAGTGCAACGCCATTTTGACGCGCCCTTTTGACATTTCAATATAAATTAGAAATGTACACGTAAAAGCTGAACTTAAATAATTCCGAAATCAATTCTCATTCAGGATGAAGAAAAAAGAACTACAAATCAAATCTCCATTTGCTTTTAGGCTCCACATTGATAGACTCATTGCTCCATAGTACCGCTTAGATAATAATTCATGAACCCACACACTCCAAATATCAAATAGGGAACCTCTCTCACTCTGTACTGGCCATTCAATTGACTACGTGATTCATATGGTTAGCTATGCAAAATCCAGCCGATAAGTGCTGGTTGGGAAAGGACCATTCCAAGACATGATGAAGTTGATGGTGTTGTGTACACTAACCATAATCAACCACATCTCTTATTCAAGCACCAATTGCAGAAATCTGAATGTATACATGTCACAAGATGTCCTTTAACATTGTGTGTTATTTAATCGGATCATATGTCCCTGAAAGCGGATCGAAAGAGGCACACCGTTCCGTTGAATTAAACGCATATTAGATTTCAAACATCTAAGTATAACATTTCAACTATATGTGAGCAGCTTCCCACACATCCCAAATCGGACACGAACATGGGAATATGGGGAGTCTATTAGAGTAACACAGATACATATTATATTGGTGGAGTTTACTTTTGAAGTATTAAAATTCAAATTGCAATGCTTATTAGATTTGGTCGCAACAAAGACAAACCATTTCGATGTGATGATGAGGTGATGTGTTGGAGAACGTGTGATGTTTCATTTTGATCGATTTCGGTGAAACCTTTTATCCTGAGTCCTGATGAAATGAGGACCAGGATATGACACTCGCTTGGTGTTTCAAAAATTAGCAAAGGCATTTTCATGTTTTTCATCATGGCCATCATCATCCTGGATCCTGGATCCTGGATCCTGGATCCTAGATTCTGGAGTGTGCAAAATTTATTGACCGTTACATTTTGTCATATAGTGGTTGTCGGCGCTGTTATCCGTCCAATGGTCCACCAACGTCATGTTGTCTGTTGCAACATAAATTCATGCAAATTGTAAAAGAATAATAAAAAAAAAAAAGAATACGTTGCATATTTCTGAGTGGTTTTTATTATGTAAATTTTAGTTGGCTATTGGATTGTGTATGCCACACACAAAGCTTTATTACTTTGTGTCGGTTTGGAGGTGTTATTTAATTATTTTTTTTTTATAATCAATTTTTCATCTTTCATTCTTACATTCTGTATACAAAATTAGCAATTTCATTCAGTTTTTGCAATTTTGAGGTTGGAATAAACTTGTAAATAAAAATGGAAAAACCATTGCATAATTTTGTATGTCTGTTATTAATATGATAATTTGATTTCGTCCGCGAAAATCATATAAAATAATGTGAGATAAAAAAGTATACACATATTTTATGAGATTGGTTTTGGAAAGACATACTTTGTTGTTCAATTACTTCGAATTGCAGCAAAAATCGACTGGAATTTTACGTGACAGTTGAGTAATACAGAATTTAATGAAACAATCCATGCTTCTAAGTGTTTGCGTCACGTCAATCCACATTGACTACTACAGACAAGGTGTTTTTTAGTTCATTATCCGGGTTTTAAACTGGAAACAAAGGCTTGTAGCATATTCTGCCCCTTAAATGTCCAAAGTGCCAATGCTATTCATTGCATAATCTCTTTCACTTCACTACAACATGTCAAAACCATATTAAAATAATTAATGCATGAGCATGAATAATTTCTAAAACAATTTAAGACTCCCGACGGGAATTCAAATGGTTTTTTTAAAATTTTAAGTAGGTATATATCATCACAACATTCATGTTAACATATATCTTCAATTTCAAACCATGGATTGTTGAATTAACAATGAAAGAGATCTCAAACTACGATAGTGTTGCACTAAATAGCAAATATACATAAATACAAATTAAAAATATATAGCGTGCAAAAAATTCTAAAAGTCTTTTATTTACATGAGGATACAGTTAATGTAAATGATATGTTCTCTGATAGCATCAGTTCACTTATTTTTAAAAGGACTACAATTTTGATGAATGATATGCCAATTAATAAAATGTTTGGACTCACAAAACATTGCATGTAAAATAAAAGCATGCTTATCTTCAGAATGCCGCCAAATATTAAACAAAAACAAAAAACATTCGTAGTGTAAAAATAAAATGCTGCATTAATTTTGTTTTTTTTTTTTAATAGATACTTTGACGACAGCGCTGCTGATATGACATCAGCAATTAAGTAGTAGACCGGAGTCAATCTGACAGGTTTGGGTTTGAAGTCTGACTTCGTTAAACGCCAATAATTCCTTGTTGGGGTTTTCTTGGTAAACAATCAAATTTATAAATTCATCAAAGAAGATGGCGCCACGAGCAAATCCTTTGTATAAGCTCCTTTAAACAGATGTGTCATGACTCATGATGTTCAATAGAACACACCTACCCTGCCCCTGATCATTATGGGTCTAGTTTCTGTTTCTCTTAATTTTGATGACAAGTTGCCATTTCGTTTGTCACTGACCACGATATAAAAATAAAAAGACAGTTTTATTTACACTGACAAATTGCCAACATTTACGCCATTTTGAATCATTTGTGTGTCGTTAAACATGAGAAAAAGAAAGTTTGTTTCTCTCTTTTTAGTATAATGTATGTGTAAATGGGCATACAGGGTCAGATAAGTGTCCGGAATTACTGCCATGTTGGACCATTTTTTTTTTTTTTGTTTCATCAAACACGATTACGACAAATAATGACGAGGACATGGAAGCCATTATGATAATTTCGATACGTGCAAATGGGATAGCCAGCCGCAAAGATTGTCATTATAATAAAAAAAAATATTGTTTCACGAACAGTACCGGGAGCTAATGCCTAGTGACTTACACTCTCAAAAATTCTTAGTATGCTTTAATATTCTGTAGGATCGGAAGTAGAGATGCACTTCTCTCGACAAGTTTTGTTCTTGTCCTCCCCGCAAGAGGGAGTAGGTGCCCTGAAAAAAAACAGAACTTCTCAATATTTAGCGTCATTTTTGCTTGAACGGCTGTCATTACCACAACTGACGTCTTCTGGGCATTTAAACTTTTGCCAGCTAATAACTTGCCCCAATAACAAAATATTTAAACAAGTGTTTGACACTCGTAAATGTTACGTAATGCCGTGTACGTAAATTGCAACCAAAAATAAATTCCCAAATTATTGTGTTGTATCAATTCTCTTGTTTCTCTCCCTCTTCTATCAATGAAATGGAGTAGGTTTACATTTTTTTGACAGGCTGTCATTATAGTGAGTTGTGTGTATTCTTTGTTTGTTTTAATAGAAATAGAAGCTTGCAATAAATATAATGTTTTGTTCTTTATAAGGGGGTTTGGTTTGTTATGTCATTTGTGTAAATGACAGACTGTCATTACAACGCAACTTAGGTTGGGATTTTAACAGAAAATAAAATGACTTCTTAAATTTATCATTTGCTTGTCACTTGTTTAACGCATCATGAAGTTCTTTACAAACATTTTGTTTGCATTCGCAGAAAAACATATTTTATCCATTTAGACTGTTTGGTGAAAGTCATTAACCCGGTTTGCGTTAGCTACGCCAGTGACTAAGTGTTTACAGATGTTTAATTGATATAATTTCCGCCAATTATACTTTTGTGTCCTCGCGACTTGTTCCAATTTTGATTTGATTTAGTGATAAAATTAATTTACTTGCACGACGACGGTGATGATGATGGTGACTTGTAAAGGCATAAATTGTCAAAATGTGTCTCACGAATACGTAAGAATGTGTTGAACATTATTTCGCTCAATAAATTTCATGGAGATTCGTTTTCTGCATGACAGTTGGAATTATTTTACGTGTGAACTGTGGCAGCTTTAAAAATGACACTAAAACATCATGATTGTCATTTGAATAGAAAAAATGTTTCCATACACACACAAAAATCACAGATGGCACTCATTAGCTAATCCCAACTCCCAACCCAGAACAAAAAAAATAAAGCAGCCAAAAATTAGTTTTTGGCCTCATTTTATGACGCCCAAGTTTTGTTTCTGCACCAACAACAAGGATAAAACCAAAAAAAAAAAAAGAATCCTGAAAACTACAAAACCGAGATTCACACCAATACCAACTCACAGCACATTCATCACTATTTAATGTGCTATTGACATACGAATGTCCTGATGGCATGGCGGTTGGGTGGTGATGGGGCTTATATGTACTCGTATTGTTGGTGCTGTTATCTCTTTTGTTAGGTGGTATGGGTAAAGAAAGGTATGGCATAGCAGGATACGTGCTTCGTGCATGTTTCAAAAGTAGATACTGTTACTCTGTACAACTGAGGACGAGTGAATTGCATATCTGCGGGAGCGTTAAAAATAAATTACAGCCATAACAGACAGAAAGTGCAGAATGAGGGTTTTTAGTTAAAGTTTTTAGTTGTTGTTGTTTTTTTTTTTTTTGTTGGTTAGTTTTTTAATGAGGATTTATGTGGGAGATTTTTGTGAGCGTTGAGATTCACATTTAAAATGGATGAAAAATTTAGGATGTGCCATTTTATATAGATACACACAAAGGACCACCTTCATCCGCATTGTACCTATACAGACAGCCAATAGAGTCCGATATTTGCATTATATTATGGTTTTACAGTTGGCTGAACCAGTGCATTGTATACATCGTTTTGGGGGTTGTGATGGTGGGAGGGGGGTGTTCAGCAGTTGGTTTACTGGACTTGGAAAATGTGCTGAATAGTTTGGAAAAGTGCATTCCGTGCGAATTGAATTCTTTTTTTTTATTTTTGCAACCAGGGCCATTGTTGTAAGTTGATTCCTCGGGGGTTGGTTTGGTAATTATTTGCAGTTGTTGAGATAACGAAGGGGGTATACGCGGCAGGCCAATGGATAACAAATTGGGGTAGGACACAAAAGTAACAACCATTTCCCAAAGGAATGCAAGTTTTATTGTGCGTTGAAATATTTACTCAATTATAAAACAGTGCATAATTGATTTCGTGTGGAAAGTGTGTTGATTGCACTCTCACCACACTTAAGTGGTGAACTTTTTATTTAAGTTTTAGGGGTTGTTCTTTATTTTTTATTTTTGAATCATTAACAAAACATTAATGTGGGTAACCAATATTCACAGGTTATATACAGTTGCATATATATATGTACAATAAAAGTTGTAAATAAATTGAAAACTTTATTTTTCTGCTTGCACTGCCATCTAGGAGTGGTGAATTTTCAATTTTTATCGGCTATAGGAGTGCCCCGCACACAACGAGAGGGTTTGCTTGTTTCAAAAGGTTCACTGGCTTATTAAGTAATAAAAAATATAGTGCAATGGGGTTGGCCTTGTCATAAAGTTATCCCCTGGGATTATGGGGTGTTTTATTTTTTATCGCATGTCCAATGGATATGGTTTTCTTTTTATCCGACATGAAAAGTATAAAGTTTAAATTATTATGGCATCAATGAAGAAGAGTTCACCTTTTTACAAAAAAGGTAGGTAATTGGATGGTAAAATTAATTTTGCTGGTGACATGTTACACATAATAATAAACATATACATCAGGGTCTCTTATATCCTTGGACATTTATTGGTAATTGGAGGAAAATTTGTGGCGCTACGGCAACGGTGAAAGTTTAAATTAAAATTGCATATTTTCTGACAGATAAGAGCATTGTCATTTTTTTGAGTGCCACTTAAAATGGTTGACATGGGATTTTTGTAAGGGATTTTAAGGAGATGTTTTCTTTTTTCAGACAAACAGCAGGGCACATCTTTTTTTGAGAACTGAGTTGATGTAGAGTATTTAATAAATCGTGCCTGCATACAGTGAAAAAACGATAAGCAGACATCTAACGTCTGCTCGATTAAAAGAAAATATATTTACTGGCACCAACAATGGTTTAAAAATACAGTCAAGGAAGTGCACTTCTACTAGACCTACACCATCGACTTGACAAGTGAACTTGACCGTTTAAAATAAAGACCATTCAAAATATTTTTTGCATATGATGTCTGTGAGTGATGACGTCACGATGAAATGCAAAACAGAATTTTCTATTCGCTATGTTGTGTCCTGGAATTAAATAATCACCAATCAGCTGGTATTGTGATGTTCCAACAAGAGATTCTGTAACCCCTTGAATCACTGATTCCCCACATAAACGATGCCGCAATTAAGGTAGTTTCACCAGAAGCAATCTGGTATCCGGGTTGATTTCTGTCATTTCCTAATGTAAAATCGGCGAACCCTCTCGGTTTTTATTTGAAAAGAAAAAGAAAAAAAATCTTACACATTCAAATCGATAGATTTTTTTTTTGCCGTCGGCGATATCAAACACCAATATCTTTGAAAATGTTTTTGATATCTTAAAAATTCACATCTGAATAAACATAATGTAAAGAAGGAAACTCCAAGCACAAAGCAATCAAATGACTTTTTCCATATTGTTATTTTTTCTGAATTGCTTTTTTCTTTGAAATTTCACTTTCTCTGTACTATTGTCCTTTTTTCCTGAATTGAAAATATCCCACTACATACTGATTTTTCTAGGAATTATCATAAGGGAGAACAAAGAGAAGAAAAGAAGGTTCAGCCTTAATCCTGCCAGCTTCGGAAGTTTTTCTTGTCGTTCAAAAAGTATAGGGTATGCTGCAATATGTTTGTTTTGTTTCGTCAAGCTTGGAGAGACTTGTGTGAAGATGCACTTCTTTGCACCAGAATTTACTGTTAATCATATTTAATGTAAAATTTCTTAAAAAAAATAAGATGCTACGTATAAATTAACAAGCAAAACAATCTTTGGGTGAAATAATGACACTCTTGGCCAGATAACATGGCTACAACGTACCCCATTAGCGCCAGCCAACATATAACCCTATAATTTCCCCAAAGTAAAAAAATACAGTTTAAAACAAAACCCAAAGATAAATAATTACGCCGAATGAAAATTATACGTAATTATTTAACAATATTTTGAATTCAAAAAAATAAACCCGAACATCAATTACCTCCCAAGTAAAGCTTTTGCACCGCACCTCCGTCGCGTCTCGCCGCCGGTGTCCCATTGCAAACAAATAAAACTCAATCTCAACTCTCAACCTCTCGCAAGTTTTTTTTTTTTTTTTTGGTGTAAGATACATTAATTTCAGAGCTCTAAACCTATAGCAACAAGAATACAAAAAAAAGATTCAAAAGTGGGTGCAACTCAAAGATAAATAAATTCATCCGAACTTGATTTTCAAATGCACTTTGAACGAAGAAAAAAAAATATACCTAGTAAATTTATTTTGTTTACATTCAGCTTTTTTTTTTAAGAAAAGATACAAATAACAAAATTTAATTATTTCACTGCTGCAGTATCATTTTACGAGTGCATCGAGTGCTGCTGCAATGTCCCCTTTAAATTCATATGCATTGCATTTGAGGAGTGTTCTATGTCTATGGCAGAGTTGAAATATTGATTAAATGCCAAAAAAAATACAAAAAAAACAACAACAAAAATAACTGAAAACGAGTTCTACTCATGTGCAAAGCAATTTTTTATGCATCCGATAGATACGTACATTGTCGCTGCATTTTCACTGTCGGCCAGTATTATAAATGAATCACAAAATGAAGTGCAACTTTTATTTTTTTGTTTATGTATTAATTTCCTATCTATATTTTCTGTCAAGGTTTATATCGGAAAGCAAACAACTTTTGGAATAAATTGTTTAGCTTAAAATAATATTACAGGGTGTGCACTGTGCACCAGGGTTTGATGTAAAAAGAATTCAAATAAAATTGGGGTTCAGCGATTTCAGCCATCATTTTTCGTTAAATATTTAGTACATATAGGCATTCATGATTCACTCAATTCTCAATCCTCCTTTTGTCTTTTCGTTTTCGATACCATTTTTTTTTTTTTTTTTTTTTTTTTGCCTGTCGGAAAGCACCAGAAAAAAAAGAGGGGTGCTTTTCAGCCTTGTCCTTGTCACTTTCGATAGACGATTCATATAGGAATCTTTGCTATTTCAGAATTGAGTCAAGGACGGTATCCCCGGGGTGCCATTAAGAAAATGAATGGAAATGGACGCGTTGAAATACTTGCTCTCACTTAAACCCCCAAAACAAACTAGCTGAGTCATTTTCCATCCCATTACTCGATGTTGTTACGCATTCTTATTCTGCTGAATTGAAAGCAGCTGCTAATATGCCCGCCGAAACCATTAAAACTTCGCCATGACCATAAATACTATAGTAGCGTCTTTTTTAAATGAGACACCATTTTGAATCATGTGTCAAAATGAATATAAATGATAACAAAGACTTTGACAGCAATGAATACAGCGACATTTGACAAGTGGAATGCGTCTCACAAAAGCTAATAGGACCATTAGGTGTGTTTCATGAAACAAATAAGATGAATGCGTTCAGTTCGAGCGTTATTGTTTGGATTAGTTTTGAAAACTAATTGAGCTACTGACGGACTCTGTTCGAAAACTTAATTTTTAGCCTTTGTCTTTTACATTGGACTTTTTATTTTGACAATCCTTGACAGTCTAGAGTTTTGAATTTCTGTCATTCACTTGTAGTCTGTCTCCCAAGTGCTTTGGAGTATTTAAAAGCTTCTCTTGGGCTGTTGAAGTTTGAATTAGTTTGTTTGGCCACCCTGTACATTCAGTAAGTTTTTAATTAAACTACAAGTCAGATATATTTTATTTTAAAGCTGTGTGATTACATGACCTCTAAGTAATTTCGTAGAAATTTGTTGCACCACGTATAAAGATATTCTGCGTTTTGAAATAATTGACTTAATTACTTTTTATATAACTCACCTGTAATTTAGAAATATAGGTAAATCTGTTTGTCTAAAAATTTACATAAAAAACCTATTTCTATATTTCAAGCACATTTTCTTGTTTAATTTTTTTGTGAGTCTATTTGTTTTATTTTCCAAATAAAATGTGTCCTCGCAAAAGTGGTCATCAGAGTGTGTTTGCAATTTCTCGTTTGTACAGTTGCTGGAGCGGAAGCAAAACTGATGTATGCTTTGGTGTGTCTCGTAAAATGTTCTGTTTTTTTTGTCCTATTCTTTTTTCCATGAAATGTGAAAAAATGTTTTTTTTTTATTGACATCTTTGTAAATAACAAACAGCCTTTTTTTTAAATTGTATATTTATGGGTTTTGTTATTTAAATTGAAGCTTAAAATAAAGCTTTAAAAGGTTGTTTTCATTTGAATACTAAATTACATTTTTACTACCCCTAACAACCTACCTTCCCTATGTTGTAAGGGTTAAAAAAAAAAAAAACATCAACTTAAAAAGTTAAATGAATTGAAGAATTTTCTTGCAAACTTTGAATTCTCCAGAGTTTGTAGGTAAACAAGAATGTAATGTGCGACTGTGTTGTCCGTCGGCGTCGTTGATTTTTTATTGTTTGAAAATATTCTTTAGAAAAAAAAATTTAACGGAATTATTTTAAAGGTGGTAACGCAAGTCGTTATCCCAGGATAAATTCATATTATGGCTTACAACATCATAATTTGGGCTGCCCGTCGTCGCCGTGATTCATGGTCCTATATTTTTTATTGTTATACACCTACAAAAACATTTTTTTTGGCATTGTGTGTGCTTTTGCATCTACATGTATAGGTAATGTCATAAAATACATGCCCACACCACATATCCACTTACATGTGTTTAATATGGGCTGGGCAGTATGCTTAATGTATATAGTTGGGGGTTCTATAAATTATATTCCCCTGGCAACCATGCATCATTATATCTATAGGTTTCTCTAGGCGGATTACGAAGACTTGGGAAAATTGCTCCGAGGCAAGAGTTTTTCAAAGTATTTTTCAGGTTGAAAACTGTTGAAAATACCTTTTGTGTGCTTGAATTTTATCTGTCTGGCAAAAATTTTTCAATTACATTGTTTGTTCAAATTATATAAACATGCACTTCTGATGATGGTTTTGGGAGAAGCCTTTTTTGAATGTTTTTATGCCACACAAATGGTAAATGGAGAGATTTCATTGAAAGTGGTTATACTAACATTCTTTTCAATTCAACCCTGGATACGGGTTTGTTTTGAGTCTAAATAAAAAAAGAATCCCACATTCTCGTAGGCACCTGCCCCATATATACGAATTATTCTATGAAAGTTCGACTACATGTCGGGGGAGAATACCTCAAATGCCGGTTTTTACATTCCGAGACAGCTACGATTACTGCGTTTATTTATTTCGCTATTATCAACATCACTACTCACTAACAGCGCCATTAACTCAAACCGTCATCATATCACAGCGCCACCAAGTTCAAGTGTCATTACCTTGTAGTATCGAGTTTGTGTTTATATATTGTGCCGCAAAAGCTAATCTGCTTATAGAAACACATTGCACACTCAATTTAGGTTAAAATAAATCATATTTGCCAGTATAGGAGTGGCCATTATCTATAAAAAAGACAATAATGACAGCTATTTTGTTGCTCCCATTCGACACTTGGAGTTATCGGCGTAGTAATCGGAATTAATTTTGACAGCAAAGTATGTGTATACTACTTCTCATTTACACTGCCAAAAGTTTTTTCAAGAACGTAGTTTGGTCATCATTATGAACACACTGCGGCTGTTGTGCGAAAATAAGTAGGTCCGCCATATGTTCAAGTCAGGTAGTCTTCGTGGTTAGCTCATAACTCATATATCTACTCGTACTTTTCTGTGGTCAGTTTGTACATATATCTTAATCGAAGCCAGCCAATTCAATGTTATAATGAACAGTTTTGACTGATCTCAAGCAGCTGTCACTGATTTTGACATTGACCTAACTATCGAACATAATGGCTGAATGCTTTCTAATTATGGCTGATTGGCTTGTGGTATCCTATAACTTCCCTAATCGGCGTTAAATATAGTTAATCGACAAAAAAAAAAAAAAAAAAAAAAAAAAACTGTGCACGTGGTCTTGCTAAGCTTAGCCCACAAATTACATACATACTTCGTTATGTAGATTCGATAAAAGTGTGAAATCAGATTAAAGGTCATAAATCAATCATGAAGTTACATTTGAAATAAGGTTTCCAAAGTAGTGTTAATAAAACTTAAGCATAATCTATACGAATATAATATATGCATATGTATATGTTTGCATTACTTGCGATTTCGTATAGGTTTTAATAAACCATGTTTGTATAAGGGAAGAGGGTAGTAGCATAGCTTCGTAACTGTAAGAATTCCTATGTTGATGATTCGCACCCTCATTTTTTTTTTCTCATTTTATTTGGAAAAGATTATACTGACAGATGTGGAATGGACATTTAATGGTTTTTCTGAACGACGACATGTGCTTTGTGGGGATATTTACATCAATAAGAAGATGAAATCTCTGGAAAAGATTACAAAAGTTTCGGACATTGACATATATGTATGTATGTATGAATGTATTAGTTTTGGGACGAGAATGTTTTTTTTTTATCAATTTAAAAACGTTTGACATACAATTCCCACTTTAATTTTCCTGATGATGAAATAAAGAAGCCACTGACTTTTTTCATTTTCGGCCATTTTGGTTTTGTCATGACACACAAATAACGGTTAAAGAAATAAAAAAAAAACATGGCAGCAATTTACATGTCTTGTGCAGTTAATCCTATTTTGTACTTTACAAAGTGTTTGGAAATTGAAACAAGTGTTCAGAAATTAATTGAACATAATGCTGCATTCACAATGCGTTAATGTTAAGTTCACAATAATTGGTGAGATTAATGTTGTTGGGTTTGCTTATGTTGTTTGATGATCATTTAAGTGGTGGATATTATTTCTTATTTTTTTATTGGACCTGCGCTGAGGCAAGAATATATTGAAAAAATTTCAGATACATCTTTCATCTTTCAGGCTGTCAACAAATTGTATGTGTAATTAGGTTGTGCTTGTGCGCCTTTTCGTCATGACATGACAGATACTTAAAAAGCGTGTCTTTGAATTGGAAATGACTTGCGGCATTATGCTCATTACGTGATTTGAAAACATTCGAAAAATTTGATACTAATTAAATCAAAAATCAAACAAAAAGTTAAATATTTTGTTGTTCTTTAAAATGCCAATCAACTTTGACAGCCAATATGTCAAAATCTGTCCACGTAGTAGACTGGACTGCTGTCACTAGATTTTCTTTCTGCAATGGGGTGGTCTGGTCTCCATTGAAAAGTTTTTCAGTCAAAACAAAAGGATGCCGGCGGTTTTCTGCCAATCGAGACCGCGTGTAAGAAAAGAATGTTTTTTTTTTCGAGTAGGTATATTTGTTGATGTTGATGTATTCATGTATTTGCGGGGAAGGTAATATGTCCAGAAACATCAAAGTGTACATCCTATTAATAATATCAGCTATTTCTAATAAAGCAATAAGAACCAAATCATAAAGGAGAGCAAAAAAAGGTAGGTATACCCAGAAGGAATCATCAATCAAAAATAAACTTCTGGGAAAGGAATTATAAAATAAAATACCGCAAAAGAAAAAAAAAATGAACAAGAATTCCTGCAAAAAGAAAAAATACATAACCAAGGAAACCACTGATTTCTGAAAACATACGGATACGTAGACGCTAGACGTACCTATACTACACATTTGATCCTTGATGATGGCTGCTGAATAACACAATCAACTGGCACTGTTCCTGTTCATAAACATAATTTATGGAACTGGTTGTTGCTGTTATGAGTATAGAACTGCTGCAAGGAGTATGGATGAGAATGCAAAAGTTGTTGTTGTTGTAGTGATTTTTATTAAAGGAAAGGATATAACACACGAGCTCAAAGATCAAACACAACTCTGAGATATTCGTATTGTGTGTGCCCGCATTATAAGAGTATAGCGAATACGCATACTAAATTATGGGTGCGGGTGAGAAGTGTCTATCTATAATGTGTTTTGCATAAATTTTCAATTTCGAAAGGATCGAAAGAATTTCGTTTTTTGGGGAATGCTTGCTTACACTGTGTGTATTAGGGTTCATTTGGGTTTTCATAGTTTGAAAAGGAGTTGTTGTTTTTGTGACTTTGATTTCTTTATTTTTCGAGCCTTGAAATTGGATTATTATTGAATCCTGAGTCTGCCTATCGCATTCAAGATTCACGCACACGTGATGATGGGATTTCGAATTGTTGGCAGTGTTCGAAATTAATGAAAAAGTAGACATTCCAACTCAATATTTTGAATCATTCTCGGAGCAATAGAAATTGTAGGGTTCACAATGCCAGACTGAATGTTCAGAAGCGGCAACAGGACAATACAATACTTGTTTTTGTTTTTTTTTTAAGGGGTGTAGGACAAAAGCTGGTGTCACTAGTTCAAAGCGGAAGCACTCTCATTTTAGAAACGTGCTAAACTTATTAACTTCTCTATAAGCACGTGTCAACGCGCGTGGTGTGAACTGTGGTTTAGAAGATTTATCTGAAGGGCAGAGCATCCTTTGACGCGGTTTCGGAGATAATTGAATCCGCTTTTGGAAAAGAACCTTCCCCTGAGCTTGCGTTGTCACCAGATTGCCTTCCAAAAATGCATAATTATGTGTGGAACGATATCCTATTTTTTTATGCTGAAGAGAAAAACGAGGTATGGAAACGAAAAATGGCGTGAAAGTTTTTCGAGATTGTCATCAATAATACATATGTGTACTGAAACGGAATATGTCGCATGATACAGATATAAAAGTTAGCGCATTTAAATTCTCATTACTCTTCGTTCTGCACACCTGCGTCATCGGTTCGCAATGGAGTTTGGCGTTTTGCATTGTATCTATTATGCTATGCGCAATGCTATATCTTTAGTTGTATCATTAATATGTCGTGCTATGAATAGAAATATGTACTCCTTAATAAATTTAATATTTTGGAAATTGGTGTGTGTGTGTGTGGGGGGTGGGGGGGGGGGTGGGGGGAGTAACGAGCTTGCTTTCCAGCATGTCAGTAAAGTTTAAAGCAGTTTTTGACAGCTGTTAAGGCAGCATTTCTTTTCATCGAGACTCGAAACATGACGTTCAACTGTAATTATGACATTTCGTATATCAACTGGTTCATGACTTCGAACACTGTTTTAAGGTGTGTTCGCACGAGCAGCATTATCAAAACTTCAAATAATTCTACATAAAAACACACACTGATTTCGTTTTGATATTTTTAAAGTCGGGAACCGGTGATGTCAGGAAAATAAAATGTTCTGTAGGGTCTTTTCTCTTAGAATTGCTAGATTCCTAACTTCTTTTATTTGAAAATTAAGAAAGGCGTGTTCAAAATGGATGGTTTTGTTTACTTTAAATATGGGTGCTAAAGGTGCAACAAAACTTGTCAGTGTATTTATTACCGTGACCCTTGATAAAATATTTATATAATAAAACCAGAAAATTGATTAGGCAGACATTAATAATATTAAGTAGACGATCATTAATTCTAACTAAACAGACAAATAGAAAGCCTAGCTTCGAGGACTCTACCCGTATGCTTTATTATATTTTTCATTTTGATACTCTGATCTGATCTTGATATAAAAGGTTGGAGTTAATTAATTGCTTAATCGGTCTCTTAAGGTCTCATAATTCTGTTTACAGTAGATTGCTTTTTTTTAATTTTTCACTTTTAAAGGACCTTTTTTTTGGAGTTTTATGGTTAGCCTGCGTACCTGCAGTAACATAAATAATTTGAGGTTATTACTCAAAACAAGCACACTAGCAAATGGCTAACGCCAACGTTTGAATAAAAAAAAAAAGACCGATAACCATTAATAAAACCCCTTATAACTGAACTAGATGATGTATAAATTTGTTGTATCTGACGATATATCTTGTCAAAACATTAGTTTACGACCCATGACCCGTGGAACGGGCACAGCGGGTGAGCCAAGCTAATAAGGTTACTAATAATAAAAAAAAAATCCATAAATAAAAGGAAAGCGCCAGTTGCATTCTTTGTGTCCCCTCTAACACTTTACCCATTAGTACACGTCATGGCTATTGTGAGTGTCGTCTATGTGCCTTCAATTTTGAGAAACACAAAAATTAAGAATTACCTCCTCTACTGTGACAAACACCTCTCTAATCCCATAAAAGGACATGGGTCGAAATTTAATACCAACACGCATCAATATGGTTTTGTTGTTGTATTATTTAATTTTGTTTTCAACATTGTAAGGGGTTACCTATAGTCATTACAGAGCCTTATTGTGTTTTCTTTCAACCGGAACTATGTATGAGGCAGGGAACTATTTTCTTCCTTAAATGGGATTAGTTCCACATTTGAGCAGCCAGCATTAAATACAATTAGGAAAACAACCCTTTTTTTGCGTTTTGTTCTTTGTTTTTATTTTCTGTGGCTTTTCCTGATTTTGTATAAAATTGTTTTCGATATAGCTAGCTATCCCTTCTTTCTATATGTGGATTGTGGTTGTTTGCCAAAAATTGTTGGAATAATAGAAACCGCAACAGTTCATTGTTTGAGAAAATTTTCAAACTAACTAACTGTAACTATTTTGTAAAGATGCCAAAGGATATGGTGTTTGTGAGCGGGTATGTGTGATAAAGAACATTATGGCAATTTACCGATGGAATTGTGGAATTGTCGATGCCAATGCCTTTGAGAGAAACCTTCTTTAACTTTTAGGCACTTAATCTCGAAGAAGGTCTTGAAGGATAGTTTATAATCTTTTTGTTCTGAGAAATGCAGAGATTTGTAGGGTTTGTTTCGAAGATGATATATTAACTAGCCGCAAAAATTTGTTAGATCTTAGTTTAAGATCTTAAGATACACTTCTCCATTGAAAAATATTAAATCTTTTTTAAGATTCTTTAAGTAGATTATTATCCTATGTTGTTAATATCGGAAGGTTAACTTGATAGTTAAGATTCACCATCAACTATGCTTTTACTTCTTCCATGTGAAATTTCCAGTAAGAATGTCCTTACAAAAATTAGTTTTACATTTAAAAATTTCGATATATTTTGTTTTCCAGCATGTACAAGAAGGCGCAAAATTAGTCATCCAACTTTAATCAGAGAAAGACCGGTAATTTGGGCTATGGCATCTACATAAATATTAACACCGGCTGAGTGAGATTTGACAACTTCAATTTTAATTACTGCAGCTATCAAGTACTCAAATGTCAAATTTGATTGAAGTACGAAGCCATTTGAAAAAAATTATAGAATCTTCCGATAGGGTGATTAATTGTGCGCCACCTTGTTTTTGAATTTCAAAAAACAGTTAGTTTTTGACAAAGTTCAATATTGAAATTATGTAGAATAGTTACCCGATAATGCAGGTTAATAAATTGTCCTCTAGAATTTTCCAAAAAAGACAATTAAACTTCTAGAAATTTAATAAAAGAAAAAAAAAATATCCAAAAAACGTTAAACAACTAAAATCGATGGTTGATAAGATAAATGCAAACAATATTTTTAAGTCCTTAGTAGATTTTTGAATCCAGCTTATCTTCTTCAAACGTATCAAAATTAATCTCTTACTTTTCTCTTTTCTTTCCAGGTAAGTGCCGAAATCAGTGTTTTGATAGCTTAAATTAAGTGTGAGTAAAAAAAAATTGTTTTCTAAAGCCCCTTGAGTGGTAGCGTTGATTTATTCGTTTGATGAAGAAACCTTAAAAATTATTTAAGCTCCCTTAACCAAGAGGCTTTCTTCTTTTGTGGGGATACATTTTCGACAACATGTTTCAGTAACAAAATAAAAGTGGGGGCTTCGACACGTGTGCTTAGATTTTGTATGAATTCGATTATACGTCATCACAATTTTGGTATTAAATATTTTTTTTTTAATTCGAAATTAAAACCTTAAAATTAACAATCAAAGTAACGTCATATCATAACGTTTAAATTAATTATTAAATTCATTGATTTTTCTACATTTTAATGAGTGAATAGTCTTTATTTCGTCCTTGAACTGCATCATTTTTCAAAAGCTAGTTCGGGCGACGACGACGCAGTCATGCATTATATTTTAATCAAAAGAATCGTGTCATGAAAATCTTTGTTTTCCTAGTCGCATAGAGTCCTCGCATAAAAACAAAAGGATATAATTTTCCCTTTGGCATTCAAAGTCAATCTTTTTAATTCTGCTAGAAAAAGAAGTGGACAATAAAAGTTGTAAGTGGGTCATGTAGGACGACTTTTTCATGCAACATGCTTCAGCTGCCGTTTTTAATTGTGAGTTTCTTGAAACAGTAAAAAGAAATCATTTTTATCAAATAGTAAAAAGTGTAGAAAATCCTTTTTGAAATAAAAATTTCGTTACGTTCAAATTCTTTTGCGAAAGACTCTAAATTTTAGTCTATATAGTGCTATATGACAATAATTTAATAGAAACTTCTTAAGAGTGGTGGAATAACGGGTCAAGTATTTGGAGCATAGGTCGAGTACTGGAAAGTATTGGTCAAGTTATTGGAAATATTGTTTCGTTGCCTTAAAAATCTTGCAAAGCTCTTCAATTCTTCTTTCGAACAAATTTTAAAGTACAAACCTACTCGTCTGCGTCTAATTTTAAGAAAATTGGCACTAGACAAGCGGATACTCCAAATACCATCTTCAACTTGAGATGACACAAGGACCTGAAATTCTTCTCTCCGAAATGAATTCCCGTTTTCTTGTTGATTTTTCTCCAAACAACCATAAATCACCCAAACCCACCACATTTTCAAACAACATATAACTGGTTAGGCTGTTTGAATGGCTTGACATCCCAAATGATAAATTGTAAATGTGTCTGGATATATATTTTCCTCTTTTATGAAGATGACACCATTAACTTCCTTGCGGCTACATATGACATAGATATATACACACAAGTGTAAATTTCTCATTTTAATCGATTTCATGCATACCCATACCAAAACTCAACCCAAACCATTTCTTCATCCAAAAACCACTAACACAACATAGCTGAAAAGTTAATATTTCATTGAAAAATCCAATAAAGTTAGCACTTCGCTCCTCGTAGCTTCCTTAATACCGCACACGGTATCACATGATGTATTTTAAGGATTTTAGATTATACACCACGGTTCGTTTTTCTGTATTTAAAAGAGGGAGTGTTGTCAAAGCTATTATTATTATTTTTTTTTTTTTTACGAACTAACTTTTTCTCACATAAACATACAAAAAGGATATTATAGACTTAAAAACCCAAAGGACTATTTATATTTTTTTTTCTCGAGGCGTCTATGTGTGTGTGTGTGTGTGTTTTGAAATTCCACTTTTGTGCGTTTCTATTTGCTTTGAAAAAATGGCTACCATACCACATGCACAAAACTTGAAATGAAAATTTTCGTCTTCTTTTTTAAACTGGATTAGGGCAATTGTATGTCGGGTAAATAGGATAGGAAGGGGCGGAAGGGGGTTGAGTGCCGAGAGGGGTAATAAAGGATAAGGGTAGAGAATGGTACTCTGATAAGAATTTCAACTTTTCCATCCGCATCCATCCCCATTGTCTTTCTTCTATCTTGGTGCTCTCTTTTTACCTCTATCATCCTTCTTATAGTTTCTCTATTTTCTATTTCTATTCATAACGGTTTTCTGAAAAAGGATTCCAAGTGGTATGAAAGTTTGATGATAGTGTGTGGGTGGGGAATGGGATGATAGGTGGATAGGGTAAAAGAAGCAATCGAGTCGACGACACGACGACAAGTTGGCTCCAGGATCTAGGTGAACGTCACGAGCTCTAGGAATTCGTTTAACTTTTGTCTGTCGTCGTTGGCGTCGCGTCGCGTCGCGTCGTCGTCGTCGTCTATCTTTCCTGTGGCGCTGCTCTCAACTATCCTGACCTGTTTGTCAAGGCATCACACGCGGAAATGCTTCAATGAATTTTTGAATAAATTTGTTTCAAAAAGGGGTTTTTACTGAATTCGGAGGCGGTATTTGGTTTTCTTTGAAGTAAAAAAACCTTCTTCCATTTATTATTCATCTCTCGGATTTCAGATGGATGGACCTTGTTGTTGATATGTGCCTTTTAGTGTAGGAATCTCGTAAATTTATACAAAACTATAACTCCACGAGTCGAGTCGAGTCAAGTAGAGAGTGGTGTGAAGTATTGAGAAGTGCGAAATAAAGTGGCAGGACCGATTAGGTAGACAAACTTACAGAAACACTATGAAACATTTGACACTCATCACAAGCACACACACACACACACAACCAACAAAAAGTGATTTTCAAGTGCATTAAAAGATATTGCCGTGTAGTTTTGAAAATTTGTAGC
Source organism: Platycheirus albimanus (assembly GCA_916050605.2). NCBI lineage: Eukaryota > Metazoa > Arthropoda > Insecta > Diptera > Syrphidae > Platycheirus > Platycheirus albimanus. Next base: position 12,506,569 of record OU696697.1, on the reverse strand, counting down.
AATTCCATCAGGATGTAAGACACGTCTAAGCCATGTAGACGCTTTGCACCGTGAGCGAAAAAGGTGTTTATTGCATGTATGCAGGGAGGTAAGAGGAAGGAAAAGATACATTTATTTGCGCTGAGATGTTGTTGCAAATAATACTTTTGGGTGTAAATTGAGGTGAATATTTTTGTAGATATTTGTAGTTTGTACGATGGATAAAACTATCTGGCATCAGTGAACTAGCAAACTGGACGGATCCACACAACATGGATGGTAATTTCATTTAAACAGTTTGTGCATAGTAGTTCTATTCAACAAATTTAGTGGTTTCTTGCATATATATCCTTTACCGTCCAAAAAGTTAGTTTTTATTTGTAGTTCACCAATTGTTTTGTTTTTGGTGAAGACGTTTCACATTCGAAACAGACTTTCTTGAAGTGAGGAAACATGTCTGGAACGAATTATTATTGTCTGTCGATAATAAAATTAATAAAGACAAATGTTTTGGAAATGTTAAGATACTTTGTTGAATGAAATTCCCAAAAGGAGTTGGATTAGATTAAATTTTTGATGTGGTGTGTGTGTGTGTGGACTGTGGAGTATCTAACTTGAATCCCCACGTATAGGTTAGGTATCCATTCCGTTTCATATATTCAGACTAGAAATAGTTAATTCTAACCAAGGGCTGCCAACCGAAGAAGAAGACCATTTTGAATTTTCTGCCAAAACTGTAGAATATAAAGTTTGTTAAGTGGCTTTTCTGATAATTTGATAAGTTCCTTGAAGAGGAGGGAAGTCTTATACCATTTCGATCCAACACTATACCAACTGCTACCTGCTCTGCATAGATAAGGTGTTGTGGACATGAGCTCTGCAGCTGGATATAAGATATTTTGGACAACAAAGGATAATAATTGAAGTTTGTGCAAATTGTTGAATGAAAAATAAAATAGCTTAGCGTCAATTGTAAATTGAAGATAAACTTTTAAGGGCTGGCCCTGGCAGATCATGTTTATGAAAGTTTGGAGTTGCATTCACGTGACGGGATAAATGTTAGACGTGTAAAGTAAAGTGTCTTATCGGTATTGGTAGTAATTATAACTCCTTTTGTCATGTTGGTCCTATTGCGAGAATTGAAACAGGAACAGAAGCATCGTTACTTTCTCAAATTTTTCGACGTAATCCGATTCTAACTGTTTCCATTTTAAACACTATAAGGCCTCCTCTTTTGATAAGGACAAGTTATCAGAGGCTTTTCCTTTCATATCACGGATGATTTCGCATCATACTTCACTATTTTGGACAAGCATCATCTGCAGGAAGGTAATCCTACATTTTCACTGATTTAAATCACCTGACAGCTTGATGAAGTGGCTTTAAGTTTGCTTTCGTTTCTAGACAGTTTTTAGTCTTTCTCATATTCAAGCTTTTCTCCAAAGTCAATCTTATGACTTCGCCAACTGATTGTACAGAACAACTCCTTTTGCGATTGCAAGAATGGATTTTGTATCATTTGGGATCAGTAAATAGTTCTTAAAGGGGTAAGGTTTTTGCTCCGAAAAGACAAAAAAATTCTTGAACGTCCGAAGTCCGAAAAATCAATTCTAACGTTACCAAATCTTCAGTTAATACACTTCTGTAACAGTTCAAAACTGGGTTTCCATATCCCCTCAAGTCGTTAGTTAACAAGACTCTAATTCGAGCTTCCACGAAAGTATTTAAGCTTCTTCTTAAGAGGGACTGCAGAGGCTCCCTCTGACGAATTCTTTTACCCACTTCACCAGTATTGAAAGGGCTCTTAGAGATCTCGAAGTAATGAAAACGGCTGGTTCCGTATTAATTTCTCAAATGGTCTGCAAACTTGTTCTTCGTCTTCTTCATCAGTCCCAATCTACTGGCCTTTTTTCCGAGTGTACTAAAAACGGCATTTGCCAAACCGGTACAAAAGGAGAATCTTTATTCGGTTAAACTAGCGATGGACTGTCCAAAGTAGAAAAACCTTACTGTTCAAGTTCACCAAATCGCTGATACACCATAAGTTAAGTACCTCAGGCGATACCACGGATATGATGCTGACGTAAATTGAGTTCATTCAGCGTTTTTTTTTTTTATAAGCAAGTATCAAAAATGCTTACGAAATTGTGGACAATCTTCTTCGATGAATACATTTTAACTGCTATTTCCTCTTCTTTGAATGTAAGAACAACAGTGACATTATAATGGGTTTACTAAATTTCAAACTTGGTAACACTGTTGAATTGAAAGTCACTAAGCACAAGAATTTAATACTACTTAAACTCAGGGCTGTCTTCTATTTATGAACCAGATTGTTTTCAAGATGCCAAATTACATCAATAACTCTTGAGTCGAAGATTCCGGAAAGCGTTTCATTATCCTTTTTTTTTTGTGGAATTTTTATTTCTGAGATCACCGAAATCACCGCCATGTCGGGTTCCTACGGCACTGCAAGAATATCTATTCCAATTTTGGTGAGGCTATATAATCCACAGTTACGTTACATTTGTGACCTTCCAAAATCTTTCTATTTGAGACGTCTATCTTTAAAATTTCCGATCCCGCTGAATTCCTGATAATTTTGAAGCAAACTAAAAGTCAACGAATCGATTTCAGGATAACCGTTTCAAAGCCAGATTAATCTTCCATTAAGTCCGAAACACCCGGTCCATATTCTGCTGCTAATGACGGAAAACGAAATGGCCTTAATCTGCAAAAAATCTGTGCAAACAACACTCCAAAAGCAACAACCAACCCAAGTATCAAGTTATGGATTGGAATAAATTAAAATTGGTGTTATGAACTTGTGACAATGTATTTGTAAAAGCCCCCCTAAAAACCTAGACATACATACCTTACTCGTTTCAATTTGAATGTGTGTATCTTTTGAACACACATAGTAAATATTTTAAATGCTTCCCCTGCTTTTTTGTTGTCCATAAATCGTTCCTAATCTCTTTGTGACAAGTGTTTTCAAGAAATCGTATCCAATTTCAAGTACGAGTATAAGTTTGCCTGCCTAGAAAATCAATCTTTGTCCCCTTTGTCTGACTATAAGCTCCTTAAAAATGATTTTCCTAAACTCCCCCCTAATAGTTTGAGGATGAAAACACACCAGTTATAGCCAGTTCCGAGTATAATAGGTAGTTTTAGTTTATAGCTTTTTGGGCTGGACAGTGGCCAGGACACGTCATCGTAGGTATTACTCTTGATGAATCAAGGACTCAGTCATGTGTCTTAGACTTCTCTCTCCCTTTTTGGTTTTCCTTTTATGCGATTAGGTAAGTAAGTAAGTAGAAAGGTTTATAGTTAACTCCCCCCCCCCCTTGTTTTCTTTTCTCCACCCAAATGCAATATTGCAACAATTTTATTGCTATGCCACAACTTCTTGATCATTTTGATTTCCGTAACTAAAGTTTTACTTACTTTAATTAACCCTCCTTCTTGTTGCTGCTTGCAATTATGCATTGCCATTGCGTGTCCTTTTAGGAGTTGGTAAGACAGAGAAAGAAAAGTAATAATGATTTGAGAATGCACACGTTTGGCGGTAGATCCTTGCAAATATTAAAAAAGACGGACATAAAAACGAATAGAAGATGGAATCAAAAAATATTGGCATGTATGTACTATGTACCCTACCCACTAACAGAAGGAAGTATAAGAAAAATAACGAAGAAGGAAACAAAAGCTCATTCATTTTATTCTTGCCATCAAACTCAAAAGCATAAAATGGTAAACCATCAAGGATCCAGACTTTAAATGTTTTTTTTTTTTTTTCACAACTTGCGTGGACGTAAGGAGTAGTGATGTGAAGGAGATGGTTGGTTGGTATAACGTATAAGACTTCATAGTTGCACTAAAAAAATAAACCATCGTTAAACTACACGTCGGTCGGTCGATAAGAAAAAAATAAAACTTAACTCAACGAAAACGCATTCATATTCGAACGAATGCATGGAAAAGTAATAAAAAAAAATATCCTTCCCACTGACGGTTTTTATTCATTTGAACACGATTTGAAAATTTTCTTTGTTTAAATGGAAACTCGTAAAAGTTAACAAATTTAATCAAAAAATATTTTTGTTTAGGGTTGGTTGGTGTTTTGTGTTTTGTGTTTTGTGTTGTCGGTTGTTGTGTTATGCGGCAAACACATTGTTCAACGAAAAGAACAACGTTTTATTTTATTTCATCCTCATCATATTTTTCAAAGTCAATTTATCATGTCCTGTACCTATGTGTGTTCGTTCCTTCGCTCTTCCTTTTTGAAAAGGATATAGATTCGTAATTTTTTTTATCTGTCCGACAATCGTCACGGTCAATTTTTTATTCTTGTTTTTTTTTTTTTTCTATAATATGAAAAATTATTTATATTCTTGTGTTGAGGTACATAATTTAATTTATGGAGAACAAGCACGCACCACTTCAGCAGGATGGAAGGTTTTCTTTGTGTTTACATCTTTTGTTGTAATATTATGATATTATTTTATTTCGGCAATACGTCATTGAAATCGTTAATATAAACAAACTACTTAATTTTCAGCCGTCGTTTTTACTTTCTTTTTTTTAGAATTTATAAAGGTTAAGGTAACTCCATTAGGGAATTCATACCCACACACACAAAAGAAATGAAAGCAATTTATTTTAAAAGTGACGATGATGAATATCAAGGATTTCGCGATTAGTACAATCTAAATTTATTTCGTGTTTGAGAATTTTGAAACAAATCGATTAGGCAGAAATGTAATTGAATATTCGGTGAGACTTCTACCTTACGTTAGTGAGCGAATACATCATATTCATGTCCATACAATTGATTGCTTTGTGTCGTCGAGTTTTCGATGAGTGGTGCTCATCTGATGTCAATAATCCTCTCACTAACGTCAAATATCTATCAAAAATGTGGGCAACAGATGTCTTGGTTTCACATGACTAACGTGTTTATTTGACAGAACGGAAGGAAATGTTTCGTTCAATTCTGACATCTGCTTCTCAATTGTCATTGAACCTTTTGACAGTATGTATTTGTAATTGTCCGTGCCGAAACTTCTTTTTACATATTTTTTTATTTGCCACTTTCTTGTCGCAGAATGAATAAGAAATGGAAAACTGTCCATAAACGGTTTCAAAATGGCGCTTGTTAAGCTTTGCTATATCTTTAAGATTTCTCAAAGCGCCCAGCAGCAGGGAACATGCTTCTTACCAACACAGCAGGACCGGGATGATTAGGGTTTTGTAAGGATGTTTTTTTGACGTGCGGTTTTCAATCCGGCAATACTTTTTTCGGAGTTGGTCTTTTTGACAGCTGTCACTTGATTTATGCTCAGTTTGGTTTGAATGAATAGACTTACTCCTGAACAACGTTTGCAAATCGTGCAAACTTATAAAGAAAATAAAGGTTCGGTTCGCGCGTTGCGTCCAATATTCGGTTGACATAATCGCCCAGGAATTTATTCTAGCCAGCCGCGGCGGCCACTTGCCCGAAATCATTTTTTAGAACATAATGGCAAACCATTAAATTCTTAGCCATTCTATTAAATTATATGCGTTTTATTTCTTCTTGAAAACCACACGTTTAAAAAGAACACCCTTTATATTTCTTTCTCGGTCCTTTGGAGAGTTCATTGCTACTCAGTTGCCGATGAATACAGCGATTCGTCGATAAGTTTTTATTTTCCGTCACCATCTTGCTAATTGCCGACAGTACTTACTTACCGACCATTACGTTACGTTTCTTTTGAACATACGCTATGCTATCAACACCAGGGGTGTCGTTCAGGTTATTCAAAGTGTATAATAAATATTTTAGTATGGTCAATTTGAAGCCAAAAATAGGAGTTTTCTCTCGAAGAGGCGTTTTAATATTCGATAATTGATGGCGAAAACAAATCAAAACATTTCTAATTACAAAATTTAACTTTACGTTCCAGACAGAAAAATTAAAACCACCCGTCGCTAAATAATAAGCAGATTTGAATTTTGGTCAAAAGTTAAGAAAATAATAAATAGTCAACTGTTTCTGTGGTTAAGACATAAAACAATATACATATGTACCTATGTTTGTAAATAACTAAAATCCTTGATATGGTAGGTCCTTTTCCTTTAAGTTAGAAATTGTTTTTCCGTATACTATATGGGGGAAATACAATGATATCGTAGAGAAAGACGATATGACGGGACAGTATTTAATTTAAGAAGGGGACATAGTCTTCCTTGCTCTGATTTTGGTTAGCTTTGCCACAAAAGGCCATCAATCATATTTCTGTGTTATGCAAGTGAAAGGAAAGATAAAATAGGGGTGTTCTGAGTCATGTTCGAGCGTTAGAAGTTATGTTTTTATTTTTGTTGGCATAAATACCTTTTTCAAGAGAATAGATTTATGGTGTCGGCCCATATCTAATGTGTCGCTTGATGGCAGAAAAGTGGAAACGGACCTGAATCAAACGTGAAAATACTCCGATATAATTTGGAGAAGGTTATATCTTTAAGGATCCCAAAGGCCACAACGATTCCAAACTATAAATAATGGCATAATTTATGGTGACAAACTTATAAGTAAATTTCTTGACATTAACCACAGGCAATGGAGATGAATTTCCCATAAACCATAGAACTGTAGACGACACAACATAGCCAACTGTCCTGCCCTCGAATAAAATCGTTTAGTTATGTTATGCGTGTTGTTGTGCGACGCTGTTTAGGCATACAATGTAGAAAAAAAAAATAACAAGCAAGATATTCCAAGATGGCAGATCAACCGAAGGAATTCTTTGAACAATAAATAATTTCCTTCGCTTCATCACAGTTACGTCAAAAATTTAACCAAAATCCAACAAAAAAAGTCCTAAATCCTCTTAAAGAAAATTTGCAAAGGATGTCACGCTGACAGCTTCAAATGCCGGTCTGTTCGATTCGCTCGTTAATTTAAATGCCGAGCTGATTTGCCGACGGGGATTGTTTCCCTTCCTTGCTGATTTTTCGGGAAATCGTCCTCCGAATGACGAGGGGTTTAGCAAAATAGTGTTGAACATTGGACGACAAAATAAGAAAGATTTATTGTTCTATGAACTTTTCGAACAAACATTCAATTTTTTCTTGTTAAGCACCTTGATTCCCGGAAAAGATTGATAGCATTTTCTACTAGAAAAGTAGTGACAATTTGAATGATCAATGACGTCGTTTAGAATACAACTGTATACACACCTAATTCCTGTCAAACCTGAACATACCAATGCAACGACCTGAAACGCCGACGGCACGCGGATAGCACGCACTCTCACTTATTTCGACTTCGAAATAAAAACAAATTCAATTATAATTCTGAACATGACTGGCTTGTCCATAATTTAAAATTTAATGTTTATACCATTGAGCTTCCAGTGCCGGTATCAATTGATTCTGTATCGAATATAGTCACACTTCCTGTTTTTTAATGTCTCTCACTCTCTACGCTGATACCGTTGCGTTGTTGTACTGTTAAAAGACCCATTTCCAACACGCACGTGGAATTCCATGTGTTCCATCCAAATGTATGTCAGCCTCGAGCACTATTGAACCTTGAACACAATAAGCCACACGATGAAGCTATTCCATTCTGCATGTCACTTTTTTTCCTCCTCAATCCGCACCGTGCCGCTGCCTTCGTTTGGTGGGTTTGAGGCAAGAACTGGATTCATTAGTACAACGAGCACTACTCGCTACGTTACGTGCTGTCAGACAAAGCTAGCTCTCGCACACCCCTGAGCTGTCAGTTATTCTTTTTTTTTTTACTCCAAACTACATAAATTGAATTTGTATAGACCTGGCAGGGGGGAAACATAGTTCTTCATGTGAAAAACTGGAATCACTTTTCTAGACCGAATCTTTGGTCTGTCGACGACCTTCTTGTGTATCGAAATTGGTCGGTCACGCGAAATAGTAAAGCAATTCTATTTTTCGGGGGGGGATTTAATTCAATTCATAACAATCCGGTGTGAATTTTGTCCTTGAAAATGTTTCTGCACGACTCTAGTTAAGACAAGTAGAAAGATATTGTGTGGAATTTCTTGACATGCAATAAATCTGTACCTAGGTTTTTGTTGGTATTCGCAAGATAAACCCTCGGGCTTTTAAATTTTGTCTTGTGTTCACATACCTATAAAAGTTATTTATTTCCACAAAATTAAGCTTCCATAATTCAACTCCCGCCACAGCAAAAAATAATAAAACATCCTTGCAATTAAAAATATAAATTTAAAATTAAAATTTATGTTAACGCTTAACGGTTGGTATTATTACGTTATCCTGGCTGATTTTCAAGCCCAACACATTTCGCGGATACACAAAAGAATAAAAGGGTCATATAAATGGATTTCTAATCATCTTTTATTTATTGTTTTTCCTTTCTTTTCTTTTTTATCCTTTTTGGTGTTACAAGGATTTTAATTTCGCTTGATCCTTGAAAATGAATAAGCGTGCCAAAACAATATTCCAAGTGATTAGATTTTATGGTTTTTTTTTTGTTTTGTGTTTAATAAATATAACTTTAAATATATATCAGAATTTAACACTTAAAAGTGTCCTTTTTGAGTGTTAAAAGTTATGATATATCCTGGTATAAAAATTCAAAATTCAAAACCATATTTCTCTCAAACGCACAATATGGCCGCACGTGCTTGATTTATTGACGCCTATTTGTATCTTCTTTACATCATCGTCTGGTTGGGAAAATAATTTTAAAACACGTGTCGACAGTTGCTTCTTCCATAATAAAAAAGGAGATGAGTTCAAATATTAAATTTTCATATATACTCGTACCAACAATGTGGAGGGAAAAATACTGTCAAATCAGTGAACTAAAAATGAATTATTTTTTTTAATAAAAACAAACAAAATATACAAATAAGACACCGGAATAGGGACTCGGATTTGAATTGAATTGAGGATTCAATATTGAAAAGGATATCCTCTTCTTTTTGTTAATAAATTCTATATCTTTGGTATAGTCTGTCTGTCTGTCCGTAAAGGACAAAATCAAAATGCTTGATCAATTTCGAATTGCCAGGATGTTGATATATATTTTTTCTTTTTTCGATAGACTTACAACTCGCTCCTCTGGTTTTCATCAAACGAAAAATTTTCCCAAAAATAAATTTAAATCTCAGGCGTGTCTGTAAAAGAACAAACCTCAATTCATAATATACATTTAAAAAAAAATGTATGTCATTCACCAGTCATTAGTCATTACAATATTTAAACACTCACTCCGACACGCAAATGTGCAATTTAGTGAATCAAAAATGCATATAATTTTCATCATACTTTTTGATGTGTGTGTGTTTTTTTTTTTCTGTGAATCTATTTTAAATCAGATAGTCCAAGAACAGACCGATAGATACAAAATTTAAAATGGGAAAATACTATACTTTTTTTTGTTAGAAAATGAAAATTTATTCATGTGTAGTGGCTAGTGGTGGTAGTGGTGGTTAGTGTGTTCAATGTTCATTCAGCGTCATATGTGCATCGTTGATTTAATTTTTTTAATTGAATCGTAAATATATTGACAAATTAAAATATAATTAACAGAACAATTAATTTAGTATAGAAAGTAGGATATAATTATATTTTGATAATCTGTTGAACTAGTTTATTATAATTCTCACTATTGACTAGTGTAATTTAGTGTGATTTGATTCGGAAGCATTAGCATTAGCATAATTGATAATGAAAGTGTGTTAACGGTTGTAGTGTGTAGCTATTGATTTGTGTGTTAAAACATGGCGTGAGAGAATTTACCGGATTTAAACGGCTATAGAAAACATGCAGTGTACAGAAATAACCAACAGATTGACGGGTCAATGAACTATTTCTTGTTCAAATAATTATTGATGATTAAAATTGTTAATGATCATAATTGCTTAGCGATCAATTACACTTAAATCCCTTCTTTCAAAGTTCATGGAAACTGAAAAACCATCTGATGAAAAAAGATCTTGAGAAACGGTCGTATCTTCCTGATCGGCAGCACTGTTTTTGTAGCAATAGATCCGCTGGTGATAGGATGTTGTATCTCAGCAAACAGTGGGACCAATCTTTACATTGCTTAGGAGAAAGTTTGATTTGAAATTGCGTGCGTTTGGTATCAAAGAACCCCTTAAACGATTGATTCGAAATCACCCTCGAACTGTTCCATTTAGATCTTCAAAAAAATAAATTCTGGTGTACCCCAAGGCTCCATTCTTTCCCCGACTTCTTTTCTCATATCTATAAATTATGTTTTGTATAAGAATTCTAATCCACTTAATGGCTAAATAACGACGCGATCACCAGCTTAGCGTACGTTACGTCGAACAAGCTTTACGGACGCGTCGAGATGAAAGATGACATTTGAGTAAATCAATTAATCGAAAATAATAATTCTAAGGAAACGAATATTTTTTTGACGTATTTTATTATTGTTTGTCTTGGAATTCAGAATGGATACAGAAAATCTAATTCATGTTACGTGGTTTGTGTACTTACTTTTTGATAGCAAAACGTAACGTTAAAGCTCAACGCGTGGGCATTATATACGAATTCCTATGTCTGAACTCTTGCGTTCTGTCAAAGCGAAGCTTAAAGCGCCATTGTGAAGCAGGTATAATTATTTTGCTGATGACACTACCCTCGGCTTTTAATATTCGTTTCTAGATTCACATTGTTCTTTGGATGTGGAACTGCAACGGCAACGTTTGATTTAAGTTTATTAAATTTCCATCTTGACAGCATTTCCCATTTGGAAATTATCAACCGTTTGGTATTTATTGCTTCAAAAACTCAGTGGTGTCGTCTGTCGTCGGGATTAATAACCCCTTGAGTTTGTGTTTGTTTAAAAAAAATTGTAAGTGTTGCAAATTAAATCTGGCTTCAATTTTACTTCAGGTACTTCAGTGTATCGATTGGGCGTTTATTTGTTCGTGAATACCACCACCAGAGTCCGCTCTATAAACTAAGAAAATATTGTTGAGACATTATATCAAACGTCAAGTTGACAAATGGAAATATGAGAGAATGAATCTACAGAACTTATTTTAAATTGATGGCCGAACACGTAGTTGTCATAAGTATTTTGTCAGTTGCATGCAACCGTACAAAAACTGCATCAACGAAGAAAATCAGTCCCTCTTGAATTTGAAATATATTAAACGATTTTTTGATACACAATTACCATTTATTTATGTGAACGGAATAAGTTTTTAAATTAATTGCAAATTTGGTAAAGAAAATTATAGTTTTCAAACGGTTGCAAAGAAGTCGCAGTGCCTTAACTTTAATCATACCAGCCCTCTCTTTGCAAATTTTACAAAAAATTAGTCATGGAGTTAGCATTTAGACGTGTCATAAAAGGATTCTTGTTTTTCAACAAATTTACATGCGTTTAAAAAAATATTAATGAAGCTAATAAAATAATATGCTTACAAAGTATTTTACGACATCATTATTTTATTTGATGTTCCAATAAAAAAAACATGCACTCGCTAGACACAGACGGACACTCGGACAGCTCCTTCCTCAAAATTCGATTTGCATTATAAGTATGTATTGTCCCTCGGGAACCCCTACCATATGAACGAAATTTCTTTTTTTTATTGTTCCCGCCAAATAATGTCTGTCCCAAAACCAATTCAATGTTAACGAGACTTCAAAAACGCTTCATTCTTGACTAATCACCAAAAATTATATTCCAACATTTTTAACGACTCTTGTGTGTAAAGTATAATAATAAAATCAAACATATTTAAGTTCGTGAACAACACATCCAGATGATATCAAAATTTCAAATAAAATGCATTGCATCCCGAAAAACCCCCAACCCGAAATATTAAAATACGCTTTATATTCGAGACGCACGAGAGAAGAAGAATGGATGAAATGGATGATGCATTTTTGATTCACAAACTCATCAAAAGTAAAATGGCTCAGAACCCAAACCATATACCAAATACCAAAACAAGAAGTAGCTGACAAACGAAAAGTTTAACGACAAGGACATAAAAAGCTTGCAATTTAATAGCGCACACAACTGCACAGGAAGTCGCATAAAATTTTGTAAAATTTATTATTATATCACATCAGAGTTGTGTTCTAACTGCCAAATACTGAACACTGAACACTGGAACACTATAAACTCTAGCGAAGAGTAAAGAGTAATATAATAAAGACGAGAAGCATAAATAGTCTATAAAAACTACCCAACTGCAGGTTTTTTTTTTTTTGTAATTTTTGAATGAACACACTCACTCAAGAAACGCAAAGGAACATACAATCCATTATAGCAAGTTTAACAGCTATTGCACTTTATATCTACTATAGAACAGACGTCCCATCTCCCAACTCTTTCTTCTACTATTCTCATCTACGCAAAAGTGTTCAGTTCAATAAAACTTTTGTTATAATAATTGTGAAGGATACCAAAGGTATACAAGAGAGTAGGGAGTAGGTACTTGTGTGTATTTTTGAAATTGTTTCGTCCTTTGCGCTGCGTTGCGTCGAGTTGAGTTGAGTCGAGTCGTTGTCGAGACATTCATATCCTTCTTCCTTGGCTTGGGAAACAAAATTAAGTTGTATAAAACTTGCAACTTGGTTTTATGATCAAGGTATTCAAGTAGGGGCACCGAATAATGATATTTGAGAATAAACATTATCTTCATGCAAATAATAAACGTAAAAATAAGTCCTTGGACATTTTTATTAAATCTTTCTTTTTAACTGACATTTTTACTGCTTTTTTTTCTTCTTGTAGTTATCAAGTCTGGGAATATTTTTTAATGAATTCTTTAAAGGAATCAGATCTGGGAAATGAAATGATTGCCATAAAACAAAAAAAGGACAATGGGAAGCTAGTTATGAAAACTAAACAAATCCTTGTTTAAATATAAATAGTCCAAGAGACTTGCATCTGGAATTGAAATAAACTTGTGTTCGGGGTAGGAATTTGTATTAGAGACGTTAACTAACATTTCGACGGGATTCAAACCATGTCATAGAGAGACTCGAAACACAGAATTCAACTGCCTTGGCAATAGACACAATAGAAACCATCTTTTTTTTTTTTATCTTGATGAAGAATGAAGTACATATCACATCGTGTGTTTTTTTGTGCAATGGCTGTCGTCGCATTAAAAACCAGTCATTCCAATTAACAATCGTAGTTGTAAAATTGAAAATTGTGTTTGTCAAGTGTCACTTTTCAAGTTGCATAAAGCTGGGTTTTTATTTCATTAAGTTGACATTCAGTAGCTTCTTTAAGAAATTCGAGTTCATATTTTCATTCTGTCGGACTTGCATGTGTTCATGATTACTCACATCCAACTAAACTTGGATATCTGATTGAATTTGTCTGAAAATACGATATAACGGAGTGAAATTGATGAGCAAAACTATTGTAGAAACTAGAAACATATCAAAACTATTATTTTTTTAGACGTGTGGTTTTCAATTTGGCAATACTTTTTTCGGAGTTGGTCCTTTTGACAGCTGTCACTTGATGTATGCTCAGTTTGGTTTGCCATTTCTTTCTCTTTCTCCGTTCGTTTTTAAATCGTGCAAATGTATTACCAAAATAATGGTTCGGTTCGCGCGACACATCGCCCGCTGCGTGCAATATTCGGTCGACATAATCGACCAGGAATTAGTTCGAGCCAGCCGCGGCGGCCACTTGATCGAAATCATTTTTAAAACAATGGCAAACGCTTATCTTATCTTTAAACCTAATAAAGCTAAATTCTTGGCCATAATATTAAATTATATGCGTTTTATTTCTTCTTGAAAACCATACGTCTAAAAAAACACCCTTTATTACGCATCTGTCAAAAAAAAAGTAAACAAACAAAAATGGCGGCTCTCTGTGACTATGCTGCGCATGTGCTGTGAGTTTTGGTAGAACAATATAATTTGTTATTAGTGTTCAATAGTCACAAGTCACCGCCATTTTGTTGAATTTTGACAGATGCGTAGAACCTGTACTATACATCTACAGGGTGATTCGTTTAAGGTGTATCAAAACGCTAGAGCGAGTAGGTTGAGTTGGGACAAGAAAAATATCGTATGGTAGGAATCGGGGGTCTACTACCCTCGGTTAAGCCGGGAAGGGCAATTTTCTAACTTAAATTGAAAACAAATTATTAAAAACTAACGGTAACTCTAACAATGCCAGGCCATACCTTTTTTTAAATGAAAGAAACCTTTCACAACACTGTGTTACCGACGTACTGAGCGTGTTAAAACGTGTGTTTTTCAAGTTTTAAGAAATTTTACTATAAACTACTACTTTATATTGCAACCGCAAAGGCAACAAGGTTGCATGCCAAGAAAGTGTGATTCACTGTGCAGTTATCATATCAAAGGTGCCTCTCTTTTATTTTATCAAAAGCCTGAACTTCCATCTTTGGACAGACGATGGGGTTTTCACATATCTTCTTTAAAAAAAAAAAAAAAAAAAAAATGACTAACGCTGAATTGAATCCTCCTCCGGAAAAGCCACTTTCCATCGCCACATTTTTTGCCTCTGTTTCTGTTTCTCTGTTTTTTTGGCTCCACAAAACATATCAAATCCCTCTTCTGGCGCTGCCGATTATATGATGAAACAAAAGAACAAAAACTAAAAAAAGCAACACATTTTGTTCATACTTTGATAGATGTTCACATCATTGGCCTGGCCAATCCTATTTCATAGTTCTCTCGTCATGGCATCGTCGCCGTCGCCGTGTCGTCGTCATTGTGTTGATTTTGTTTCATAAAAATAAAACTGGAATTTTTGGTTTATGGCCATCTGTTGTTTTTATCAATATTTTCCCAAAAACCAAAATTAAAATCCTTTTGTCCACACCAATGAATTCCAAAATTGCCTTCTTCTCTCATATCCTTTAAACAGAACATAATGTTTCTCACTTTTTCGTTTCGTGACGTAACTTTGTCGTCGTTGTCATCGTCCTATCACCAACTCTGTCCATAAAATTGATATTTTTTTTTTGTTTTGGTTTTTGTTTTTCACAATCTCTAGTCATTCGTGTGAAATTTTCGTGCAGATTTTGCAAAAAATCAAAATGACCAATGCCAAATCTATCATTGACACTTTTTTTTTTTTTTTTACTTTTTGTGTATAAAATGGCAACACATTGTTGACAAGGGACTCGATAGTGATACAAAGAGTGAAATCATAACCCATCAGATCCACAACAAATCCAGGATAAATGATGAACAGTTTGTGTGGAAATATGAATGATCCCCCATCCCCATGCCCATACATACCCCCTCCCATAATGTCTCTAGTTTGTGTTACCCCATCATCGTCATCATCATCACCATCATCATCATCATCACCTCCTTGGTAAAGACGAGAACATATGCCATGGAAGTAATATCCTTTTTGCTCATCTTCATCCTTTTGTTAGGTATGCATGTGCTACTTCACTTCCGCTGGTGTGTGCTTTGCGTAGGCACAATTTTGCCCTAACAATACAACAAATCCCAACATGGAACGTAAATATTATTTTTTTTTTTTTGTTCATCTTACAGGAATAAAGAAAGTAGCAAGAAGTGTTTTCGGAAGGTTATAAACATCCTCATCCCTCCTTCTTCTTTTTTCTTCCTTGGGGATATGAGTTAAGCATACAACTTCTTTAAGGTACTTTATATGCTCTAGTAATGTGTATGGGGAATATTTTCCCGAGACAAATTCCACATCGAGCTTAAGAAAACGTCCCTAACAGAAATTATCCTATGTTCTTTTCCTTCCTGCGGGAAGTGAAGAAACGTTAACAAAAAAACAAAAAAAAAAAATGTATCCTCTCTGTCTCTTTGGGAATGTTAAAGCCAAGTTGCTGACGTTTATTTTATGAAATATTTTAAATCCCTTGGCAAGGATTTTTTGGTTAGGTACCTTAAATATAATGGGTTCATGTTGTGTACCTAAAGGGGTTGGGTTGGGTTGGAGTTGTGAAGTTTAAATTTATAAAATATTACAAAATTCTATTTTCGAAAAAAAGGGGTAAACAGTGGCTTGTTTGTTTTAAAAGGTTTTTTAAGTTTATAAATAATTTAAAATGAAGGTACTTGCTTGCTTTCTAATTTTGGTCTATTTTAAGACTTTCAAACTATTTCGAAAGAATTTACATAACCTAAATGAAAGGCACACAAAATGAAGGCGTTAAAAGTGAAATTTCAAAGGTGACGTGATTTGTTTAAAAGAAAAGTCCCGTGAAGTTAGTTTCCCTTTGCATCTGTCACTATAGAGATTCTGCAACAAAATTGATTACTTTTTTTTTAAAGATGGCTGAAAAACTACTTTATTGAGATGGACAGCAACAGCTGATAATTTGAAACTTTTTTTTCCATCGCCTCAATATTTTTCGTTCATCTGTCAAATGTCGCAATATGGCGGCGCTGCGCCCGATGGCTCGCATCAGCTGACCTTGTAGCATTTATATTCTCACTTATTCGTGCACGTGCTCCGTGGTATGTGTGTGTTTTGATCAGTGTTGTTCACTTGATCATGATGGCCCGATACAGCTAGTAAGTCAAATAAACCGTTAAACAAAGTAAAACCCAAAAGTAGTGTGAAATGGTAATGGTCCGAAAAAAAGTTTCACTTGCATCGTGGTTTTATAAAACCACACAATTTTTTTGTATGTGTACTTTCAGACTTCAACTGAACATAAATCATGTTCCCAAACAAAACTTATCCAATTTACTGTCCCAACGAAGACAACATAAAAATGTCTATCTTTTAATCCATTTTATACGAAACGGTCAACAATAATTTCAGATATTCGTACTCTCACATGTGTTTGTGTGTATTGCAAAAAAAAAAAAAAGATGCATCCGTTGAATACAAAATGCGTTTAATACTAATTTCCGCACGACAGATTCACTTCGGATGAATTTAAATCCCCTCCATCAAATCTCAAATCTCACGGATTTAAAAATAAAACTTTTTCGTTTGTTGGTTTCGGGTATAAAGGAAGTTCGGGAGTTGGTGCGATGCGAGTATTTAATGTTTTTTTTTTTTTTCTGTGAATTTGTTTGTTGTTGTTAAAATTTGAGTGACAGATTCGATTTATTCTAAAGATAGACGGGATAAAATTAAATTTGGTACGTTGCATTTGCAGATTGTGTTTTGGGTATTTAGAAATGCTTTTGATATTTTGTGGTTAAATTCGTAATCAAAAAAATATTTCTTGATTTAATCAGCTAATTTGTTTTGGCATAAGGACCGCAAAATGTTTCAGTTCAGTGGCATTTAATTATCAAAAAAAAAAAGAAAACGAGATACGTGAAACTTGAAACAATTTTTCCTTTACTTAATTACTTACACACTTCCAATTGGTGTCATTAAATAGTTTTGGAAGGAAATTAGATCGGATTTCATTAAATTACATAATTATGTTGTATCAAGTTTCATTTAAGTCTCGTGTGAACTTTGGAGACACTTTCCTTTTAATGACAGAAAATTTAGGGGAAGTGAGCACTAAAACGAATCTTATGTGACATTTTGTTTCCATTAATGACATTTAAGGCCAGAATAGTTTCGGGTTTACTGTCTATTTCGTGTTTAAATTTTTTTTCATTTAAAATTGAAAGTGTACAATGTAATTAAATACAATTTTTTTTTTTCTACTTTCAGGTAAGCGCAAATCTGTTATTTATGTTATGTGGTAAATTAAATGAAGTCCTGTTGTGGAAGGTAAGTTTTTTGAAAGCTAGCGAGATAAGGGGTTGCCCAGACGAGTACGACAATTATGGCAGGATGGGTATTGACAAACTTGACATGAGTTTGTCTGCGTGGTTCTGATAAGCGTCAAGATCCTACTCCTTCCGAAGAGCATGAAGACGGTCCAGCTTACTAGCAACAACACCGATGGCAAATAAAAGAACCCGCATCAAGGGCATAGTTGTGCCTCTTTAGTCAAATACAAAAGAATCATCTACCAAAATCCGATGCAAAATCTCTCGGAATTTTGACTTACACTGGGGGCCTCGCTTTTTTAAGCATGATACAACTTAAAGTATAGCTTTTCCGTTTTACGTCACGGACACACATCGTCTTTGCGTTTTTGTTATGTTCTGCGCTCTACGTGCCTCTACGTTACGGACAAGCATGGAGTTTGACGTTTGGCATTGTATCATGCGTAATGTCATATCTTTAGAACATGTTTTTTAAGTTTAAACTAATTTTTGTATGGATTCTTCATTTAGTGTTGAGGCTCTGTTTTTCATTTTAATTTCTTGGCTCCCTAAAAGGTGTTATTAAGATCAAATTTTTTATTTCAAATCGAATAGTTTGATGGTCGTTGATATGAATATCCCTCTAAGATGGGAACTAATCATTTTGAATACAGTTGACCCGTCAACAAAAAGAATAAGGACAAAATTGGCCATTTTCTCAAAACTTTAGTGCCTTCGGCTCTGAAAGGACCATCTAAAGTAAGGAGTCACAAGGATATGCTAAACAAAAAAGTTTTGTTGTTAGAACCTTCCCTCAATAGCGGCTTAGTTGTAACATAGGCTAGGGTATGTTGTAACAAAGCTGAAAGAACTTCCCTAACGTAGGTGTGGGTAGAATAAGAATGCAAGGTATAATTTTTTTTCAAAATCTACACATAGTTGGACCTTGACGTCATTAACTGGCGCCGTTTTAGACTGAAAAATTCACGGATCTATCAAAAAATACCAGTTTTTTTTTTAGTTTAAAATTTTTGAATCAATTAACCAAAAAACTATCGCAAAAACTTAAAAAAAAAACTAAAGGCGAAATCTTGGCTACCGCTTCGTCTTGAACGAATAAGACTTAGGAGCTTACGTTTTAACCGAATTGAAAGTTTGACATAGGATTATGGGGTTAGAAAAGCGTTTATCATTCATCCTTACATAGGATCCATTAGGTGTGGAGTAAGCGAAATCTTCGCTACTTCTGCCACTCAAAAGCTAATCTCAGAAAGTAATGTATCATTTTCTTTTTAAGCTATCAGACCCAAAAGTAGGTGTTATTGTTCCTTACTCAGCTAGGATCCTTTATCCCTGCAAACAGACACTTTTTGACTCTTATAAATGGAATATGTTCCCAAAAAAATTCGGATACAAAGAATAAATTTTTGTAACCACAAAATCCTATTACATAGATTAATTCGAAGTAGCAGTTGCGACCGCCAGCCAATGTGTCCGGCGGCACATCGACCTCCTTCAAAACTCACCCTAAGATAAGCCAATATTCAAGTGCTACCAGCACAAATAGATTGGTTTCGTTTTGATTTGATTTAGTGATTCAATTAATTTATTTGCGTGCGCAGTGAATCATATGTACCAGGCTTTTGTTTGTAGGAAAGGAAGGTACTTGTGGGAGAATGTGTAGTTTAGTTTATTCATTTCACTTGGTCTTAGGTACATCTTATTTGAGACTATCCCAGACAGACGACTATCAAGGATGTTTAATATGTGAGATGCGTACCAGACCGCTACGCTAGATTGAAAACATCCCTTAAGTTTGTATAAATTTCAGAAACAACAAGCGAACAGGAACGAAAACAATTCTTGCTTTGAGGAAAAAACAATCAATTTTTAATGGCGTCTACTTTATCCGATTGCCAAAGAAAAATGATAAGGCTCATTAGTTAAGATGCCATCTTAAAGATGACAAATTATGATCGAAAATATACCAAAAGAGAACAAGATACAGACAAAAAAAACACACACACACACACACTACCAATAAAGATAAGATAGTATCTTCATCAATCTCCTGTCTCAGTGTTGGTTTGCCTTTCGTTCTTTCATACATAAATGGCAATAAATACCCCAATGATTTGTTAATCCAAAAAATTATATATCAAAATGTATCTACACATCCTTTTTTTTTTTGTATCCACTTTTTTTATTTTTATTTTCTGGGCCAAATACTTGGATGTCGGTGATAATAATTTTATTTTAACGCATGGCTCGATTTCAATGAACACGAAACCCTCATAAATTGATTGAAACTAATCCACAATTTTCAACATGCACACACACACACTATTTCCTTTGCCCATTGACATTCTTGTCTAGCAGGGGTATCTGTGTTTTGTAGCCTTTAAATAATAATAACAACAACAAAATCATCCTTGAACTCACAGTCAGCACTCAGCACCCCCTGTTGTTTGGGGTTACTCATTTATATCACACACAGAAAAAAAAAAAAAAAAAATACAAGGAAGAAAAACAAACTGATACCATGCTGGGCCTGACACCATCATCGCTTCGGATCGCATCCCGCCCTTGCCCTTAACACATTGAACCAGATCTCAATCGTTCCTTTAGTTACAAATGGTCCGATGAGAAAGATAAAATATCTTATTGGCTTTTAGAGTTCACCATTCCATAACGTGTAAGGTTTTTCCTTATTCCTTTTTTTTTTTTTTTTTGTATTTGTAGTTGTGTTTTGTTTAATAACGATGCGATTAAAATTGGTAATGCGAGAGCACATTGTAATTAATTGATTCAATCGAAAGTTCTTTTTGGAAAATCAATTAAGTTTGAGGTTTGTGGGAGAGTGGCGGTGTGTTTGGGGAAGAAGAGAAACTCGAATAGCATATGGGAGTACACATTATTAAATAAATCCCATCCGTTATGCTCTGTAGTAATGTTTCCTTAATTAAATGCGATTAAAATACATTATCGAAGGAATGTTTACTTTATTTTTTTTTTTACAAGGATAACGACCCCTTATTATGGTGTGATTTTGACTATCAGCATTTGATATCTTAATTTTATGTCCAAGGGTAAGGGGTGAATTGAGAGGCGGCAAATAATAATTAAGGATTAGTTAGAGTCTTAAAAAAATTGAGTTAAATTAATCAATTGATTGATTACAGTCTTGTTAGTTTAGGATTAAATTGCCAAATCAATTAGCATCTAAATGGCACAACATTATGTATCTACACAAAAAAATACTTCTTGGCAATAATATCCCTCGGGGAAAGAGAATACAGAAAATTCAATCTTATAATAGGGTGTGACGGGTGAGCTTTATTTGGCATTTTTTTAGAAAGAAGGGCGATTAACTGGGATCAAATCTCTGTCGTTGATGTTTTTACGTGAGCAAGAAAAAAAAAAGAAGGTTATGTCGTTATTATCTGCCTGTTTTCTTGCACCTGGACAAAGTCAATTTCTCTTTTGACGCCCTTTTCTTTGTAAAAGAGTCTGTAACAGGAACTCAAATATTGAGACTGGAATTGACAATTTCGGTAAATTGATAGCTCCAATTTCAGGAAACAGACTCGAACGATTTCCATAAATATTTATACAAATAAATGACAGAGGCAGGCATCACCATCAACATCTTGAAGGAAGTACTCAGTCGTTTTAAATTCCTTAGATTCAAATGACTTTGTCGGGGTTAGAAACATTCCAATGTTGCTTGGTGCGGTAAGCTTTCAACTCAATTAGTTGCTCCTTACTTTGCTTCCGCGATTTACTTAGACTCGTTATATTCTTGTGACATTCATCAGCCGACCAATCATCCCCAGTCGTCGAGTTCCAAGGGTTTTCTTAGATTTCCCTGGTTTCTATAGAATGACACACCTTTTTTTTTTTCTGAAGAGTGGCAAAACGATTTATCATTCTAGAGCCCGTATTTATATAAGGCCAATCTTTCCCCTTAATACCGCTGCAATATACGGAATATTTCACTGAAATGTGAATTCATTTGTCTTGTTTTTGGACGGTTTACTGTCTAATCTTCATTAATGACATCTAATTAACTAAATTGCTTACACAATATCCTGAGCTCTTTCTTATCGTTTATTGGCGTTTCCTACCCTGTTCTTCGGATGTGTTACTTTAATCAGTAATGAGTATAGCTTGCACTAATGCCATTACTAATTATTATAATTCGCTGTCCTACTTTACTATGACCACGATGCTAAGACGCTCGAAACATTTTCATCCGCCTAATCTGTCTTAATTCTATAAGGCGGTATGGTACGCCTTACGAGTAGTATAATTTTCATATATAGACTGGTGCTCCTATTTACGATCTCCGTCAACTTGGTCGAATATAGAATAAAGTGTTAAAATGAGAAGGGAGTCTTCCACGAACGCAGTTCTTTTTCTTTCGTCATATTCTATACTCTTGCGAAAAAAACTTAGATTCATTCCTCTGCTGACACAATTCTACTGCAATTTTCCCACGGTAAAATGCCTACGTACCTACTTCCAATCAGAAAAAATTACTCCGTTAACCGCACAACACGACTTTTAAATATCCTATCGGCATGAGTTTTTCCATACTATTTTTAAACTGCCAATTTAATATACATCCGCATATTTTCTGCTGTTTCAAAAATTTCCGACTGTCTGGAACACTGTGTAGAAGAATGCTAATTGTTCTTACAACCCTTCTGGAACATGTGGATTTTCTTACAAGTCTTCTGATAAGGACACGAAAACACCCCATTATTTCTTTCAAGATTTCCTTAAATTCCCCATCACTTCGGGGGTCATTTAAGATAGGTTTTTGATCCCGAAACAGCTACTCTGAATGTTGTTCTTGCAAGTGACAATGCTGTATAGAATGTGCGAAGTTAATTTACAAATTTGTATTCCAGTTCCAAAAACTACCACTCAGAGTAATAAAAAGATAAAGATAATCCTCTAAAGTCATTAATTTGAATTTCCCCTAAATACCTCACTCGAAAGATAACAAGTCCTGTACAAAACTTTTATTAAGAACCATGATGCGTAAGGAGTAAGTGCTAATCTCATTAATCCCCTTGGCCATTCATACCATTCCATTTAATTAAAATTTTGTTAAATAAACCTTTTCAACTCCCCAAAAAAAAATTGAGTTTTACTTACTTTATTGTCAACTTCAAAAGAAGCGAAAGTATCTTATTCCGCCATACCTCCACAAATTTACTTAGCCCCTATAAAATTTTCCAAGTCATTATTTTCATCCTCTCAAAACCAATAACAATGTCCTTCCTTATTTAGAATAGAACACACAAACAGTTACGAATAAATCAAACGAAACACAAATAATCTCTTCCTTTTTACAACATGCAAACATAGTTAAAAGAAAAAATGCAATACTTCCACACACTTAACATTAAAGGCAAAACATATTTTGAAAAGACTGCTACTGACAGATAGGCGTGGTATACCTTCAAAAAATAAGCAGCACCTTGACAACCAAGAAGTCGTTGCCAGAGCAAAATAACACAGAAATAATAACTTCAAACGCACACACTCCATTTTCGTTTTTCAACTTAATGACAAACTTTTACCTCACAAATCATCGCGTTGTTGTTGTTAAAACAGCTCAACAACACTTTGTACACAACATAAACATATTGTAGACGCAAAATTTCTTTTGTTGTACCTATACATAAATATAGGGGTCGAAAATAAGGCAACATACAATACAATACAAAAAAAAAAAAATTAAAGCATTTTTACAAAAGGACTATGAACTTTCAAGGCATGGAATAATGTTACATACTCGCATCTCGCACGTTCTAATACAACAGCACACTACGAACAAACGAACGAACGACGACAGGAGTGCGTATGACAGCCCATTCGAAGTCTCGGTTTATTTAAATGACATTTCAATCTATCTCCCTTATTCTCTCTCTCTCTCTGTAACGAGTATTTCAAATTACCGCAATTTTCAATTTGCAAAGTTAAAGACGGAAGGACATCCTTAAAATTGCATCCAATTTTATACCGAAACAATTTTAACCAAAATTGAACGTGTACTGTACAACCAACAAGTTGACAAAAACACTACCACCATGACCATCCTGCTTCTGCTCACTGTTGTAATGTGGGTGACGCTGCTGCTGCTGTTGCTGATGCTTGGTCATGTTCTAATTTCTTTGTTCTTCTTTTTAAATTGTAATTAGCGATTAAAAATAATATTCCTTGTTCAAAATGTGTAACAGTTTGAAAGAGAAAGTTTGGCTGTGTATTGGTGTAAGGAGAGAGAGAAACATATCCTTTTGCGTTTGGTTTCCTCTCAATTAACAACAATTCATTGGAGTTACTGCTTGCTGTCATTAGCACAGCAGGGATGAAGCCGAATTTGTGGTACCACCAACCAAGGATGAAAGAAGTTTCGTGATTAAGCACACTTACTGTGTATCTGTATATACAGTAGTGTCCATAGAAAGTAAACTTTTATTAAAGAAGTTTTTTTTATGGACTATGTATTTCAATGAAAATTCCAAATTTTAATTTGGTTTACAATTACTTTAAACGGACCCCATTTTTAATGTTAAAACGACCATTTAACAAATCAAAAAATACCTCAAAAGTATTCAAATTCAGTTGTTTTCGAAATACTGTCGGTTTCGTGCAACAGGGTCATTGAATGGACAGTCAAAATTAAAATTGGAACAGTCATTGCCATTCAGATTTCTCGAATTTGTAATCCCAAACTCCCCTTTCTTTCGAAGGGTGTGTCCTCTAGACAGAAGTTTGGGTTTCCTTTTGTTTGTTGTTGATGCAAAAATGCTTCAAAATATTGCAATTTAATTTGACACCGAAAATATGCAGGTCACGTGACATTTTATTAACGAAGAAGTCAAAGACAGAACTACAAAGTATATGTTTTGGCATGTTTGATACAATAAACTGCACGCTTTCTGTTCGTTTAATATTTGCAAACGAAATTCATTGAGGGTGTATGTTTACTGTTATTTTTTCTTTCTTTAAAAGACTCCCCTGAACAGAACATGTCATATGCAATATAGATGAATTATTAAGCAGTGTAATTTGGTACAAGGATTTCAATGAAAATATTATTTTCTGTAGTACATCCTCCTCCATGATGTTTGTGTTAAAAAGTATATTTTAAAGGGAACCATTTAGGACGATATACTCAAAGTGCAAACATTTTCATAAAACAAAAATATTAAAAAAAAGAGCAAACAAAATTACAGAATCTTCGCATCAAATGTTTATGAGATGAGTGCTCTTGAATTTGACGATGAAGTTCATAAACTTTTCTATACTCAAGTGCCATCGGTTACTTAACCTGGGAGCAATATTTAACTAACCTTCTTCACAAATGATAATTTTTAGAAGCTCCTTTTTGATTTCTACGATACAGCTTGATTTTTTCCGACAAAAAAATTTGTGTTCTTGACGAAAAAATTTCAACAGATTTTAAGTCAAGAGTTACCCACCGACTTCCAAGGATTAAATAAAGTTAATCCGTGGATTAAGAATTTAAAACTAGGTTACTTGCAATACAGTTCGGCTGGTACTAAGTCAATGATGTTCTATTCACTCGCTCTTTCATTATCACGTAACAGCTTAATCAGCCATCTTTTCCTTATCTGAAGCCATCTTGTTTTTAATACTAAGTCGAGTATGTCGAAGATTCTGAGGTTATGAGGTTTGAAAAATTCGTAAAGAATAAAATCTTGAAAAGAAAGGGTGCATCTTTGCCAGCTGTTCGGGTTTCGGGAATGAGCTATCGCTCCCTTAAATTCCTGCACATCGTCAAGTCATGCACAGGCATGGATTAGATTCTCTAGGCCTTGGCTTCTTGTGGAAGTTACCACTCTGAAAGACATTTTTGAAGTCACAATTAAACAGTGTTGGTCAAAGTTTTTATGCTCATCGGTGACCCTGGTTTTATCACTAAAATCACGAAGGAGCTTCCTGGAAAGTTGTTTCCAGTGTGAAAGATTTGTTGAAAGAAGGATTAAATGTTATTCTTTTAGCGTTTCTAGAATAACTGTGTCAAAATATATTGTATAAGTTGCTAAAGAATGTAATTACCTTCTACAGCTTCTATAAAGCTTCGGTATCAACACTTTAAAAAAGCTATCAAAACAATTAAATTGTATCGTCCCAATACTATATATAGTGATTGATAAATGGTATCCATTTCAACCCTTCTTTGTTTTCATATACATCTGCATTAAACAAGCACCCATTACGAAGGTCCTTAGCAAAGAAAATATGTCAAAAGCTTGTCATCGTAATAATTATGTTGTTATAACCACAAACCACTTTGTGGATGGCTACTTAAATGGAAATCAAAACCGTAAATATTTCAATTTATATTAAACACAGAGTCTGTGCATCTCTTCATTAGGTTTGAATGACAACAATTATCATCCTGCTTCTGTTCTATGCTTTAGTCGTTGCACTATGCACATCATCCTTTGGTATAGAAGAAGAGAATGTGCAGAATGTGACCATGTTCCCAATTCCAATCATCATCTCCCAGCAATGTGCCGGAGGCATTCTATCAAAGTCACAACACATCAAATGCACAATGGTCAGTCTCTTATGTGTTAAGATGTACCAGAACTCCAACATATGTGTGCATATGTGTCTGTGTTTTTGAATCAAATTGAACATTCGTCCTTAAAGCCAACTGATATAGCTGGGTAACAATTTATTGTTGATTGCGAAACAGTGTTTATAAGTTGCTATGCTATAGCTCTTGCACACAATAACTCACAAACGAATTGAATTAAACAACTGAAAGGATATTTGAAGTTGGAGTTCTTTTGCAAATCGTCCTTAGGCGCACATACAACACACTAAAAACCACAAATAATTCTATAAGGATAGAAAGTTTTCAGAGGTTAAATGAGGCAAATGTAAATACACAACCGAACCAAACCAAAGCAAAGACAAAGATCTATCTGTACCTCAATATATCATGTCAAGGATACACCCCCTTCAGCAAAGAGATATAATGATATATGTGAAACTATTTTGACAAGTTGATGAAGGACAAGTTTCTTGTGTCGTCGTCGCGTCGCACGAAAAACTTTTCTTTCTTCACACACAAAATCGACCAGGAAAAGGACGAGAATATACGAGTAGTAGTAGTATAAAACAATTTCCACATCAATACATATTTAATTCACTTGAAGTTGCGTTCCGTTTTTCTATACTATCAGTTGTTGTTGCTCTATGGGTATCCTTTTTCTTATGAACGAACTATGGAGGAGCGAAGTACGATTTCAACGACTACGTCGACGACGCTGAAACGCCTTCGGATGTAAGTCAATTTGTGGCGTACAATAAAACCTAAATTATGTGGTTAACCCAATATGAGAAGTTTCTATCAAAGTTATCCTCCTTTTTGGTCCCCTACCGGCACCCCTCTCTATGCCCTTTTCCGATGGCTAGTGGTGCAAAATCCCCCTTACTTTTTTTTTTTTTTTTTTACTGTGGAAACAAAATTTATATTACCAACCAACGGAAGCCTAATACCATTACTGCAGTCAAACAAATAATAGGAAAGCCTCAGTAATGGAGTTCTCCCTCCCTTAAAAGGTTAAATTCACAAGGACCAAAAAATCCTATTAAAAAAAAGAAAATCATCCGTTTCGTTCTTTGCCGGCGTGGCACACAAAAGGACTCTCAACATTGGGGCATGAAAAAAAAGGACGAACAAAAAATGAAAGATTTTTTCTTTCCATCTGAGTTTTTTTTTTAAAGTATCCTGAAAAATATTTCTGTTAATCGAAAAAGTGTAACAAGAATGTGTTACGATTGGCATTTATGCTAGGTGTGCATCTTTTATCTAGGATCAGCTATATAATATCTACAGGCAAGGAACTATTGCCGAAAAAAAAAGATACCCAAACACTATTTCCCAAAGCAAAGGATGAAGAAGGTGACTCTAGAATAGACCTCAAAAATATGGTTTTGCTGAAGAAGGTTGGTTGGTCTTCCGTCGTCTGTCGTATGTCGGCGCTCCGGTTTCGAAAAGGATACTTGGAGGATGCTCGAATATTCCAATGAATGGTAGCGGACAAAAAGAAAAGAAATTGATTGAATTTTTTTAATTAAAAAGATTTATTGAAGCTTTTTTTTTGTATGGTCTAATGCTTTTTGAACATGCAAAGTAAACATAACATTTTCATTTGTGTGTGTGTGTGTGTTCTTTGTTCCATGATTGTTGATGGTGAAGCTATTGAAGCTATAGTGTGGTGGTTTTATTGAACCCGGTTTATCCTTGACGACCTACATATATACATATAACATATTTCCTTGCACGCTGCAACAACGCCACGGGATATGGAATTGAATTATGAAATCCTGCTGTGCAGCCATGATGCTCTGCATTTTATTTTGAATTATTGTGTTAAATCATTGAATAATAGAGACGCATTATTTATCAAATTGAATGGGACTTGTATTTATCAAGCGCGCGTATTAGACTTTTTGTTGTTGTTTTTGTATTGTTTGCGTTTTATTCCTTTTTAATAAATTACACGAATGGTTGGAATACGTTGTCACTTGCTGGGTGACGGTTGATGTGGCAACCAAGTGGCATTGTATTTCAAAATAAATACCTACTTGCAAATGAAGAGACACTCAGCCAAACAAAATGTCTGTTAATCCGTTAACAAGGAAGTGGGGAGTGAAAAAGAGTAAAAAAAAAAAAAAAAACAAGGAAAACAAAAAGGGACTTTATGAATGGGCCTGTAAAATGATTGGAAAACTTTTATGCGAGGGTTTTATGCTTTGGTATGGTGGTTTAGCTAAAGCTGATGGATAGCTTGATTTTTTCAAATATAGGTCTTCATGGAGGCTTTTTGAAACGGTGTTTTCCTATCGTTCTTTCATTTCAATGGTAAAAGCTTGTCTATGTCTCTAATCCAATGAAAGTTTAAGGGTTTTCGAATTTTAGCTGTTATACAAATTTTTTATTTTTTGCAAACATTGCTCCTGCTTCCCTTACTTCTTTTTTTAGTGAAATTTCTTCAACTTCTTCAAACTGCACAATTGGATTCCTGCATTGCTGAAGCATCAGCTTTATTTTAACATGAGAAACAGCTATTGGCTGGAACTGCTGTTACTGAAAAGGGTATTTTCGTCACTGAATCCAGTTGGAATACGGGTTCATTGAGTCGTTTGCTTCTGAAGCTTCCGAGAAAGAGCCAGTTTCAAGAAGTACTTACTTTAGTTTTTTGGAGGTGAATTTGTCCATGACTTAAACACAGCTGTTGAGCAAGCCTTGATACTTTATGTGTTCGGACCGACAAGTTAAATATTTGTTCACTTTTTAAGCAACTTATATACATTTGAATGTTGAATTCTAGAAGTGGAACGACTTTTGATGAAACACTAAAAGTATTTAGACGTAGAGATGGGTAAGAGGTAGAATGCAGAGTTCCCGAAATAGGGGCCAACTGTTGACGAATTTGTTATTGTATCAAAAACTTCCTATTCCTCATTGGTATTAATAAAAGTTCTTTTCCGGCTTAATATACAATACTGCAGTTTCGTCCATAGTAAATCCTTAAAATCAGGATTTTTTAAGCAGTATCGCTTTAACATGCATATTTCAAGAAACAGTACCTGCCGCTTAAAAACTCCACAACTGATTCAAATTTTGAAACAAATCGAAGAACAGAAAGCATCTCTTTAAAAAACTGTTTCTATCACAAGTGTGGAAGGACATAATAATTTGTTCAATCTGGCAATACTTTTTTCGGAGTTGGTCTTTTTGGCAGCTGTCTCTTAATTTATGCTCAGTTTGATTTGCCATTTCATAATGAATAGACTTACTCCTGAGCAACGTTTGCAAATCGTGCAAATTTATTACTAAAATAATGGTTCGGTTCGCGCGACACAGCGCTCGCTGCGTCCAATATTCGGTCGACATAATCGCCCAGGAATTTATTCGAGCCAGCTGCGGAGGCCACTTGTCAGAAATCATTTTTAAAACATAATGGCAAACCCTCATCTTTATAATAAAGCTTAATTCTTGGCCATAACATCATTAATTATATGCGTTTTATTTCTTCTTGGAAACCACACGTCTTAAAAAAACACCCTTTACATCATAGTGAAAATACATCCCACATTCAATAAATTCCGAATTTTGATGATTGCTTATGGCTATAAGCTTAAAAGTTTATGATTCGCAAACCACTGCCTTAACATTAGCTTTGTTCGAAATTAACATAAATCAAGAATAAAATTGGACCAAAAATAGAGCCTTGTAGCACACCGCCTATTATTTCCATCTCTTTCTTTCACTTTGTTTTCTAACTCTGATTATGTGTGTTGTTCTCAATCCATTGCAGAATACAAATTTACCACTTCAATATACTTATAAAGACCCTCCACCATGATATCATATTATTTCAGTAAGGTCTGGCTGTTTGTACTGAGGACAAGCATAAATAGCTTAGGAACTTGAACCCCAATGTTGATTCTAAGTATCACTTTGTAAATTTGTATCAATTGTGAGGCGGTACTGTTCAAATGATAAAAAAAAGATGGGAGTATTGATATTTGTATATGTGAGCTTTCTTATCTAATTTTTCGAAGATTGATGAGCAGTCCACATATAAAGGGTTGGTTCTTCATTTCAAAAGAATCTGCTTTTGAAATTGTCATTCCCTATCCTTTATTCTGATCAAGGTTAAATTTCGTGTATGACGGGTCTTTTTGGTTTATATTTTTTTTGTGATATGCCGACGGCAAAAATATCAATCCTCAAATTTAATGATGTAAAAAAATGTCACCCAGTATAATAATACAAATCATGTTAACAATGTCAAGAATGTCTTTTTAATGTCAGCCTTAGGCTTCAACGCATTTAGATAGATACTAAACTATCGATGCGGGACATTGCTACAATATATCATTCCAGAATACCACATGACACGTAGTTCCATTAAGTCAATGAATGCCTCTCTACATCACAGAAGTTTCATCATTTTTCACTGACTAAACACGATTTAATGGGGGGGATACTGTTCTGTTCTACTAGTCCCAAGGCATAAATCCCCAAAGCTATATTAGCTATATTATACTCTTCAACTCCTACATTTCTAAGCACATTTCTGGTATCATCCTTACAACATCCATCTCTCTCAGTTCAGAGTTTCCATATATCTCTCATTTTTTTTTTGTGTTTCGCCTTAAATACAAAAACAAAAGAACAATTCAAATGATTGCCACAAGTAAAAGTAATGCACGACAGAGAAGTGATGACAACCAGAACAAATCGATAAATTTATTGTATTCAACTGGGAACATGAGGAACTTAAAAAAGAAGAATATATATATTTTATAAAATTCTAGGAAACAATGGAAAAGATGAAAAATGAGTTTATAAATGACCATCCATGCTCATGATTTTGTAAAAAAAAAAAAAATATTGAAAAAAAGGAACCAACAAATTTTGTACCAAGTCCAAGGGGTAGTTCCATTTTTAACCTTTCCACGTAATTCTATATATGTATATACAAATCACAATATATAATGTTATGTAGTGCTAGCTACCTATCCAATCCGAAATTCATTCGAGGATACAAAGTCCTTCCTGCGAACCTTAACAAAAGGTGAGGTGTGTAGTTTTTTTTGTTGTTGTTGTTCTTTTCAAAATTGCATGAGCGATGTTGTTGTCGATAAGAAATACTCTAAGGTGAGTTATACGTGCGTGTCCCGTCCCGAGACTCGAGAGGCTGTAATACCTACCAAACTCTAAAAAGGAAAGGAACGAACAAATAATATTGCAATATCATTGAGTGAGGGAACAAAATTTTATTTTTTCATTAATCATCGATTCCTGGAGTTAAAAATTTTTGCAACAAACTAATATCATAAATTTTAAGACAGACTTACTAACACAAGGGATCTGTGTTTGTTTGTTCTTGTTCTTGTTTATTGATTTAAATTTATAAGTCGAAGCTTACTCCTTTTATGGTGGGAAGTTGTGTACCTTCGTTGTACACCTTCGTTATTTGTAATGTCTACCTGATTATGATTTACGAGCTAACATTACTCTCTACAAAAAAAAAAAAAAAAAAAAAGTAATGCCCCAATTTGCAGAACGAAAATCGTACCGTTTTGTTTAATAATCCTTGAATAAGGATAAGAACTTAAGAACACATTAATTTCAGTCCGGCCGGCCTGATGATTCGTAAGGCTGTTTCGAGATGTTGCCATTAGACCATCCTCACCTGAGTGACCATACCAACCCTGTATACACCATTCAATGTGTGTTTTATCTTGAGATCTCATTCTGCTTTTGACCTGTTCTCTGCAGGTACTTCAGGG
The DNA here is from genome assembly GCA_916050605.2 of Platycheirus albimanus. Lineage (NCBI taxonomy): Eukaryota > Metazoa > Arthropoda > Insecta > Diptera > Syrphidae > Platycheirus > Platycheirus albimanus. The sequence continues at coordinate 12,474,523 of OU696697.1, read as the reverse complement.
TTGAATATATTTTTTTTTTTTTTTGCTGAGAACGAATTTTTAGGACGTGTCATGAACAGCGATAAGCTGATATCCCTAAATGGTTGTAACTTTGATTAATGTTTTGCAGGTACTTAACAGGGATACGGGGACTTAAAATTGGATTAGAAAAGTTTCAAGTTTCAGGCAGCATAACAAGATTCGAATTGACCTCAAAACTGGAGGCAGGATTAGTTTAGCAAAGACAAGGCGAGATTTGTATCACAGAAAATACTCCCAAGCTTTAATACTTGCACTTCAGTTTATTAGCTTATCTTTATTGCCAGTAGGCGGCGCATTTTGATTATTACAGTCGTCAATAGCGTAGCATATGTTTGTTTGTTATGCACTCACGCCTGCACTTCTCGATTATCGTGAAATTTTTTACACACATTGTCAAGCGTACAGAGAAGGGTTTTGGGGTTTTCCAATAAGAGGTGTTATTTGTGAATTTTAATAATTTCAATGCGTTTTTCAAGCGTGTGTCGTTCCATTTTTATTAATGGCGTCTACTTGTCAAACGTCAAAAAAATTACAGATTCAAAAGTGACAACTACCGAAATAGTGGGCTATTCAAAATAACACCTCTTGTTGGAAAACCCTTTACTTGCACTTCAGTTTATTAGCTTATCTTTATTGCCACCAGTCGGCGCATTTCGATTATTACAGTCGTCAATAGCGTAGTATATGTTTGTTTGTTATGCACTCACGCCTGCACTTCTCGATTATCGTGAAATTTTTTACACACATTGTCAAGCGTACAGAGAAGGGTTTTGGGGTTTTCCAATAAGAGGTGTTATTTGTGAATTTTAATAATTTCAATGCGTTTTTCAAGCGTGTGTCGTTCCATTTTTATTAATGGCGTCTACTTGTCAAATGTCAAAAAAATTACAGCTTCAAAAGTGACAACTACCGAAATAGTGGGCTATTCAAAATAACACCTTGTTGGAAAACCCTTTACTTGCACTTCAGTTTATTAGCTTATCTTTATTGCCACCAGTCGGCGCATTTCGATTATTACAGTCGTCAATAGCGTAGTATATGTTTGTTTGTTATGGCTCTCACGCCTGCACTTCTCAACCGATTATCGTGAAATTTTTTTACACATATTGTGTATCTTTCCATTTTTATTAATGACGTCTACTTGTCAAACGTCAAAAAAATTACAGATTCAAAAGTGACAACTACCGAAATACGTGCGCAATATTTTAAATGGCGTCACCTGTCATGGTGTTGCCGATAAGTTTGTTCAATGAAGAAAAACTAGATCAGAACAGAACAGAACAGAACAGCACAAGTGTGTGAAAACTGTCAGAACAAGTTAGAACAGAAAAATGTAGTTTCGTATTTGATAGCACCTCTATCAGCTGTGAAATTTTAAATTTCAAATAAATCTTTTGTAAAATTTTTAGTTTGCGTTCAAATCTTTTTAATTATAAACTATAAAAAAATAAAATGAATATTTTGGAGGTGTTATTGCAAGAGATGTTAGAAGATTCAAGCAGTTCAAACTTTTTAAGTTCATCGGAAGACACATCCTCGAATATAAATGAAAGTGATGAACTGGATGAGTTGACTCTATCATTTGTAGGCAAAGACGATAGAAATGCAATTTCAAGATATTTGGAAGAAGTAGTTCCTTCATATAATGAAAAAGAATTTATAACCCACTTTAGAGTAAGTCGGGAATTGTACCATGAAATAGTGAACAGATTTGCAGATCCCGTTTTTGGAGAACACTCCACAGTCAAAACTTGACCTGATGCGGACCTTATTTCTATTTGCACTTTATCCATTTTAGTTTTTAGTTTATAATTTTATTTTATTTTATATCGTCGCAACTTTTCCAATAATTGCAAAAATTCAGTTTTCAAATAATTTCAAACAAGTCAGCTGACACTTTTGACAGTTCTCACGCACTTGCACCACCTCAAAAGTAGGTGTAGAAAATATTGTTCTAAACTGTGTTGGACAACTTCATTGAACACAAAGTGACAGATTGTAGAACAGAAAAGAACAGGATTTTTGCTCATTGAACACCAAATTTTGTACTTTTCAGATCTTTTCTGTTCTTTTCTGTGCAGCTCAGATTCATTGAACACACTAGATCTATGTTTCTATGTTGTGACGTAGTTTCATTCAAACGGCGTTCATTGCATGGCATGCCTATCAAAAGCACTTTAGGTGAATTCCACTTTCGAAAGTCATCTTGGAAGTTATTTTTTGGAAAATATTCTTCCAAGAAGAAATCTCAAGAACTTCTCGATATTTCATATGAAAATGAAATCTAATTTTAGCTATCCCCATTTTCCGTCAATACAACATGTTAACAAGAAATGCTTTGGGCTATGAGCAGATTGGTGTCCTATTTCACGGGGATGCTTTAATTAACTACGATTCAATAAGTCCCCACATGTTCCTTTGTGTACGTATACCTACAACACTTTACGACTTGTTGTTTAAAATAAACCGCTAACTTGCAAGCAATCAAATGAATATAAATTTTAATCCCAAAAGACTTTGACGTATAAATTCGTATTCCATTTGACAGCATCACATCTGTGTGCTTCGGCATTGAATTGGTTTTGAAATCTCAAAATGCCAGAGCTAAAGGATAAAAGCTTGAAAATTATCCTCAGCTGTTTAAAATGAAAGCAAACGTGCCTTCGAGGGTTATATAAATCTGCCGTTAATCCTTAAAAATAAATCTCACACCTCCCTCCCCGTTTCCGTCGCCGCTCCGTCGCATCGACCTGTCCGTATCATCCTGATCCGCCTTCCTTTCTTCGCAATACGTATACTCGAACTCATAGTAGCTCAAGCTAATGGCGAGAAGTAATTGCGTAGCTCATTAAAGCCCCCGGGCTTCAGATTGTTTCAGTTCAGCACTTTACGCGCCACAATTCAAAAAGAACGAACGAACGAGCTAGCAAACGAAGAGGAAGAATAATAGCAGCCATCATAGTATATTGCAATTTGCAAGGAAAGTGAAATCGAGATGAAAAAAATAATGTTAAAAGAAAAGAAAAGGAAAAAATAAAAATAAAACGAAAAACAAACAAAAGAAATAAATGTACCCTACAAAAGAAGTTCGTAAACAAAGGTATGAAGTATAAAGTTTTCGACGCTATGGAATCAGCAATCAACCTGTGCTTCCTCCTTCGCTTCGCTTGTGCTCTGCGCCTTACAAAAGCCGTATTAAACTTTAAACTTATATGAACAAAAAAAAAAAAAAAATTTATAGAACTCCTCAAAGTATCAGCAAGTTTGATGGGGAGAGGTAGGCGAAGGAAGGCTGCCAACTGGCACTTGGTAGATATTATAGTAAGTACTCCATAAGTACCTACCTACCTACCTTCCATACACTTTAATGCACAGGTTCCTTCCTCCCCTTGTGTGGTTGACTGGCTGGCTGGCTGGTTGGTCTGGAAGCATAATCAAAATTCCACTGACTTTCAGTATTGCTCGTTTTCCTTTTGGGAATTTTCGGGGGACGTAAAAATTTTTAAAACCCGTTTCGAGGGTTATAAAAATCAGCGAAGCAGGATATAAAGTTTTTTTTTTTTTTTTTACTTTTTGATTGTGCATTTCGAAAACTGCACCTGGTTAATAGTGTTTGAATACTAAAAAATGATTTATAACGTGCCGAGAAAAGTCCATAGTGCATTATTTTTCTGGATGGAGTTTCTTCGAGGAAATGATGGCAATAAATCCAAGTTTATATAGGTTTCCACACGAAGGAGTGTACTGATTGTACCTAGTTGGCATGGGCAGGTCATATCGGCTTGATGGAGTTAGGTAACCGGCTTTCTTGTGTCCCAAAAAAATAAAACCACGAATAAAATGTAAATTCAAAGCGTAAATATTGCAATCTCGCGTCAGACTTGACCACACAAAGCAATCAAAGACCCCCAAATTGTAGGTTCATCAATGTCCATTCATATGGGTACCTTTAACTCTACCGTATACCCCTTTTTTTTTCTTGGCGTTCACACACATGATTGATGGCTGAGATAATAAGCAATAATGATGGATTTATTGACCGATACAAATTATATAAACGTATACCTCCTGCGGATGCTTAGAGCTTCTCATGTTGATTTTTTTGTTTGTCTGTCACAATTTTTTTTTTTAAACAATAAAACATAGGACTTGACTTTGATTTTTCTGACATTTTGCAGAAAAAAAAGTTTAACGTAAATGATTTGGGTGTATTTTTTTTTTGATGCAGAAAATTAAGTTAAATTGCAATTCAGTTTTTTTTTCGAGGATTCGTATCAAAAAGGCGGTACGCTACAGCCATTAAGAATTTTAATGTCTCGTTTATGCAGGGTTGGACGTTCCTTGGCGCATCATTGTTTGAAGAGGCAAGATATAATTGTTTTCCACAAAAATTTATTTAGTTTTGTAATTAAAATTTCCGACTTAAAAGCGTGCCTTTTCCTTTTGGAAAAAAAGATATTTGGAAGCAAGTCAGGTACTGGATACTCAAAGAATAAATTTTGGCAATACAAAGGCGCCGCTCTGTGTTCTGCACGTCTTCGTCTATATTCCAATCACACTGACATCCCTTCATTTTATGATCTCGGAAACACTGCTAAATCAAAAATAAGTATAGATATGGCTTTTACATCGGGTTTCTATCGGGCATCTATCAGGAACAGTTTTCTTTCGTTATAAAAGTACCTTTAGTCCTTTTTTGTACTCCTGACAATGTGTGTGCGAAATTTTATTATGATCGGCTGTGTAGTTAAAGCGTGAAAGCGTGACAAACAAAATTATTCCGCGCTTACGAACTTAATTTACTTAATTTCGAACTCGTCAGGACTGTTGTATGTAGGATTCATAACCTCAAAAAATTGTATACTACTAAAATCAGTGCTGTCTTCTGTTTATAAAACTTTCCATCAATAGCTTCTGATTCAATGAAACTTCAAGCTTTGAATTATACCATTCTTGATTGGTGAAGCCTTGTTTTTGAAGTCCCCAAAATCACTGACCTTAGAGCTTAGATGGATTGATGGATGATTTAAGATGAAAGGTTGTTGTCTTGGCTAGTAAACTATACATTAGGTAACCCTATTTCTCATAAACAGAAAGCAAACGTTACTGAAGCGAAGCTAACTTCATGGTGTTGCTTCTGTAATCACAACGTCTGTCTATGTAACCAGTTCAAATTATTAAATTTGAGCGTAAAGAAAGTGTTTATAGTCAATTACGACGTCCTTTAGTTCAGATTTGGGACGTTTTAAGTGTAATATTCAAAATCATGAAATAACTTAGCGCCTAAAAACATATCATCGCAAATCGAATGTTATAAAAAGGCACCCTATGTCAAACTCTGTACTTCTGAGAATGCATGTAAAGGGTGTTTTTTTTAGACGTGTGATTTTCAAGAATAAATAAAACGCATATAATTTAATGTTATGGCCAAGAATTTAGCTTTATTATAAAGATAACGGTTTGCCATTATGTTTTAAAAATGATTTCGGGCAAGGGGCCGCCGCGGCTGCCTCGAATAAATTCCTGGGCGATAAGGTTGACCGAATATTGGAATGCAGATTTGCAAACGTTGTTCAGGAGTAAGTCTATTCATTATGAAATGGCAAACCAAACTGACCATAAATCAAATGACAGCTGTCAAATAGACCAAATCCGAAAAAAGTATTGCCAGATTGAAAACCACACTTAAAAAAAAAACATCTTTTACAAACTTAAATGTACCTACTATGACGAGCCTCAAATTCTTTATTTCTGGCATTGCTATAAGTACCCTACAGTTCATCAATCAGCCATATTTCGCACGTTCTGTTGGTACAGATGCCCATTGTTAAACCGCACTTCACGAATGTGGGATGCCCTACAAGTGAAGTAAGGCAGACAACCAAAGCTCACCAACTATAACTTAGTTCTTTTTTTTGCGTACTTCGGCGGGACAAATTAGAAAACTAAGCATTACTTCAACTTTACTAGGTATGAATTGTCAAAAGTTGGCAAATATAAAAAGCCTTATGACATGGGTCCGATGACCATTTGGTTCCAAAAGAATTTTTCTTAAAAAAAAAAAAATTCTACCAATGAATTTTTTTGGTGACAGCGTTTCGATTGCTTTCGCCATTTAAAATTACTGCCCATCAGAATAATTGCTCCTTAACCCCCATCCACAACTTAGTTCCATGTCCTCTTCATGAATATCCTCAAACGGTGTTCCCTAAAGGCTACAGCATAGATATTAATTTAACATCTCAAGTACGATATAATTAATACTCAAATTGAATTATGCCACCAAATAAATAGGTACTTACTTATCCCTCCAGAACCTAATATTAATCGACAATTGCAACAAAGTTTATGTTCCTGGAACATGAGCAAGTAGGAAACTGAATACCTATTTCCTAACCGACTATTAATTTTCTCCCAACAATGACACAGCTCTAATTGCTTTGAGCTGCAATCCAAATGAAGTCCGGACAATTGAGTTATTGATGGTGTAGTGTCGTCATTGTTGCTGTAGTTCCGTTTGTATCGTCGTTTTGCGAAAAAGCTTTCAATGTGTAAATGAGCAAGAATTCCATTTCTATTTTCTCATGTCCAAAAACCAAATTATAACGGGAAATAATTATGCTATACTACATAGTGATTGTTTGTAACATTAAGTACGATAGCTTTTACGATTGTGTGTCTTCCTGTGCCATGTTCTGTTCTCTTTTTGAGAACTCATACATCCATTTATAAACATTTCGATCTGTTTTGGAAGGGTCTGCTTTGATGGGCCTGGCCGAGCCCTCTCAAGCCCTAAGGTATGTAGAAGCAGAACAAGCGCAAAGGGACGATAATTACACACACGTCAAACTGAAACCACTTAATTCCAAAATTTACTATTTCCACACACAATGTTTTCTATTCTGGGTGGAGTGCGTTCGTTTAGAAAAAAGGGCGGTAGCGTGTGCAACGTGCAAGGGCGTTTAGGGTTGATATTGAAAAATATTATGTTTTTGGCACAAATGTCATTATCATGAAGTTTCATCATAATAACAACTGCGTACATAAAATTCTCATAAAATTAAATCAAGATTGTAGCCAAGCATCTACTATACCCAAGTCGATTAAGCCCTTTTAGAGAAGGATTAGAGATTATGTTTGCTTGCTGGGGTCTGGGCGTCTGGGGTGTGTGTTAACTTCGTGGAATGTTTGAAGAGATATACATACTTTGAAAATGGTTTTCCAAAAACTCTTCAACTTAATATGTTTTACTCACGCTAAAACGTTTCTAAGTTAATTTTATGCAAACATCATGGTATTTTGTGACAATGGCAAGGAATTTTAAGGTGTCATCATTTCCAATTAAAAATTATTCGTCTGGAATCCAGGATAAGAAAGGTTATATTTAATTTACGAACAAAATTAGGTAGGTAGTAGGTACCTAACCTACTACATTGGAGTCAATATGGAATGGCCCAATAAAAGCTTCGTTATCCTCTTTTGTTTGAAATTTTAGTTGGGGGGAATTTTTGTCGATTAATTAATATTGTTGATAGTGAAAAGGCAAAATACGTTTGTGGAATATTAAGTTGTCTATATGAAAAGGTTGATTCTTGATAAGGATAAATTATGAAGTAGCTATATTGGATTTGTTTGTTCTCTATCCAAAATGTCAAACTGCAACGTAGCATTTCTATAAATTATAGTGTAGTCCTCGGAAAGGACACGTACTTATCGGTGACTTTTTTGGATTGTGTCTTTTGGAATTTGTATGTTGATTTGTTTCCTTGTTTTGCAAAGTAGGGAAGATTTCAATCAGGCAAAGCTAAAACAGCTGACATATTGTTTTTAAATGCTGTTTTTAATAAGATTGTGGTTTCAGACAGCCAATTTAAACTTAGAAATCAAATAAAAATATTGAAATATTTCTATTGTTTCGAAAACCTACTTTAACATACTCGAATAAGAATTTATTTGAATTTTGGCTGTCACATCTTGCGAATCATCGTGGAATGGTTTAATTGTATCTTAAATAACTTGCTGCCAACACCACCCAAAATCAGTTTCACCCAATTAGGTCGAAAAATCACAAAGATCGTATTTTGCGAATATACAGGGTGATGGGAACTATATTTTTGTTTGCATATTTGTGCCTTATCAGAACAGCGAAATGCGAAAGTGTGAGAATACGTCTGAGCCTTTTGTGGTGGATTCGTGTCAGCAGCCATCATTATCTTGTAGACAAAAATAGAGAACTTTTTCCGTCGTAATCTGTTTTGAGTTCTCTTTCTATGCTACCAACACCACCCAGCAGCCTCAGAAACCAATCTATTCAATTGAAATCTTTAAAAATTTAGTAAGCGCTCTTTTTAAAATACTTCTGGTTTTTTCTTTGTTATTAATAAAGTCCCCAAGCTCGCTCTCTTAGCTAAATTTTACCCCATTTAATCGTTTCTTGAGGGTTTTATTTTCAATAAACTCGAAAAATATAAAATTTCAAAAGTTTAAACTGCGATTTTAAATTGTGCTATTTTTAGAACAAACTCCTGGCAATACTTTACTCCAGATATTATTGAGAGGAAATTATTGGAAATTGTGTATACAAAACCTTCGACATCCCCTCGAAACTTCTTCCTGCGGGGTTATTTGCTGTCCAAAATTAATTTAAATAAATAATAAATACACTTATAACATTTATTACCGTTATTTTTTAAACTCTTCGCTAGGTACCAAGTGTGAACAAAGTTTACTTTTGTGGCGTGACAACTATCAGAAAAGCATAAAATTCATTCTTGAAGGATTTTTTTTTTTGTTTCTCCCCAGTTGGCGGTACCTTGAATCACGAATTGAATCCAGAAACTTTGACATGACATCCCGACAAACTTTACACTACGCCACAGGGCGCTACTGACATACGAAACTGCAGGTAATCTTAATTTTAAGAACAATCCTTTATTTACAATAATATTATAAAAATGCGAATGTGACACATTGTTTGTTACTTTGTTGGGTTTTCACGCCTTAACTACTTAACCGATCATCAAGAAATTTTGTACATACTTGTTATGGTTGTAAAAACGGAACCTTGTATCATGGACAAAAAATGATTGTTCCCAAGGGATGACAAATCTTGGCCTACGTACTTACTCGTAGTTAACAAAACCTTTTGTTTTGTTCCAGCTATACATACCTCCAAATACTCTCACGCAGCAACACCCGTTCGAACCCGAATCGTTCCCATGAAATTCATCAATTTTTTTTCATCATTTTTAATCATTTAAAAACGTTTAATCATTGTTTATACAGCTTCGCCATGTTTTTGTTGCATGCGCCATTATGATCCTGCGTTTAAAATAAATATCACTGCATACACTAAGGCTCTTCGATAAATCATTTTATATTTGTTTTATTAGTTTTTGTTTGTTATCCTTAAACGTGCGCATGAAAAATAATAGAGGATGCATTGATGATGATGAGGATGAGAATTACGATGAGATTACGTAGGTTGTGGTTGAGAATGAATGGCACATTACATGATCCACAATGACATTTATTGCATAATATGCATTTATCACAATAGTGATGTTTGTCCATACCCATGGCCTACGTTACTCGTACCTTTATTTTCAAAAGCATCCTGATTCGCAACAAAAAAAGGATACACACAAAAAATTACAATATAAATCCCAACCCTAACTAAGTAAATATTTATCTATTACCTTGTTCTCACTGTTTACCCAGCATGATAATAGAAAAGGTCAGTAGAACAAACATGACTGTCAGAAAAATGAATTTTCTATTTTTATTCCCAGCAACCAGCCAGGCACAAAGCAAAATGAAAGAGAAAACGAAAAGAAAAATAAACTATTTAATAATTCACAGCAACAAAAAAAATAATATTTAAATGAATTTGATATAAGGAACTAGGGTGGGGAAGAAGAAAAAGAATCGGGTTATTCGGGACCCCATCAGCAATGACTTTGGTGGATATGATGCAAATCATTGCATAGTTGTAGGAGGAGAAGGATGCCTTTTTTTTCTTTTTGGTCTATCCTCCTGGTCCCGGTAACGCCGGCAACGTTAACGGCGTCGTCATCCTCATCAGCATACTCTTTTCTCGTTAGTGGGAATATAATTTAAAACTGTGGACCATTTTTTTGCGTCCCTTTTAGCAGACAACAACTTCGAAGTCCTTAACGGAAGTATATTAAGCAAATTATTTTCAAGTATTTACCATTTTAGCGGACTGTTTTTTTTTTTTTTTTTTTTAAGGAGGAGGAAGCCATGAAAAAATGGATAAAAAAAGTACGGCTCAAATTGCGAGAGAACGGAAGCTCACGAGAAAATCCATCTCCATATTTTATTTGTGTGTGTGAGGGTGTTTATTTTGTGTGCTTTAAACTTGCCCAAGTCCTGCCTTGTTTCTGCTTTCTGTGCCGTATCGTGCTTGAGATTTCGTTGAACTCAATTTTTTTTAACTACGATGGGAGTTAAAAAAAAGAAGAATTCCGCAAAAATCTGAAAAAAAGTTAAAAAAAAAAAACCAAAACAATCCCAACGTCATCCTTAAAATGGTAAGCAGGAGGCAAACACAGAAAACAGAACAACCATCGTCATCACATCTGGGAGCTGGGACTAAGATACACACTCTCGAGCATAGGAATCTCAGTTTCAGTCTCTACCATTGAGCTATATTTAATTGATGCGATGCGATGCGAGAGGGACCGCAAAGTATGCCCACAAGGACTGTAAGGACGAAAAATGAAAAATTAAAATCCATAAAGAAGAAAATTATTGCACTATGTACCTAAAAAAAAAAAAAAAAATATCCCAACTGTCTTGTTGTGGGCTTTGCGGTTAATGGTAAAATGTATCTTAATTTTTAAATACAAAAAACATTATTTCATAATGTGTTGTTGCTGTTATGGTTACTTGGCGCCTAAGGTGTCTCTATTAATTTCAGCTTTGTTCCTGGCGCAGTAATTGTCTTCAAAATTTAAATATCATTCGTTTCGATTCGTTTCGTTGCTCCAAGAGTGTATCTGTAAAGACTTTTTTGTCGTGGTTGTTTTGTTTTTATGCTTGGTTGAATTGTTTTTTTTTTTTAATTTGTATCCATTTTGAATTGAAAGCAACACATGTTTAAAACAGACTGCCACCACACTGACTGCAAAGTAGCCAAAATGAGATGACAAAGTGATAAGATATTAAACAAAAAAAAGTCGCGTGACATATATCATTGTTTTGGGAAAAAAATTAATTTCGGGAAAATCTAAGGGTTGGCTAAGGAAAAAAAAAAATACAAATTGAATATAGATTTGGAAATGTCTCCTTTTCGGATCCTTTTTTTTAATGCTGATCGACTATCTGAGCATGTCAGCATAATTTTCGATTGATATCTGAAGCAGGACATATTAAAATTACCCACCACCTCTTATGGGGATAAATAATTGCACCGTGGTTATGCAATAAATTTTGTTTTTTGTCCAAGTAATCCTTTTAATAGCAGGATATTAAGCAATTTGAACAATAAAAGTGGTTTTGGGCACTAAGCAAAATAGTTTTTAAAAGTAAAAAAAATTGCTTTGTCTGTCTACTTCCCCTTCTCCGATGGCTGGACAACGCTGCTATATTTTTGCAATTTAGACAGCACCGTCACTTCTTTGACAACTGACGCTGCGGTTTCAATAGTCTGAATTAAAAGTGCATATCATTTGACAGGCCAGACGGTAGAAGCGTCATCCCCTTGAGTAATTTAGAAGCGCTTTAGAAAATTGTTGACAGCGATTAGCATGTACAAATGTCGCAGAGGGAATATTTTTTTTTTTGAGAAGAGAAGGTTCGTACAAATGGAAGGTTGGTGTAATGTCATTTAAATCGAGTAATTTTAAAGTTCTTACCATGGAATGGAGTTTCGCATTAATATTTAGTTTTGTTTCCAATCTGGCCACCTGGCGCGCATATCAATTATTAAACGTGATTTAAATAACGACATGAGATAATACAGATTACTATGCGGCACTGTATTAAAGCGGAACTGCACTGCACTAGTTGAGTAGACTAAAAACTATGCCGTTTACTGACGCTGAAGTGCCGTTTCGCTGCAGCCTATTGCGATTTAACTCATAAAATGTCATACAAAGAATACGAGCAAGAATAAATAGTGGTCATCCTCATTGGAATTCACGTGACGTCATCAAAACTCGATCAAGAGCCAGCTATGGATACAAACTTTAATTTGTAGGGATCAAAATTTCACGCCACGTCAATTTTACCAACAAAAAAGAAAAATTTCCAGCCCAAGCTTAAGTCTCGATGACGTCACTCAAACACCTAATATGCGATATACTGTTTCAAGAGTCGTAAGATAATTAAATAATAAATTGTATGATGTGTCTCGAAGCTGAAGAAAAGTAAATGACACCTTATGGCCGTCGGAATTGGAAAAGACTCTTTCTTTTTCTGGCTGGCCTTGGGAGTCTTGTCTTATTGTTAAAAATGTGGAGGAGACTTGCTATTAATTTTGAAGAGCGTATAATTTTATTAGAACTACGTGATTAGTGGTCTTATTGTTTAAGTGAACATGTGCTTTTTATTGTTCCATGATATTTAGAAATTGTAGTTCATAATAAGTTGTGGGACAAATTGTAAAGTAAAATGGCGATGACATGAAGTGTGTCAACACTGTTCGGATGAACTCACTGATTTGGGGTGTTTTATTGGGTACACACATGTGTTGACATAATTCTGATATGATGACTAGAATTCAATTTATTACTTGATACTTTATTTCAAAATTCAAATGTTTCATTATTAACGAACATTTATAACCATTTTTTACTGATCCAAAGACGTTGTTCAGAAAACAATATTTTTAAGATAGTTTTCGATGTTTTTTTTTTTTTTTTAATTGGCCAAAAAGGAAAGTCAACATCTGACTACCGATATTATTTAGGCAACTGTGTGGGGTTGGGATGTGGAAATTTGTAAAAACCCTCTTTTTCCTAATCTTGTTTATCATGCTACGAGATTCATTGCCATGCCAAAAGTTCCATTTTGCGACACCCAACTCCACCCAAGTTTTGTTTTTCGGGGCACTCCCTCTCGCGATTAAGCGACAAATCTTTCAAGGATAAACCTTGTCATTAATTATAATGATTAGAAAAAAAAAACAAAGATGTGATGAGACTTAATGTCCAGAGTTCTTTGTATCAAGGAAAACACAAAAGAAAGCATACATCACATTGTACTCTCAAACAATTGTGGCAATGAAGTCAGATAGAGATGAAGTTTGATGTTTCTGGCCCTGAATACAATTGAAGGACACTGTTTTAGGAAACCATCATCATTAGACATTAGTATTCTACAAGGAAATTGTAGTGAAAGTCCGCACCTGTAACATCATTCATTCCAACCATCAAGGATGAGATAGACAATTGACTTCGAATTAATTACAACAAAACCAAGAACTGCCATTTTTGTTTTCTACGAAACACCAATACACACTTCAGACGTTCAATTCCTGTGAAACCATTAGCAAGACAAGAAAAGAAAAAAAAAACAAGGAAGGCAATTTTTCAAATGGAATTCCTCCCAAAGATAACAAGCAACAACAGAAATTGTAGACGTCAAAATTGATGAAGTGATTAATAATTGTATCTGCTGCGTCATTTGAACAAAATTACCCTCATCTATCAATTCAATCTATCTTTTGGCTTCTTATTGGCTGAATGTTTGCACTTTTTCAAATAATTAAAACACAAAAACTCTACACCATTTACAATCTTCAAAAAAGACTTTCTTTATATATAAGTGCCACACTTTTGAGGGTTGGCTGGCACTTTTAACCTCTGGGCTATTTATTATAATAATTTAAAACAATAACTTCTGCACTGAACGAAAAAGTAAACAGAATTATGTTGAAGTTTTCGAAGAAATAATCAATCTTCCCTTTTGTTTGGTCTTGTCAGGGATGATTTTTGATTGGTTAAGAAAATGTTAACGCCAGCACAAAAGAGGCAAGATGACATGACATCAAACGTTAACTCCACAAAACTGGAGTCGACTGATGTCTTAGATTTATATGAACTTATTGGAACTTAGCCACCCTTTCACTAAGTTTTTATAGATATCTTTAAATAGGATATGTCCTGGGGATAACAATTCAACATATAAAGGATGTTTTTTTTTAGACGTGTGGTTTTCAAGCTGGCAATACTTTTTTTGGAGTTGGTCTTTTTGACAGCTGCCACTTGATTTATGCTCAGTTTGGTTTGCCATTTGTAATAAATAGATTTACTCCTGAAAACGTTTGCGAATCGTGCAAATTTATTACCAAAAAAAAAAATGGTTCGGTTTGCGTGACACATCGCGCGCTGCGTCCAATATTCGGTCGACATAATCGCCCAAGAATTTATTCGAGCCACTTGCCCGAACTCATTTTTAAAACATAATGACAACCTTATCTTTATAATGGTGCTAAATTCTTGGTCACAACATTAAATTATATGCGTTTTATTTCTTCTTAAAAACCACACGTCTAAAAAACACCCTTTAGAACCCCGACCTGCGATTTCAAAATTATTTTTGAGCTAGAATTCACTTCTCTGAATACATCATTGAGTGGTTCTTCCATTCCATTTGTAATTCCACTTTCCCCACTTTTAATCTGCTTCAAAATTTCCTGAATTAGATCTAGTACAATTTTGCTGATATTTTTCTCTTCACACACCTTGAATTGTATCTTTGCATTGACATTTTTGCTTCTTCTTCTTCTTTACAGATCTTGAAAAGGAATCAGATAAAGCATCTTCACCTGTACCAGATAATGATATCGCTGATGATGTCAGGCCCAGTTCTCGAGAATCTTCACCAAAACCCAGTGACTCAACAAATGAATCGATAGCTAATAATCCGCCTTCGGCAGAAGATGAAGATGAGAGTTTAAAAAACAGTTCAAAAAATTCAAATGAATATATATCACCAGCGGATCAATTGGAAGACATTTCTGATGCTGATATTGATGATGATGATGAAGATGAAGAAGCAGCTCATCCAGATACACTAGAAAAGGAACAAGAAGATGAAGAAGAAGATTCCTTCAAAACAACCCGATGTGAAAATACTTTCGAAGAACCTCAAGAATCAGTTGACGAAATAGTTAACGAAACAGCAGAATCTAACACAAATTTACAAAGTTGTAATGACGAAGAAGAAGAAGATGATGAAGATGAGGAAGAACCACCAAAATGTGTGGAAGATACCGAAGAAAACACCATGAATCCAGAAACAAGTTTAGATGATACAAATGAAGACGAAGAACCAAATAACCAAGAACAGGAAGAAGAAGCGAATGAAGATGAAACGCATGAAGATGATCCCAATGAAGATGATGATGGGAATGAAGATAAAGCGAGACAAAATGATGTGAATGAAGATCAATCGTACGAAGATGAAGCGAATGCTGATCATCAAACAAATGAAGATAACACAAATGTAGACCAAGACCAAGCGAATCTAGATGATGCGAATGAAGACATAATCTCAAAGGACGACACCTGCCTCGACGACGGCGACGAAGAACCTTTTTTAGACCCAACCGCCCTTGTTGCCTCAGTTTTGATAAATAGATCACCACACCCAGAGGACCAACGCCAAGAAGCCGTAGCTGTTCTAAATGATGCATGCCAGATTGGAGCCGACGAAAGTAATGGAGTGTTAATAACCCCAAGTGGTCATCTCAGTTATCATTCACCACATAATAGTGTAACTGATGATGATGATGACTTCAGTACGGTGCTAAGGCATCCCGAAGCAGAAAAAACATTATTATCAACAGCCTCAGCAGGACTTGTGGTGCCTAATTCACAAGAAATTATTGTAGCGGCGGCAGCTGTGGCATCACAAGCCACAATGGTCGCCCCACCCGATGTCGAAGTCACCGAAGATACCTTTGCCAGTGTGGTAGCCGAAGTTGAGCGTTTAACCAAAGATGTCAATTCAGCAATATATTCTGCCGATGTTGGCATCACAGGAGCTGATGTTATGATGGATAATGTGCAAGCCCGCCATTCATTGGATGACATATTCGACGATGATGTTGATGGTAAGTTTGAATAGAATTTTTGAGATTTATATACTTAATTTGGCGGAGTTGGATTGTTTGGAAAGAAATCGTTTGAATGGAGTTGAATAATTTTTGTGTTCACTTTGTTTTTGTTTTATTTTTAGTTTTAATCTTTTTTTTTTTTTAAATTAATATTTAGTATAACAGTTTGTTTGAAGTAGTGAGTATAATAGAAAAACTTAAAGAGCTCGTTATGTCGAAAAAAAAAAATTTGCAGAAACAGTCTTTTCAAACATGTGTAAATAGGGGAATCAGATCTAATAAAATTGAGTAACTGGAAGAAAGACATGTACTTCCACAACTGCCAGCAGCTCAAGTCCTTCGAAAATAATAAGATGAACAAATTTAAAGAAAAATACACATTTTTAGGACGAAATTTTAGGTTACTCAGTATTTAGTAAAGTATAAATCAAACACCAGGAAAATCATGATTTCAAAATTTTAAGATTTCTTAATTCAACATTGAAGTTGTTACAAGGATTTAACCTTGACTTTTCAGTTCTCGATTAGCTTGAAGATAGAAAAATATTGAAAAATTGCTGCTCAGGCTTTGGCTCGAACCCACAAATTTAGGTTAGCAACCAAGCACTCCATTCAGGTTACTACTGTCAACCACAATAATAATCACACGCTTGTTGAACCTCCAGAAATTCATTCCAGTTCAATTAAATAAATACTACTTCGCCTAGGCTGTATTAACGGCCAGGGCTGTCGTTTGTAATATACTTGTATTTTTAGAGAAGTAGTGTTAACAAGATTAGTTGTGCGAAATTAAAAAATTAAAACAGCTTATCAGGTGCACAGGGTGATTGGTAAACAAATTGGCAAATAAATTGGCAAGCGCGAACGAGAGAAGCAATGTGAAACAATAGGGTTCTCCAATAAGAGGTGTAATTTTGAATATCCCGCTATTTCGGTAGTTGTCACTTTTGAAGCTGTAATTTTTTGACATTTGACAAGTAAACTGCGCCATTAATAAAAATGGAACGATACAGTCTTCAACAACGCTTTGTAATTATTAAAATTCACAAACAACACCTCTTATTGGAAAGCCCTAATGAATAGAACATATTTATTTAAAATGGAAAAATGATCATTAAAAAAATAACGGAAGCACTGGTATTGATTAATAAAAAGTGAACATACATCGAGAGCTTTAAATCAAATTACCAATTATTCTCTGCTTTTTTTTTTATTAATTCCTGCACCAAAACCAGCTGGTTTTGGGACTTAAGTTTTAAAATGGCTATGTAACAAAAGAAAACTAGTTTTATCCTCAAAATCACTAACTGCTGAAATAAACTACGAAAAATTTCGTAATATTAAATAATCACCTGCAAATTATAAGTAGGTACCAAGCTTACTGCTTTCCGCCATTGTTTTGGAATTTGATAACGCCGTTGAGATGACACACTTATGTCACCTTTTAATTTGCTCGTATTGGTCTTACTTCGAACGTACGTCCTGTCAAAATCGAAATATGCGAACTACGAAGTTAAGAAAAATGACAAAATGAAAAGTGATATCAGTGTGAATTTTTTTTTTACTTGTGAGAAAGATTTTTTTTGTTGAAAATACTTAATACTTTACTTAAAAGTAAAAATAAAATGTTTGATTTAATAATAAAAAACTACGAAGACGTCACATTTCATACCAAAGTACTGACATTGACATCCACACTTCTATAATTAAACTATTTGAAGAGTTTTTTTTTTTTTAAATACTTTTTGATTAATATTTTTATATTTACAAATCTTCTTTTTCTATAAATTCAATTTCATTTTCAGGGGCAGTTATTTAAACTTCTTGGTAATTCTATATTCTTTGGTAAATTATAATGTAAGTGTTATACTGTTGTTCATGAACAAATATTTTTCCATTTTAAATAAGTAGTTTGGGTTGTTGCCAAAAATTGTTGCTAGTTTGTCCCAGGCCCATTATAGCTTCATTATTATGTCAGGCTTGTAAATTTTTGTATGCAGTGGGCCTTCCTTTAAAAATGAGAGCCTTCAGTGACGTTGAGCAGCAAGTGACGCTTTTGGAAACCCGAAATACTTCAACGTCTTAACCAATGACAATCCCAGAATTAGGAAATACATAATGTATAGTTGTTATTCCCAAATTAGGCGATGTAATCGGCGTCAAGTGAAATGATTGGTAGTTTTCGTAGGTCCTTGTAAGAACCAGGATTCCCCCTGCAAAAAAAAAATTCCAAATTTGCTAGAAATGAATACAAAAATTACGTTTTGTTTGACATCGATCAAACTTCTTTCGACAAAATTATATCAGCTTTTTAGTTAATTGTGTTTTTTTAGTCAATTATATACGTAGTTAGTGTGTTCGTTGTATTTACCGTTGTCCGTGTATGTATATGTGTAATGTATCTTTTTATTGTATCTTTAAGTGCATGCTTATTTTGCATCCTTCCTATTTTAGTTTCTATGTTTTTTTTTTTTTTTTTGATATATTTTTTTTTATTTGTTATCTGTGAAAAGGTCCAATCAACAAGAAGAGAAACTCGGCAAATCATATAACAATTGTCCCAAATAAGATGTAATTGGTAAAGATACATGTTGCATTCATCGATGAGCATGATTACGGTTTCATCCTCATTATTCATTGAAATTGGTTTGTTTTTCTGAGGACTGAGGATGATGATGTATCTATGATAGAACAGGGAGGGTCATGCCTTTTAAATAATAAAAGGTAAACCAAGTCGAGCATGTGGGGTTTTTTAAGCATACACTCGTATGCCGATGGGAACGAACACGTGCGGTGTTTGTTTTTTTAACATTAAATAAGAGTTTTTGTATTTTTGCATCGCTACTATTGAGTTGCTTGCTCAAAAAAAAAGTCTGACAAGACCACAAAACGTGCAGAAATTTAATAATCAATTTTAATTTGAAAGCATATGTATCTGTCTGATCTTGAATGATAATTATTTGTATCCTTGGTTACTTGTTTTTTTTTTGTTCGTTTCCTTTTTCGAATCAAGTCCTGATTGGAGTTTATTCAGTCAATAATTTTATGTACATTTCTGCAATTTTGTACATATTAAATGACGTTTGATTGGAATAAGCATTGAAAACAACCGTCACGGTTGTGGTTTTTTTTTTGTTATCTCGGACGTTGAAAACAAATACACACGACACACTTTGCTTTATCGGCATTTTTGAGATAAATCTTTTTATCCCCCGGATGCATTCATTTTCGTGACCCCAAAGAGGGAACTTTTGAGAGTGTTTTCATAATCTTGCAAATTTAAATGTTTTGCAATAAACATTTTCGTGTCTGAGAGAATCGTCAAACGTTTGAGTAGAATAGTTTCGTATCTTTTTCGTAAAAAACAGCCCTAAGCAATCAAAACTTGCGATAAAATGAACATACGCGTCCAAACAAGAAGTCTAAATTACGAACTATAGATCCGTAAAATTTGACATTTCTATATTTAGCTTGGAAAAATGCAAATAAGTTGCTTTCCTAGAATTTTTTCGCCCAACACCACCAAATGTTTCCTGTCTACCCTTATTCAATCACTTTTTTCTAGTAAAAATGATCCAGCTAACTAGCCACATGCGTCAATAAACCATACAGCCTAATCTCGGAAGTATTGTTTAGTATTGAGACTAACTTTTTAGTCGCACTAGAAGAATGTTTAACCTGGTTTCAAGCTGGTTCACCCATTAAATTTTTTAGTGAATATGCGATGATTATGAAAAAAAATTCGGACATTTTAAAATGTCATTTTTCCATAGCAAAACTGAAGCTGTCATAAAAGACATAAAAAGTTGCTATATAAATGACATCTGTGAGCGTTTTACGGTCGATATCGCCAAGGACTGTCAAAAGAAGTTCAAGAAAATAGCGAAATCATTCTTTTCTATTAGTTCTACTTCGTTCTGAGCAGAACTTGGAACACTCGGGCACCAAGAATATGGTCTGAATGAGCTCTGAACCGATTGAAACACACTTGAGCTGTCATTCGTTAAAAAATTAAGCAAAATAACCTCAAAATCAACTTCAAACAAACCTCTTTCTCCAGTTTTTGTTGTAAATGTTACTTCTACTCTGAGCTTTAAAAACTTAACATCGAACTGAAAAGTCGCAATACAAACACAAAAAATCGGATCTTGTATTTGAAATTTAATTTGTCTCAATCGAATACTTCGTTTCCACCAAAAGATAATCCCAAATTAAAGGCATTACATCACAGATTAAACACGTAGTCTTCAGAGGAGTACGCGACATCTTTATTTTTCTGAAAACGATTTCTCAGCTGAATTTCTCAAATTAGCTGTCAAAAAACTAAGGCGAAATTTTCAGATACATCGTTGGTATGTTTTCTTTAATACAAAACAATTGGCAGCAAAACAAATATAAATTTATCTCATTTCTGAGAAGTCCTATTCATAACGCAAAAGATTTCGTTTTCGGAACACACCCATTTCTTATGTTTGGAAGTCAAAAAAAAAAAAATGACGTTTAAAATGAGTGCGTTCACTCAAAAACTGTAAGTTCGATGTAAAAAAGAATGAATTCAAAGAGATTATTGCCAGATTGAATTTATATCGTGCGTTTAACAATTTTTAGATTATCTTAAATTGAAGCATCGTTTGTTGGAACTGCACCAGTTTCCTTTATAGACCTTATTTAACTTATATCCTCAGTAAGTTTAAACAGCTCTTCTGAAACAATAAAAATTAATGAAAAACTTAAAACAAAATAAATTATAAAATTTTTGGAAAAAAAACCTTACGTATTTAAAATATTCTTTTCTAGTTATTTTCTCTTTTAAAACCAAAAATCAATTTGAACGGCGCGGGTTTTTTTTAAAATTACCTTATTTAGATTTAATTTATATTTTTTATCATTAACAATTTTTTTTATTTTGTATAAATTGAGAATTATAATAAAATTATAAACACTATTTTGCTTTTCACATTGCACACTTCTTTTTTTGGAAATTGCTTCTGCAGTTTGTTTTTATATCTTTCGTTTTAAGTAATTCTTTTTTTTTTTTTGATTCAAAAATCCTTTTATTAAAAACGAAGTTCTCTGTGGATTTTTAAAGCTTATTTTCAGATAGAAGAATTCCTAACTAATGTAGGAAGAGGTCTCTTCTGTGTGAACTAGCTAGCTCTCGATGCATAACCAAAATAAACCCCGGCTCTCCAACTACTGTCGTCATCATGTTCATGCTTTTATGTTCGTCCACTTATTTTGCACTTTTTGTTCACGTAAATGGGCTTTCGCAAAAACAACACACAAACACAAAACAAAAAAATTGGATATAAATTCGAAAAAAAAACTATAACCATAAGTATCTATACGTACAACACAAAAAAAAAATTTAAAAAATTAAAAAAAAAAAAAACAGTTATATTATTTTCGTAATTTTCAAAAATTTGCATGAATTTTGAGACTGTTATTGTAAATTTTATAAATTAAAACCCTAAGCTTAAAGTAAATAATATAAGGTCCTGATTATTGGAATCATTATTTCATTGTTTTTTTTTATATATGTTTAGTTATGCGATTGATTATTTGTCTTTAACACTGTAATTAGGACCTTAAAATATATATATATATATCCCCTAAAAATAGTCCCTTGTATTAAATATATAATTAAAAAAAAAAAACTAAGTATTTTTACGTTTAAACCATTAAATAGAAATTTAAAAAAAAAATCTAAATTTAACTCATACACACAAAAAAACATCATAGAACAAACAATAAAAGCTTAAACATAATTAAGTGCTGTGAAATTGTTCTTATTTTTCAGAAGAAGTTGATTTCATAAACAAAAGAGATCAAGAGTGATGGAATATTGAAAAACAAAACAAAATCAAATAAAAAAAGATACAAAAAATACAAAAGATATAACTTCTTCAAGTCAAGAAAAGAAATTCAAGATCTTTCAACCATCTCTTACATAATATCTAATAAATTAAAACATTACATTTTATTTTGTTAACTATGTTGTAAAAATACAAATTTGTCCCAAATAAAAAAAGATATATTAAAAAAAAAAAAAAAAACATTATAATAATTTTATTCATTCCTACTTCGGTTCGGATTTCAATCCATCCAAACGTAGAGGTAGAAGAGAGATACTTTGCGTTGAAGTACTTTGTAGCGTACTTTTGGGGTAAGCAATTAAACCTTAAATAGTAGTTCCGTTTTGAAAGAAAGAAAACCCATCCGTCTTATGCAGATCCGAAGTGCACCAAATCGACTAACGATAGACAAATTCACAACCAAAAGTAAGAGTGCAATGTATTTTTGTATACCTAAATAAAATTTCAAAGAAACCCGCGCCATAGTATCAGATTTATGTATTAATTTCCAACTCATAGATAGAAGTTTAATGTGTTTTATTACTTTGCCTGTGCTTGATTGAGGTCGGATTTTAGCTAGTTTTTTTTTGTATCTCGAACCTCATTCGTAATGTCATGACGAATTGACGTGGAGAAATAAAGCCATTAGATACACTAACAAATTATTTATCATAGTTGAATCCAGTGAGATAGAAAATTAACATCTTTTTCACAAGAAAAAAAAACTTTTAGAATGTTGAATTATGTGAAATGTAATGCTTCATTTGTACGAATTTCTGCTAGTTTTTGGTAATTTGTTGTCATAAAAAATCCCGGATAAAAGTATATTTTGCAATACAAATCTTTTGATATTCTTATCCAAAATATGTGTCAATTTTTAAAATTAAGTTTAAGATTGGATCTTTATACAGTATCAGCAAGATAAAAAGATAGTTAATATTTGTTTAGAATTAGTACAAGCACCTAGTTTGTCCATTGAGTCATAAAAAAAACTACTTGAAACTTTTGCAAACCTAGACCTAGCTGGCGGCATAACCTTTTAGCTTATTTTGTATTTGGTGCCTTTGTTTTTAGAAAGTTAAAAAAAAAAAAAAAAAACAAAGCCATGTATACATCGTATATTATTTGAAACATCACTTTTTTCTGCTTACTTACATAATTATGCTTTCAGTTGCATTTTTTTTAAATTACATTTCAATTTTATTCTTAAATTTAATTTCAATTCAAAAATAATTTAAAATATCACTTAAATTTTAATTTATCGAATCCTTCCAATATGTCCGCCGTTCATTTCAAATATTTCTCACTTAATAAAACAAAGAAACACTAATTCGATAATAAAAAAAAAACTTAAAAAACAAAAACACAAATAAACAAATAAAAAAAAAACAAAACTGAATCTTCTATTTTAAACAAATGAAATTAATCTTAAACTCCATTTACTCCTTCATTGTTTGCCTAATTCAAAAAAAGGCCAATCCCACATGTTCCTTCAATTTCCAGATGACATCATATCTAGTCTTCGAATGTCATCCGGCAGCATTGATATTGGTCATGACAAATCCTTGCCCATTCAGGTAATCGAAACCGAAGTGATGGGCATTCCAAATGAACCTGATCTTATTTTCGATAAACCTTTAGGAACTACAACATCCATATTGAGTACCACACAAATGAACACACCAGCCAATGATACGCTAGCCGGACACGGCGAAGGAGGAGGGGGAGTAGGATTAGCAGTAAGAGGAGGAGGAGGAGGAGGGCATACATACACAACTGAATCACCATCCAGCACAAAATTATTCGGACGTCTTTTTCAATCGGTCAAGTCCTATGTGATGTCACCCAATAGTCCCAGGAGGCACGACTAAACAAAAATAGAAGACAACACACAAAATGGTTGGTTGGTAATTATTTAAATTTAAATTAAATTTATATAATAATTATTGTTCTTCTCTTTTTCAGCAACATTCAACTAAATAAATAAAAACCAACAAATTTTTGAACAAAAACCAACCTTACAAAATGAAATTAAAATACACACAGAAGTCTTATTTTTTTAAACTAATTGTTTAAGTATTATTTATATAAATATATACATACCTGATAGGACCGAAACTATTTTAGTTAAAAACAATTAAACATTACAATTGTGTCTAATGTCTACATACTTAAATAAAAACAATTTTTTAAACATTTTTAATGTATCACACACAAATTTAAAAAAAAAATTTAATAGTCCTTAAGAGATTTACCAACTTCTAAAGAAATACAAATGTCAAAAGTTTATACAAAAAATAGATTTAAATAATAATAAAATAAAAAAAAAAAGAAAAACAATTAAGTTTATCCATTTTTCACAATAATATTTTTTAAAGAATGTCCTTTAATTTTTTTTTTTTTTTTTCAATAATACATCAGTTTTTTTTATGTTATTTTTGCTCCCCATTTTCAATGTTAGTTTGTTTTTAAGATATCAAACAATTATCTCATGTATATGTACATAATATACATATATTTATAAAAAAAGTCATTGTATTTTTTCTATATATAATATAACTATGTAAAGTAAAAGAATAAAAACAAAAGAAAAGATGTTGTAAAACAAAACAAAAAAATCCTTTTTGAGATAAATAAAATAAAAAAAAAATGGAGACGTACCGTTTTCTTTGTTTAAAAAATGTATTTTATTTAAATTTAAGATTTTTGAGTCATATAACACAAGACAAACAGAAAACTTAAAGTCTATGTAATTAAGGTATCCTTTAATACCTCATTTGAAATCTAAGCGTTGAAGAAGACATACAAACATTATGAAGCATTAGTATCCTCCAGTTTTGGACAATTGACCTTGAAAATAGCGCCTTAACATGGAAATAATAAATTTAACTATCTGGTCCATCCGGACTGAACTTATTTTATTAGAAAATTGTCCTTTTTGAAGATCCGTTGTGAAATCCAAGAGCTGCTTTTTATTAAGTGTCATTTTTTCTCAAGCTTTAGGCGCGTTTAATTGTCAGCATAACGAAAAACACGAAGAACTATTGATAAACTGATAAACCCAACTTCAATTTTATTACTGATCTAAGCGGCTGAGAGTGCTGGGTTTGAAGCCGTTTTTTTTTTTTTTAATTTGTCGGGGTTTAAGAGGACTGACGAAGTATGCCCTTAAAATGTTTCAAATGTCCAATTTTTGATTTTGCGATTGAAAATCCTTCAGCGTAGTAAATATGTATCAATATTGGGCCTTTCCTTTTTTTCTTCCCCATTAAAAAAAACCAATTTATAAACATTGCAATGTTAGGAAAAGTTTAAAAACAACGCTTATTCTTTGACTGCTTCTAATCTGATCTGATGACTCGAATCAAATGCGTTTATTTTGCTCTTTAGTTCCGGGGTTCTCTTAAAATAGATTTCTATGTTCTTGAACCGGTAAAATCCGCATACAAACACGCCCAAAATCGTCAAATCAAAGCACAACGCTAAAATTTTGCACACTCCACCTTTAGGTAAATCTTCTTCTAATTAAATACAAATATTTCAGTTTGGGCGTGGCTGACGCCCATTCTTCATACAAAACCATCAATATTGTTTTTATAAAATAACGACTATTATATTCAAGCGAAAAACATTAAATTTTGTGGGTATTACTTGTACACAAAAATCTTGTGTATGAAATCAAAAAAATTGATTTTGTGTGTGGCTGACGCCAATTTTGCATGAAAGAACAAAAAAACATAGTTTTAAAAATGTAAGGTACCAATCTTCAATTTTGACCTTTTTCCCGTTCGTTATATGCAAAATATATCTCTACATTTGTTTGTGTAAATTTGGTCAATACGCCATCTTGATTTTTATAAAATACCTTTATTAAGGTAATATCGGAAAAAAACTACTTGATTCAGCTGTGGTTTTACACGTATGCCTAAAAATTGACTAATGATCAAAGCTCAGTTAGTGCCTTAATTTTTTTTTTTTTTTTTTTTACAAATTTTTAGGACAAGCCTACTTTCAAGGGGTATAAGAGTTAGTTATGGGCTTCTTAGAAAATGCTAACTGGACTGAAAAGGTTATTTTATCTTATGAATGAAAAGCCAAAGCCAAATTTTTGGGATATCAGGGACAAGACAAACATACACAAGCAAACAAACAATTTATGTAAATTTTTTAGTAATCCTTATTTTACAAAAGAAAAACAGCAACACGGAGGATTCCTTAGGTTTCAAGCTGTTTCCCATGGTTTATAAAATGATCCTACTACTATTGTTTGCCAGAAAACGCTAGCTGATATCTAATATTAATACATTAATGCAATACTGCAGACTCGATCATGTTGCAAAAACTTCAGATACATCTATCTTATTCTCATGGTTCGTTTGATGTAAAAAATGCGTACGGGGCATACTATTGTTTCGTCCTTCTAAATTTTTTTGAAAATTAAATAAGGATACAAATTAGCACTTAACTTTTTCCCGTTTTCTAGATTTTCCATTTTCTTCCAGTTCTCTTTAATTTGTTTGACTTGAAATTGCAGTTCCTGTCATTAAAAAAAATATGTTTAAATTTCTGAAGATCCACTTTGTATTTCATAATGGAATTGGGCGTTTTCGTGTAAGAATAGTTTTCTGTCTCTAGAACGTATAATGAAACCCAGGGGACGACAGTCATGCTACAAAGAGATTCAAAGAATCAAGAGCGGATTAAGAAAATTTTAACAAGAATAGTTTTTTTCTGGTCTTAAGCCCAACAAACATTTTGGCGTTTCATCTAGCAATCTCACTTTGGGATCCTCGCAGTTAACAAACAATCATAGAAACATTGTCAATACGCAATCTTTTTTGATAACACTAATGTGAACTACAAAGTTAGCAGACAAAGTCGAAATTTTTGTATCTTAGTATATGGCTCTGGTCACTGAACAAAGAATAAGCAAAACTATTATAGGGTTAATTAATAGGGGCAGGTAGATGTAGATATAAACAGTAATCTTTACTTTATTTATGTAATAAAACTGAAACAGGCTGAACATATTGAGAAAAACCTAATATGGGTGATCTTTATTAAAGCGACAGAAGCCAAAAGAACAGTTTTTACAATGTTTGTTTGTCTGTCTGCTTTTTTTGATAGTAAAATTTTATCATTGGACTTGCTGTTCAATCGTCTTACTTGTCATGGTGATTTGGCATCAGAAACTGGGGGCTTATTCCGAAAATCGCGGCGGATCGTATTAAAAGCGATATCTCATTCTCGACCGTCTTCGCTTTTGGGTATAATCAAATGCGAACAGGGCGTAAATAATCTTTCCACTGCCTTCCACAATTCCAGAAAACAATTTTTTTTCCAAGCATTTGACAGCTGTTTCCCGCCACCAATTATTTATTTTATCGTTTTTGAAAAGATATAGTTAATTGTTTGCGTTTTAAATTATAAATAATTAATTTAATAATGTATTTTACAAAACCAATATTTTTTTTTGTATGGCCCACCTGATGTTCTGTGAATGGCTTTCTGATTTTGTCGAAGTTTTGATTTGATGTGGTATTTAAAATCCTTCCATACCTAAAGTACAAATTAAATTTGGTTTTATACAAATTAATGATAGTCATTTGTCATTTGATTGTATTGCACTTACTTTTTTCCAGCCATCCCTTGATTTAATAGGAGGACCAAGACCATTTAAAGCATTGGTAATGCCTTCCCAAAGAATAACACTCTGCTTTGTATTCGGGTGCATTTAAAATACCCTTAGCAAGTCCACTGTTCTCTTTGAAAAACTCAAAGAGTACAGAAAACTGTTGCGCGGTAGTATGTTTTTGCCTCCTTTGTTTAAGAAAAAAAATCACAAAAAAAATTAAATTCAATTAAAAAAGCATTTTAAATACACAATTGAAGGTTTAAGTAATTTAAATCTTCTTGGTTTTATTAAAAAATTTTATTTTTTAAGATCACACAAGCAATCCGCCAACAATCCGTCACCTACATAAATACCTATCGCTTTCACTTTCAATAGAAAAATGACATTGGAAAGTGCTTTCGCTCTACTTTTGGTCGAAAGGAAAGGAAAAATTCGTATTTGGGAATATGAAAATACAAATCCGCCTTCCAAAGCGATCCGCCGCGAATTCTGGAATAAGCCCCCTGAATAATAAACAACAGATTTTACAGGTGTCAAAGCCTTCAAAATCTACCCGCCCGTGAAAATTGAAAATACCAGCGCTAATAAATTTAAGAACCCTATGAATTCTTATGTAGCTGCCCCTAAAAAAATACAGAATTTCAATGCCATGGCGAGTTCAGGTTTCTTCAAAAACTCTTTGGAGCTACTCCAAGGTACCTAAATGCCGAGTTCCACAAACAAAGATATAATTAAACATCTCGTAAATATCAAGTTAACTATGTACTTTCAAGGTGATAAGTTTATTCAACTTGCAAACCGAGTTAAATTCAATTTGTTTCGATTATCCACTGAAATTTTTAAAAACCTGGTCCATCTGCTCACCCGCCAGCTATTTCCAATGTTGAATTTGGAAAGCAATCTGGATCAGAAAATTTTAATTGAAATATGACCTTGTTTTGTAAAACGACATAAGGCCACCATTTCGAGTATGGCCTTAAGTCACTGCGTCATTTTGAAATACTGACTCCCTTTTATGAAATTCACGACCACAAATAAGCTGACATTAATAGAACAAATGAAAACGCATCTTAATTACTTTGTAGATCATCCTACCAATACTTTCAGATATTTTGAGACGATTTCGAATCAGAGCTTTTCTAGTTGTTTTTTTTTTTTTTGACACTCTTAATTCGATTTCAAAACTAAAACCTGAAACACAGTGCTGTGCTTCAAATTCAGTTTTGAAATATTTGTATAGTTTTATGGTTCTCCGTAAATTTTGTTTGAAGACAATCAATAAGCAACAACTTAGCTAAAATCAAATTCGACTTCTTTTTGCAGTGAAACATACCTATTTAAAAAAAAAGGTGAGCTAAATTAAAAAATAGTCATAATATTTGCACAAAAACGTCATTGTTCTATAGATTTCATAGTTTTTGAAAAGAATAAGACACACAGCTTCCGAGACTACATAGACACATAGGAACATAAAAATGGAAATAATTGGATCCATTTTTGGGAAAAGATTGATTAAGGCAATGTGGTAAGTATTTTTTTTAAATTAAAACAAAAATAATCGCTTTCGTCATATCTTAACTTAAACAATGCATTTTAAACTCCCAGCACACACAATTGGGGTTCGAAGTCTATCCTTCATGCTTTATCATCTTCATTTTATACTTTTGAGCTTAAATCAAAATATGTTGGCAAATTTTGAATCTTTCCGTATTATTGCAAAAAAAAAAAACAATCACATCAAATATATTTCCTTTCTGTTGTCGTAGAAGCTCAAAAGATAAACTTCTACTTATAAGCAAAGGAATATAAGTAAAATTATAAATGCCGTACACGGAGGTCTGAGACGTAACATATCCAAAATCAACTATTTAATATTTAAAGCTGCATTTTTTCATATAAGTAACCATGAAGTTATTGTTTACTCTCCCCTACTCTAAAAAACCTCAAGAAATGACATTAGGTAGGTATATTAACAAAAGTTCTATATTTCCACATGGGGTTAATGTGGTGGAGTTCAGGGAATAATGTAAGGTTATTGTTGATAGTCGATACATTTTTCTCTACGTAAGGTGATTTAATCAACTATCAACTTTCACCTTACACGATTTCACCCAAGGAATCTATTCTCACTCAGGTTTTTGACAGTAACAAAAAACTAAAATCAAGCCCATAAACTTTTTTTTGTATTATTATTTTTGAGCACCCTGTTCCCTAAAAAAACACGTAATCCAGGTAATTCTTTGTTCTTCTCCCAAATCTCATATAGATTATGATGTCACAAGGATGTTACAAAATTATCTACATAAACTTTAAAACACTTAAAAAAAATGTGATATCCCAGCTCCCATTCCAGAAACGTATATTTTTAAAAAACATCTTTTAAGCTTTTTTCAAAAAAAAAAAAAAAATACAACATTAAGGAATCGTGTAAAAGCTTCCAAATTTATTTTTATGAGAATAATAAACGAGCTTAATCTAATCCACCACCCACTCGAGGTGAAAACATTACATCACCAAACCACTCATGAGAACTAGGTCATATAGCCGCGGGAGATTGGGAATACGAAGAAAACATTGGCCATTATTCCACTCCACACGCACTCTCACCACCTCAACGAGAGTCAACACTCAAAAGAAATCCAGAAAAGCACAGCACGTGCTCGAAAAATGTATTTCATACTAAAATGTTGTGTTATGGTTCGATGTTGAACATTTATTTTGGCCTTCAAACACTTCATTCATACATATTCCACATTTGAGGAGGAAGTTTTCCGGAATTTAAAATAATTCCCAAAATTTTAAAAGAAAAGGGAAATTGCTTGCTTTTGTTTTTCTCAGTCAGCTTATTGACTTTGCATTGTTCGGATAACGAAATTCCAGAAACAGCGGAATTAAATCGCATTCGAAAAAAAAAATTACTCCTTGATAATTAAAACAATAATTTGCCAAAAAAAAATAGAAGGTTGAATAATTGCAGGTTGTATAAAGGAAACAATTTGAAAAAAGAGGAACACCTTTTAAAACATTAAAGTGTTTCTAGGGAATTTAATTGAAACAGCCCAGCGCCAAAACAAATGTCCCCCACAAAATAATTGTGGGTTATTAAGTCTTAAACAATTAATTATCGAAGAACGAACTATAAGTTGGGTAATGATTATGTGGGCGGTGATTGACGTCAAAAATTAGGCGAAAGGATACAGAGATGGTAACAAAACTAAAGAGAGTGTGTTGTTTTTTTGTCGTGTAAGTACAAAAAGGATAGATTCAAGATAGCAGATATATTTTATTTCAAAAGAAGTTATTGTATTTAGGACGACTACTTAATAAAGTTTATTTTGTAAGTTAATTTCAGTTAACATGACCATCGGTCACTTCTTTACACTGAAACAGTAACACGAAAGAATTGCACACATTTGAGATTTCTATTTTGCTTTTCCTGTTCTATAGAAAAAAAAGTTCACTGTGGCGTATGCGTAACAAAAAAATGATTTTTCTTTTTCTGTTTAATGTGGCACCTGTAGGTGATTAACCCACTAGAGACTTGCACTGATCATCATACTTTATTTAAAGAGGTCGCACCAAAGGGGTTTTCAATACCCTCAGTGGAGCGAGTATAACGAAGAAATCTTTTGAAGGGAGGAACGCATGGATATTCCGCTTGACCATTGTATGTTAAAGTAACGATGAAATAAGGTTAAACACTATTTTGTATAAGTAAATTTGTATTTCAACTGAACGATTGATTGTACAGCACAACATAAAAAGCCTATCATGACTTTTTTTAAAATACGAAATAGCTTTAATATTTTGGCACCCGAAATGACCTTTGAAGAAACCCCTGCTTTGAAGTTACAGAAACGGCAATGACATCTTTTTAAACCTCATTCTTTCTCGTCCATTACACAATAAAGGTCCTTAATTCTTCCTTCAAAAATTCATCATTAATCCAAGCCAACAAATGTTCTTTGTATAATTTGAATAACAATCGTGCCTACTAAAAATTCAGGAACTTGTCACACCTTTTGCTGCGATGAAATTGAAATCCCTTAAAATATAATTTATACATTTTGTGATCCAAATAAAAATCTGTTACTTATGAATGTCAAATAATTTTATACAAAATGCAAATTTCCTGACAGCAAAATATTATCCCAGGCTTTTAAACCATATTAATGGCATGTTTCATTAAATCAGCTGTAATCGTGAAGAGTAATCAATAATAGAAACGCCCATCCTACATCCTTTATGTTACAACCAAAGGTGTTTTCTTAATCGGGTATTTTGCCATTGTTTCCAAAATGTCAACCACGCACCACAACTTGTAAGATTAGAAGCATTTTCTTTCCCAAAACCTTTCATAAAAGATAAAGAGATTGTTTCATGGTTTTGTCAACACTAAGCCCCTCATGAACCACATGAAAAAGTATTGTTTTCAAATTACAAAGCTTATACGACAGCTGAATCAAAAAAATTTCCTTTGACAAATTAATGGAATAAAAAGAAAAATTGTTCACCTCTTCCCAAAACGTCAGAGAATAATTGTGGTGAGATTTGGCAACATTTCCTTTATCGAGATGACGTATCTCCTGTGGTGAGCCTTTTAATATTAATACGTATCTTAATTTGAATTTGCTTATCAGACACGCAATTGAATGTGTAAAGGATCGCAAGACCCTAACGTATCAGCAGAACCCACATAGGACATTTGAAACACATTTTTTTCGTAATAATAAATGGATTGAGTATTATGTAAACAAATCTTATTTCTGAAGCTTGTAGAAAGTATAAATATTTTATATGATTGTATGTTTTGGAACAATCATAAGGTTGCGTGAGGCACAGTAAGGATTTGTTTCTCATTTTTTATTAACAGTAAAAAATTCCTTGGAAAAACAATTTCTGTTCACTTTATATCAGCACACCTGGTAAAAATAAACTTTCAAACTATCCAAACATGCACTTTAATGCGTTCTTCCGGATATTTTCCTCTTTTTCTTCGTCCTTGCAGACACGAATGATTCCGACTTGGGAGTATACATATGCTTCCTTCCTGATATGCAAACTCCAATTTCAGTTAAAAAAAAAAGCTCTTGCAAGCTGAAAAGAAAACACATTTTAGCTTGAGTTGTGTGCAATATGAAAAAATGTCCAATAAAAACCATTTTTAAAACGAAAATGTTTTTCTAAGAAGATAAAGATACCTACATCTTTATTGATGTTATTATAGCTTTTTTTCAATTTAAAACGTAAGACTTTTCCGCGTTTGTGTTCCTTAATGCTTCTTTTAACTGGCAGCAACTTGTACTCCTGAAACCCTTATATACCATCAAGTTCTAACCTATTAGTAGTAAGTACACTTACCGTTGTTTGCGTGACCGTTTGCAATCTAAAGTGATTTCTGTTTTAACTTGCTAGTTGATGATTTTAGTGTTTGTACCTATTTTTTTCATGAAAGTACCTATACATAGTACCGTGGACATTAACATCGAAAAAGCAGGAATTTTTGTTCAGCATATATGGGCTGTGGATGGGGGAAGTCCTTTGGAAATGTGAAATTTCGCTTAGTACCACAACTATTAAAAATAAATTTGATTTTGATGTTTGAAGGTACACTCTCTCTATTAAAAAATCAATATTTTTATTTTTATTCTACTAATAAAAGATACAATGCTTATTCGTCGTTAAATAAAAAAAAATTTAAATATAAACTTGGTCATTGACTTGGCCTGCTAAGAGACTATTTTTGTATGAACAAAAAATTAGAAAACAATACTAAAATTTAAACACTTAGCTCCTTCATAATGGCACTCCTTAAAATTCAACGCTACCGCACATCATTGGACAAATCTTCTTTCACCTTCGCACTGCATCATCCTCTATAGTTGTAAAAAGGTGTGCTTCCACGCTGGCGAAACCACTGCGTAAGCTTTTCCATCCGTCCTATTCTACAGGTCTCTTTCCGAGTAGGTGGGAAACAGCATTTGTCCAGTTCGTACCTTAAATAGATGTACCTTCGAACTCCTCTTCAAACTACTAATGAATCGCGCTTTCGGTCTGAAATTCACAAAATAATTAATTATTGCATCGAAAACACAATGCAGAAAAATTATTCTGCTTCATTAAAAGTGTCATCACACAAATTATTAACTGACTCAAAAAAAAAAAAATATATAAACCTTAAAGTTACTTACACCCAAGAAATTTCTTTTAAAAGAAGCAAAGCCAATTTTGCGGAAGAGTCTTCAAATTATTGTGAATCATAAAATAATAATCAAAAAAAATTGATTACATTTCCTGCAGCACATCCTTGAATTTCTTCACTTCAACTGACAAGAGTGTCGTAACATCAAATTTAGGTGTCACTTCCGATATAATATTCCACATCAAGAAGTCTTGTAAAGACATATCAAATTAGAAGGCCCATCAGCCATCACCATCATGAAACATGAAATAACTTACCTTTCGGATTGATATTTATTCCTTCAGTACAGTTCATTAACCTTTAAAAGAATCTTGTTTCAATGGAGCGATGCCGACGCCAACGATGTGTCTGGGAAAAGTGTCGACTTATGGTTTCAATTGATAAGGAGGAATTTCGTGGGAGAAAAGGATATGAGCAATTTTATAAGCAAGATAATGTATTCTTTGTCACAGTGGATTTGGACGATAGTGCAGTCAGGCGTGGAGTAAAGTATTTCCAAAGAAATTGTTGTTGCTTTTCAAGTTAATTTTAAAATTGATTCAATAAAACCCACACATTCCATGGGAAAATCTTACAAGCTAGCCAATTCTAAAAAGATTTCTGAAAGGAATTTTAATCAATGATCATTATTTTAAGTAGTTTTGTTATTTATAACGAAAATAAAAATGGTGAATGATTGACACATTTTTTCTCAGTCGCCTCGGATTTGAAAAACCTATTTCTAGTTTAATGGTTTCTTTATAACATAAACTTTCTTAAAATTGGTTTCTAATAGTCTTCATTTTAGTCTCCGATTTTATAAAAAAAAATCATGAATTTAATCGGTTTGACAGATCTGGCGCTATTCCAATGTCTGGTCCAGTATCCAACATCTTGGATAGAAGTAAACAAAACAAAATGACAAATTCCGAAGAAGATTCCCTATCAAAACCAGCTGACACAATAAAACCACTTAATAATTGCTTGATAGGCGTTGCTGTCACCAATGAACACATAACACGGCTAATAATTTTAAAATGTCTTCTTCCATCTATAAATTTGTCTTTTAAATGCTTGAGACTATTTAAAGATCATTCATCACATCGAATAAAATGGACAACGCCACGAAAGAACTAGAAACATCATCAAAAAAAAATTGTGGGCAGTGTGTTTTTGGTTGAGAGATTAAATTCTTTCGCTATCCCAAAATGTTTTCATATTCAGGGTATATAAAAGCTTCTGGTATTTTGACTAACCTATGTAGTATAAAGAACAGGGTATTTGGGAGACGGGAACTTACCAGAGGCCAGGAAGGATTGTAAAGCTGCCAAAAAAAAGAAACCTCAAGAAATCTCTGTCCGTTTTTCCGAAGTTAACACCAACCGTCATTCTCGTGGGTATAAAGTCCAGGATTAAGTCTACGCTCAGCAGCCATCGAGCGGGTTTTCGCGGTGGTTGATAGTGCGTCGACAACATCACCATTGAGCAACCATTTCATTATCAGTCACCGTAGAAGGGTAAATCTTGAATGCATCTAGATATCGCTTATTGTGGGAGGTATCCCTAAGAAAATTGTCACTGAGAAATAGTTACGACAATATAGCGAAACAATCGTTCGACCGGAATCCTCTTATATATACGCGTCGAAAGACCAAAATCAAATTGGAGGACAGGTAGAAGGATCTTGTTACTACCCTCCCTATTTTCCAGGAGGATTGATTTTAGGGCAAACAAAAACACACCCCGAAATTTCCTTTGAACTACGAAGATGTGTACAAACAAATTTCATCCCAGAATACCAAAGTATGCTAACCACACATCAATCTGTTCCGATTCATCAAATAAAAAATCGCGTAATATAAAACTAACCTAATTCTCGCGGAGAGAATTTTTTTTTCCCACGAGAAGGCGTTTTTGACCTTCGAAAAATATAGTTATGAAAAAAAGATAAACTAATAAAATTCATATGATCTGCAAAATTTATTTAGAACACCCAATATGTAGTTTATGTATAATGCAAGGGCAAGGGGCTCATGTATGATATCAAAAAGGATCTCTTTCAATCTTATCAAGTCATGTGAAAATCTTTTATTCGATTTTCCAAACAATTTTTTTTCTAAGGGTGCGTAAGCAATTGTGATTCAAATGGGAAAAGTACCCTTGTGTATGAATATTGTTATCATGTGATCTCGATTCACCCATGAACTTCAAATATGGCACTGATTTGACTTTGATATAATGTAGACTGCAACAATATCTACCATTAAGGGTTGTGATATGGTTGTCAAAAGAAAACTGTATTGGTTTTGAACCACATACAAAGATTGTCCAAAATGACGCAGCTCATGATTTTTTGTTTGCATTTCTATCAACGAAGGGTGGAAAGTATCAAATATAAGGACGCACCCTGTTTTTTTTTTTTTTTTTTGGTGTCTTGGACCGTTTAGGATTGGGTTGGGTTTTTTTTAATCAAAAAAAGTAATCAATAATGTGAAAAAGATTTTTGAAAGATGGTTTTTATAATTAGTGCGCCCTTAAGGGATGTCTAGTACCCTTATCATGAATTAACAGAGTGCTAAAGTTTAGGAAGGTTAGATAGGAGATACCGATGCGCATTAGTTGGGAATGTCTGCAAATCGAAAAGGGAGGACGAATTCGAGTTGATTAAAGCATTGCACTTTTGTCGATTCCAATGCTCGAGCTTGTGGTTCTTTTATTTTTAAAGAGACCCACATTCATAAAAATAAAAAAGGACACTCGATGTCACTTAATCTTGATAAGTTTATTAGTGTTAAAGGGCTAACCATAATTGAAGAATGGGTACGTACGTTGCCTTACGAAAAAGTAGAAATACATGTGATTTGTATACCCAACCCGAAATGACTTTTTGATCAGTTTCGTCAAGTTTCGTTCACTTGCGTTTTCGTACGTAATGTAGGCTTTGAGTCGTACTTCGTACATTACGTACGCAAATCTGACATTCCTTTTTTTTTAAAGGGTATTCTTCTTCTTTCCTTCTTCTTATTTTTAAAGGCTATTATGGGCAACTGATGTACTTTACAAATCGGAAGGAAACTTTTCGTTCGGTTTTGACACTTCCTTACTTTTTCTTTCACGTATTATGGTTGGGCCTTAACTTTTGATGATGTTGACTGAACGGATGTTAGAAATTTTACGAACAAAATGGCATATTCAACAGTAGCTTGCAAAACCAAAATCCAAGTCAACATGGCGGACTGGCATTTGACTTTCTTACACGCGATCTTCGGACGTTACTAAAAGGTTTGGTTTTGTTTTTGCTGATACTTGCGATATATTACAGATATATTAATGTTCATTTCCATGCACTCAAATTTTCATTGAATGATCTAAAAAACTTTCTTATAGTGCGGCACAAAAAAAAAAAAAAACAGTCCCTATAAACTTGTTTCAGGGTAAATTGATGGGTATTTCTAGCGATGCGAGTATAACGAGGAAATTAGTTAGACTAAATGCATTTGAAGTATCAATAGCAATTGTGTAATTGCAGCTATGTAAAAATTGGATCCCACTGTTCATTCAAATAATCATTTTTTTTCAAAATGGCCCGATAGTTTTAATAAAGAGAATTCAATTAAGTTATTTTAAATCCTATTTTATAAACTTTGTTTTATCGCACTCACAAAGCAAGTGAATATGTGCGCCCGAGTCCTGCATATTACTTCTTGTTTCCTTAACATCCATGAGAATGATAGGGTTAAAAAATATTTACCCTAAGTACATACTGACAGACCATTGCGAGGTGTGTGAAATCCCTTACCTAAACATACATATAATGAAGGGAACTATTTGACTATTTGTGTGGAATGCCTTAGGATTCAGAAATGTGAAAAGTTAATTCCATGTAATTAAAGGATAATATAATTTATTCTAATGAGCAGTTTTCACTATATCAGAGGACATAGACAGAGAACGTAATGCTAATGTGGCAAAATAATCAGCTTGTCGGGTATATTACATCACAAAAAAAGGACAAAGAGTGCATAAGTACAAAACTAGTGTAGAGTTGCATTAATATTTTTTTATGATTCTCAAAAATGGTCACTCTTCAAATCAAAAATTCTCAAGTAAAAGGAACAAAGGAAGAATATTTTCAGACGCTTCCTGAGTGCCCAAAATAAATAGATTTTTTTTTCTTTTTTGTGTGATATTCATTGCTACTGAGTCATACGACAGCCCTAATTTATGTCCGTTGAGTTATTAATATTTTCAACAAAATACCCGACAATGAGGTGACAAGAAAATTCGGTCATTTGTATTTTTGGGGTAATAATTGAGGAAGAAGACAAAACAATCGCCAATGACTGCGCAAAGATTTCGAACAAAATAAAAATGTATCTATACGATAAAAATTCATTGTTACAACTTGTCTTAAGATATGGAAAAGTCATTGACTTAATGAAACGAATTTCTATAAAAAGGAACATGGCCATAATTATTAATAGTGGCTATAAGCGCATTGGGTGATTCAAAATAAGTAGACAGTATTTGCTGTTTTTATGAGGAAAATGGTACTTTGGAAAAAGATCAAAATAGTGGAATTATATGAAATAAGGATGGACTTGACTAGTCATTTATTTAGACTTGAAAAAGATGTTGGTAGGAGGTTTTTCCCACGTTGTTGTGTTGCTTGTAATGAAATGGGTGACACATAAGTCTTGAGATAGAGAAATAAAAATAAATATTCATCACCGAAAATGACTTTATTGATTTCCAAAAATAGTCTTCACGGAGATCGATACATTTTGCGAAGATGCCATTAACAACGCGATATTTGGAATACTGAAAAATGCACTTCTGTTTAAGTTGCAAGCAAATGATGGTGTATCATGTGAAAGTGACAGTTTTAAGGTCATCTAATGGCACGGTCGTAACATGCCTCTTCCGCAAAACACATGGCCTTTTTTAGCGATTGTCAAAATGTGTGGTACTCAAGGGGCACAGATATTTTTGACAGCTAAATGTTCATGCAAAATAGTCTAAGTACGCGATTGTCATTCAAAATGTCAAACTGTGCGATAACAATGTCAAATTTGAAAGATTCACACTGATGTTACGGTGTAACCATACCTGTAATACCTACGTCCGGAAAGATAAAAATGTCAACGTCACATATTGCTGTTGTTGTAATTCATTCTTGATATTGCAACTTATGTCTTCAATACCTTTCCAATGATATGAATTTCTTGTGAACACATCACGATTATCATAAGAAGAATCGTTCCGAAGCGTGCTTCTTGACACAACATGTTATAAGTTTTGCTTTCGTCAATATCAAATGAACAATTTCCGACGACTCTCATCCAATTGAATAGTTCCACTTCAGATTCTCACACAAAAATGAATCTTCTTCTGAATGAAGTCCTTTTTCTTACCTTTCTTTTTTCTTTATGACATTTCCTTCCACAAACAAAGTTAATCTTCCTTGACTGACTTTTTCAGATTACTTAACAATTTAATCCATTCTTCCTTTCCATCTCCTCAATCCCAAGGAAACTTCCATAATATTAATATAAACACACACCAAATACAATGGTCGTAAGTTTTCTTAACAGAACAGCAAAGGCAAATAACAGGATCAACCGAACAAAGATTGAGGGATTTGAGAAAGGAAGGATAGGAAAAAAATTCCTTGCAATCAAATGTGTCCTTTCAATTCTATTATGCATGCATAAAGGCAAGGCAGCACATAATCTATTTGGATTACTTGATTTGGAACAACCTGACTTCTGGAGCGAGGCATCGTTTTTTTTAGAAGATGATGCAGAACAATGTGATGTAGTTATACCAACTTGGGCGGGGCGTGAATAAAACACCACAAAGGGCAGTCTTTTGACCTTAATGGATTAAATAAAATGGTTATGCTTCTTGAAGTAATTTTTTCAAAAATGTTAAATGAGATTTTGATACAAAAAAAAAATACCGAGTAAGACATAGACAATAGAAAAAGGTGATGAAAGCAAACAAATTGAATTTGCCTAAAAGGCGATTCTTTTTTTAAAGAAAAATGTTTGGGTCGTAAAGTGATGGCATACGAGATAATGGATGAACCTTTGATATTCTATCCAATTTGGAAAGATCAAGAATATTGTCTGATTTCATACCATTTTTAGTTCCATCAGCCAACAAATCTTAAGGGTGTGGTGTAGACAGCGACTCTGAAGGTTTCTCGAGACATTTGCGAGTAATTTAAAGATTTGAACGTACCGATTCAAAATTTAAGTCGAAGAATCTTAGTTTAATGGGTAAGAACATTTGACTTGACAGAGAACTGAATGCAAGTCTGGTCTTTATTAAATCTGTTTTAAAAATCCAGATTCATAGGGGAATACAAAATATTTCGGATATAATTCCAGTAGTCGAAGGGATATGTGTTCACATTTTCTTTTCAATATCGACTCACATTAAATAAAGAAGTTTTAAGAATATTCACATTCCAGAAAACGATGATGATATGATGACTTGTGGGTTCGGACCCCACGTTAGGCGCCAAAATTAACGGTCGAATTGATTTGATATGTTTAAAAAACTTACCGATGACAACAACGACAAAATTTTCAGCAAAATCAGCATTATGTTTCAAATTTAATACTAAAGATATTAGCCCTATCTTCCTTTTTAATACTTTCAACGTGTTTCTTTTTATTTTTAAATGTTTTAAATTTAATTAAAATCACGATAAAATGAATTTCTTAAATCCAAACTATTACATTAAACCACTTTAATGTCAGCAGTCGATGTTTCTGTTTTGCAATAACCAGCATCAAAAATTCCATGACGTCTATGCAGCCTTGTGGATGTTGAAAACAATATCCCTAAGAGAATCCATGAGTATGTAATTTGGTTTTGGCCAACAGCCAGGTTAACTCAAACGCATTTCATAAAAATCTTCCTTTATCCATAGCACCACAGACTAACGACGCCAATTTCATTTTAAGGGTTTGTTCAAACAAACCTCCTTACAAAGGCGACTTTTATCCCTCTGATTGGAAACAAAAATTCACTACCCTAGTGTTATTTTGGCACTTGGCCTAAAACAATTTTCTTTGAAATCAAAGCCGGGTGTTTGATGGAACACACAACTAACAATATTGTTCCATTGCGAGTTCTTGATAAAATTATCATTAATCATTCTAGAAAGTGACATTTATAGGACAATTATGTATATATATCAGTAACGGTTCCATCCCTTCGTTATCCTCACAAATGATTCATCCCCTTTTGATTTCGATTGCAAACATAAGTTTTTTTTTCAAAATCCAAATGGAACAGAAATGCAAATTTGATTGACCTAATTTAAGTGAACTGTATTCGTATTCGTTCGGATGATGATTCGTAACGCCCAAGGAACAACATTCTACAACCCCCTATTCAAAGGATTAGGAAAAAATGTTTCTCTGTCGGAGGATATGCATGTTTTCTTGTTTGGTGGTTATTTTTTCCAAGAACGATTTGTCACGTAATCGTGACTCCTTTGAGGGAAAAATAAATTCCTTAGCATGCATTCGAGTTGCTCTTGCTCCTTGCAATATACGAATAGCACGAGGACCGAGGACTAAGGACTGCAAATGGAAACAAATTGTTTAAGTAAAGTGCTTAACTCTCTCACTCAACCTTTGCGATATACCCCAAGACAAAATGCAGGGTACAAAAATAGTGTTGCATATTTTCGTGTTTCGATATTCAATTCTGCACACACACATGACAGTCCCGAAAGGATAAGAAGATAAGAAAGAAATGTTGGGGGTTGGAGAGTACATATATTACTTACAGTTGGAATATTTTAGGAAATTGAATAAATAAAGAGGAGTCATTGATATCTGATGTGCTCGTAGGAAAGCAAGTTTGTGGAAAATAATGCAGAGTGACGCATTTTTTTGTGATCAATATGTTAGATAGAAATTCCAAAATTCAATTTATGAAGCTGACAAAAATAAAAGGATAAACCATGGGTTGACATTGACATGCGGTATTTGTTTGATCACAATTTTGTATGTGTGGAGTGACAAGTGCATTTAATAAATTTGTTTTTTTTTTAAATTATTTTGGCGGCAAAAGGAATTGTCTGTTTGTGAAATGTGGTGGCTGGAAGGAGATGCAGCTCTCTTGAAATTTTTGAAAAAACAACAAATCTTTAGCGTATGGTTAGGATATCAATTAGACCTGCTTGGAATACTTGAATCACGAGAACAGTGGGATACGTGGTGCTCCAACTTTCGAAAACATTCTGCCTATCTCAATTTTCTAGCGTCGTCGCAACAAGTTTTTCAATTAAAAATGAACAAAATAGTCTAAGCTCCTATAAAAGAATTCCGATGAACTGTTTTGCAGCTCGACCTCTATTATTTAGAAAATATTAGGAACATTTAACAGGGTTTTTTTTTGTTCATGTAGAAAAGAGCTCTGAACAGAGTTCGAGTATATATCGGGCTCGCTCTGAACGTCCTCTGAACCAATTGTGTTCAGAGCGCTCTGAACTATTAATGAAATTAATTTAAGCACGCTGTTATTTCTTTTTGTTAATTCAATTTATTTGGAAGCGTATCACTTTTGACGTTTATATTTTTGTTCAGCTTTTAGCTCAGTCTGTCTCATCTATGTATTTATTTTTAGCTCGTGGAGCGCACTCTGAAGGAGAAAACAAAAACGAATTTTATGCTCTGAAGTCTCTGAAGCAAAAAAGAAATACTTACACATTTTGTTTGACAGTTCAGGGTCTGCTGTGAACTTAAAAAGAAAAACACCTAATATAGTTTTTTAAATATTAAGTTTCATTAAAA
Source organism: Platycheirus albimanus (assembly GCA_916050605.2). Lineage (NCBI taxonomy): Eukaryota > Metazoa > Arthropoda > Insecta > Diptera > Syrphidae > Platycheirus > Platycheirus albimanus. Next base: position 12,431,925 of record OU696697.1, on the reverse strand, counting down.
TCAGTGATGACGAGTTAGGCAACATATTTAACAACGAACTTAAGAGAGGTACCTATCTAAGAGACTCAAGTCTGAACTACATCGGAATACAAAATGTAGAAACGACGCAAAAGTACAACGCAGCAAGAACGTCAAAATCACACTGGTATGACATTTATGATAAAAATCGCAACTATGAAAGCTCTTTTCCAATTTAACAACCATTTTTAAAGCTAGCACCTCAGACACCTACCTGATCAGAAGACAACAACGAAATGAGACACAACGAAATTTTGCAAACAAAAACAAGAGACAGAAATATATTTTCACTAATTTCATATTATTTCAAATGTCAATTGGTGCGTTCTTTTTCTAACCATAGTCAAGAATTGTTGTTATGTCAAACAAAAATTGCTGAAGTGTCATTGTTAGTGTTGGGATTTTCACAAACCATTAAGGAACGGAACAGTTACACGACCACTTTTAAACAGGTTTTCTGTATTGAGGACGTAAGTAATTAAACTATTCCCCTTCATCCTCCAAATTGGCGAAAAATCCATTTTAATCTTTGTTGATTACCACTCAAAGAAAATATGTATTACGTTCTTACTCCTCAAATCGAAAATTTGTAATTTTTGCTTTGATTTTTAATAAAGGTTTTGAATTGTTTAATACAAAACGTCTTATTTGGCAAATCAACAATCTCAACTCATGTCAAGGAGTAGAGTTGGAAATAGTAACAAATCGTAACTATTTGACACTTCAACGTAAGTTTGGGAACACTGTTATGACATCATATATGTAGTTACAAATCGTAACTATAATTTGGATTAAAGGAACGCCTTTTTGTTGACTATTGTGAACAATTGTTGGCTATATGGTTAGAAAAAGAACGCACTAATTAAGAGAACTTTCTTATGCAAAAATGACTGGAATTAAGTGATTGATGTCAACGTTTCAAGAACTTTGTGCACGTGCACACTGAAAGCATGTACATGGTATAGCCTTAGCACTCTCTCACTTAAGTTAATCGTTATCTCAAGTTTAGTATATCTTTAACAAAATTAAATACGGGTTAGCTCATTTTACTTTCACAATTTACCATTTAAACCAAATTCAACGGAGTTTCTAAGCCCAGTTTCCAATTCTTTGGCCACCACTTAAAGGGTACCACACCACCCCATCCTTTCAGCAAATATTTTTATAATACAAAAACTTATACCAAACACCATGTTTTCTCAAATCTCTTGTCAAGTCAAACAAACTCTTCGATGAAATACTTCCAATTTGTATTAATAAACTTGTCACAAATACAACAACAACAACAAAAATATCCCATTTAATATCCCATTTACAAAATTTGTTTTTTTTTTTAACATCCGGCTTGTCGTGATTTCCGATAATTTATAAAGTTTACTCATAAATTTACACACACCTTCGGAAGTATTGTTTCTCCTAAATTTCAGCAAACAAACTTCCTGGAGTCCTTTTTAGCATTATTAAGGACATAAACTGACAATTAATTCAGTTTGGATATCGCGTTTCAGAAAGCTATATATTGCACAAAAGTGATAAATCTATTTAATATGATAAATAAATTCTTTTTTGTTCTGTTGTTCTTTTGTTTTGTTTTTATGTTTGACAAAGAAGAAGTTGTTGTTTTTAAAGAGCTAATGATGTGAGAAAACACTAAAAAAAAACCGGTGTCAAACAGTTTTTTTGAAAGTTGACATTTCGAGCTGTCTTTTAGTGCGATATAGTGACAGCATTGATTTTGGAGACCAAGCCTACATGTTTTAATTATTAAATATGAAGGTAAATTATGGCAATTATTGAGGAAGTACCTACTGTGAGGAGGAGTACAAAACATACTGAAGATTTGTATCTTAAAAGTTTAAAATCGCTGAAAAGACTTTATTCAAATAAGAATTTAATTAAAACCTTCAGTGAAACATTTGGTAACCTAATGACCTGTTGAACGAGCATAAGTTTCCCTTTTAATACGTTACCAAATGAAAGGAAAAGCTTACAGATTTGTTCATTAAATCGCACGTTTTATGGTTCCGGTTATTTAAGTTTATGACACTCTTCCCATTTTCAAGCACTCTATTTGCAAGGACAACGTTAATGCGCGTGAAAAATTTAATTATAAACCTTGAAACCTTGCTGAAACATTATCTCAGCTCCAAGTAATTTGATGATACTAACGTTTACACTTCTCGAGGATCGTATGAACTTTTTTAACTAGACAAAAAAAAAAAAGAAAGAATAGGACAACATTGGTGAAAGTCATAAATAATTCTGAGTTTATATATTCCATCAGCGTGTCTCTCTTCCAAAGTACACAATATTTTAGGACTCTTATAAAACAAACATTTAACACGAAATAAACATGTAATATCGTCTAAGCTTTCTTTATAAGGATGAAGCACCAAGTATACCAACCCTAATCCGACACCCACTCGAAGTGAAATGATGATTATCATCTCATCCTTGAAAGTTAATTTTTTTCCCACAAAAATATGCAATGGATTGGAAGTTCCTTCCCAGCCGGCACACACCGCACGCACTTGGAATCACAATCAAAGGACACCATGCCCACGTGGCACACTCAATGTTGTGTTATGGTTTGATATTAAACAAGAGTCGGCGCATAGAACCATGTTCCAAGGGAGTTTGGATGAAAATTATTTCAAGTGTTTGCATTAATATCCACGAAATTTGAAATTATTCCCCCAAGATATTTGAAAAATTTTAAAGGAAGAAGTCTTCCAAAATTACAGGGCTGCTCTCTTTCCAACATGGCCTTGTCAACCTTGGTTGGGTTATGAAAAATCAACAGAAAAGGTTAATGGCATTTGAAGGATATCCTGGAAAACAAGCCTGAAAACGAAACTTCAAATTTCAAGAATTAATGAAGGTGCTGTTATTTTATTTAAGGACTGTTTCCTTGAACTAGAAAAGAAAAAGGGATGATTATGTACGTCACACAACGCTGTTATTGACGTTTGGTAAAAAGTTAAGAAGTGCTTAGGATTGGGTTAACGAACCCTAACAAATTATGACTCTCACGATAACTATTATTTTGGATGACTAAACTTTTTGCTATTTAGTTAAACTGCGCCAGGACCTAAAACCTGTATGATACCATAACATTTTCAGAGCTTTTTTGGAAAAAAACCTCAGGATGTGTTTTAAGTTAATTTTAGGACGATACTGAACTTTTCAACCTCCAATTCGAACTATTTTTTTAGATTAAGATTTTTCTTCCACAGTTTTCCAATTTCACATGATTATTAAAATTCAGATTGGCTTATTACACCCACCCAACAACAATAGTCCCAGTTTTTTGACTAAAGGCTTATGATCCTGTGTCATGCTATGATTTACATCCACATCAAGTTGCCTACTTCAAATTTAAAGTATCTCAATTAAACTTGAAACACGAATTCTGAAAATTCAAATCACGCAAACTTTAAGTGTACCAATAGAAATTTTGTTTTCACTTTTTACTGCCAAAAATATTGTATTTTTGAGTTGTTTGCAATTTAAATGTAGACGAGCTGTCTACGATACATTTTTGTTTAAAGTGTTTTTCCACAAACAACAACAACTGAAGGTAGAAATATCAAATTGCAAACAAGCACGCAAACAACGGTTGTTTTTCAATGTTAATAGGCCTAACATTAACGGTTGAAAGTGCAAATCAAAAGTTCTAAAAATTTGTATGGCTAGAAAAGTCTTCCTTAAAAAAAAAAAAAAAACTGGAGCAGTTTATAATGTCACACTTTAGATGGAAAGGATTTGCGTTTGAAAAAGGTTTTGAACTTTTTCATTAAATCATACAGTAGGTATGTTGGGCGCCCACTTGTCACGAAACAGTTTGGATGCTTAAGTGACTTTCATGGGCGTATATGTGGTACGTTCTTTTTCTAACCAAAGTCAACAATTGTCAACAATAGTCAACGAAAAGGCGTTCCTTTAATCCAAATAAGTTATGATTTGTAACTACATATATGACGTCATACCAGCGTTCCTAAACTCACGATGAAGTGTCAAATAGTTACAATTTGCTATTATTTTTAATCACCTCCATGATATGAGTTGAGATTGTTGATCTGTCGTTTTGTTTTAAGCAATTCAAAGTCTTTGTTAAAAATCAAACAAAAAATTACAGATTCTCGATTTGAGCAGCAAGAACGTCTTTATTTTCTTTGAGTGATTGAGTGAACAACAATGAATAAAATGGATTTTTCGCCAATTTTGAACGATGAAGTAGAATTATTTAATTAGTTCATCAATATACAAAAAAAAAATTAAAAGTGGTCGTTCGACAGTTTAACAAATTTTTACAATATATTGTTCCTAAATGGTCTATAAAAAAACCCCACAAATCCTAACAATGACATTTCAAAAAATTTGTCTTGGTATAACAATAATTGTTGACTATTGTTAGAATAAGAACGCACCACAATATGTTTACAAACGTCAGCACTCCCTTATTCAACTTTAAAGTTTTTTGTTTCTTGTGAGTAAGTTATTTTTTTCATGCAGTGTTAAAATTGAGTAGTTATAAGAACAAAGAACTGTTCTTTTTTAACTTTTATTAGTTTAATTATTTTATTGCTCCAAATTCATCAATTCATTAAAAAGACCGACTCATTTAATGTCGAGAAAGGCTTACGACAGGGTGACGCGCTGTCATGTAACCTCTTCAACATCATTCTTGAGGCAATCGTACGCAACTCGCATGTCAACACCAGCGGTACGATTTTTTTTAGATCCGTTCAATTACTTGGCTATGCTGATGATATTGACATTATTGGAAGAACGAAGCGCGCTGTCAGTGGAGCATTCGCAAGTATTGAAGTGGAAGCGGCTCGAATGGGTCTGGCTGTAAATGAAGATAAAACAAAGTATATGCTGTCCTCGGGTGAAGTAGATCATCACCGTAGGCTCGGACAAAACGTCACAATGGACAGATATAACTTTGAGGTTGTCAAGGACTTTGTCTATTTGGGTTCCACTATAACCTCTCAGAACAACATCAGTGAAGAGATCAGTCGAAGAATCACTCTTGCCAATCGCTGTTTCTTCGGGCTAAGAAGGCATCTTAGTAGTAAAGCCCTCTCTCAAAGGACCAAGGAGACACTATACAAGACCCTTATCATCCCAGTCCTGCTGTATGGGGCAGAAGCGTGGACACTGACACAATCGGATGAATACAGGCTGGGGTGCTTTGAGAGAAAGATTCTTCGGGAGATATTCGGGCCTGTATGTATCAATGGAGTATGGAGGAGAAGATTCAATGACGAACTGTACGGGCTATACAGCGACATTGACTTGGTTAAGAAGCTGAAAATTCAGCGGCTTAGATGGCTGGGTCATGTGGAGCGTATGGACGAAAACGCTCCTGCCCGACGAGTCTTCAATTCCAACCCGGAGGGCCGACGCAGTTCTGGAAGACCCCATCTAAGGTGGCGCGATCAAGTGGTAAACGACCTCAACCAACTTGGTGTGCGCAACTGGAGGCCACTGGCTAGGGACCGGCCTAGCTGGCGAGGATTGTTGGTTGAGGCCGTGGTCCACAATGGACTGTCTGCGCCACCTTAAGTAAGTAATTAAAAAGACATAAAACCTTACTTATAAGCAAATCCAGGACTTAACTCCTTTCCAGGTGAATGTGTGTCAACAAAGACAAAACAAGTCATCTCTTGCTAATCAATACCGAGTGCAAGTACTTCATATCATGTCCGAAATAGCCAACTGCAAAATTTAATTGACCCAATCAAGGTGCACTCTTAATTCCTTTTTAGGGAGAGAAATGAGGAAAATCTACCAATGTCGATTGTTCATGATTTGGGGTGTTTCGAGCAGGTACTTCATATAAGTAGAAACAAGGACTATAGAAGTGGAAACAAATTTTACTGGAATCCACAGTAATAGCCTTAAGTCTTTCAATCGATTCGGTTGCACACACACTACAGACAAATGTATCAATAGGATTCAAAATTAAGACACATGAGATGAATTCATGAAACTTTGAGGGTTGCAAGTTAGGGGATTTCAATAAATCAAGATTGTTTGAAAACCTCTGGAAATAGATTCAATTGTTTTTGTGTGCAAAATTTGTCTTGCATAATTTGAAGTTTTTGGAAGTACTTTATATACATAAATGAGGATAACTATAAATACGGCTCTGTATGAATTCTCTAATTCTATTGGATTTTCTTTTATTCTTTTGTAATGTGCATCCAGTTATTCGAAACAATCACTTGGAGTCTGAATTTTATAACACCAACAAGTCATTTTGATCAATTTATGTTCGGGAACGCCCCAAAAATTCGTTAAAACATGGTAACATCAAATATTTTGACATGTAGCAACTGCTGTGAACTTTCATTTCTCAAAAGCCTTTTACAAAGTCAATTCTTCTTTTGGAAGCTGACTTATTGCTAGTTATTTTAATGGTGTTGTATCAACAAGGTACCTCAGGGCTCAATTTATAGACCAATTCTGTTTTGCCTATACATAAACGACTTACCCTGTGTAAAAGCAGGTAACCATCACGCTATGACCTTTCTCAAATTTGTATATTTGCTTGGTTTACTTCCTAAATCGCAATATTCTATTTTTAAGACTTGACAATGGCAATGAAACCAAATTTAATCATTTCCTGAAATGATCGTATCAGAAACATTAAAAAAAACTATGTTTTTCTTATCTCAAATCCAATAAATAGCTCATTATGTTTCATGTCATATCATTTGGTTTTCTTACTCACAATCAAGGTGTGTTTTCATTTTAAATACATATCCTATTAACCGCCCTAAATGTTGTATCCTGATGTGAAAAAGTTACACACTAAAAACCTATCCTCGCTCGTATCCAGAATACACTTTTATTTTTCCCCAAAAAAAAATCAGGACACCCACGAAGAGGTCATTAGAACATCAACCAACGAAATCAGAGCAAACTTGAAATTGTAAAGTTGCGTTCAAATAACTTAGTTGCAAAGTCCTTTATTGAAAGGACTTTTATCCTTTGCCATAACCATTCAAAAAGATAATGAAATAATACAATATTTTTTGGTGTCTTTTGGTGGCCTACCAGACAGAATTATTGCTTAAATAAGAAAAAAAATTCACTGACCTAGTTCTTTAAGTTTTAATTAAAAATAAGGAAAACTCGATTAAATGTCCTGTCAAAGTCTCCCTTGCCGGGAAAAAAGTTATAGTTTTTTTTTGTAATAAAACTTCAACACAAAGTAGTAACGTGAAATTCACAATATTTTTTAAACACAGAAGGGTTCATTGATAACTTTCAAACTTTTTATGATTATCTGAAATTTGAAAATGGCGCTGCAAAGTTTAAAAGGCTACAAAAAAGAAAAAGCAATTCGTGATATTTTGTTTAAATTTTTAGTTTCGTTGACAGTGTAAGCAATATTTTATTTAATATTTCAATTTGTCCTTCGTCCTTACACGTCTAAGACCTTTCTCAAATTGAAACATTTGTGCTTACCAAGCAAATAAATTTATTCAACTTCAATCTATTTGCTGTCATCTTTTTTATCATTTATCTTCTTTTTGTTGTTCTTAATGAAAATATTATTCTTGTAAACAGTTTACCAAAGACATTATTTTGGCCAAGAATCATGAAACAGGCAAAAGGACTGTACTTCTTGATGTCATTCACTTTTACACAAAACACTTTAAGACTATGTTCTTTGTTCGTGTTCTGCTAAAGTGAAAGGACACCGTGTTATATTTAACGCACGTAAAGTGAAATGAACACAAAAAAGGTACTTCTTGATCTTGTGTGTGTGTGTGTTTGTTTTTAAGAAAGTAAAAGTTAGCTTATGAGTACATGATGGATGGATTGGACAAATGGATTGAATTGTTAAGTGATCTGGAAGGTCTGTCAAGGGAAATTGATTTTGACATATTCACAATGACATAAAACCAAGAGAATTTTGAAGACCAATGTGTAGACAAAACTTTCCTTTGAATGTTGAAAAAGTTTAGATTAGGAAAGCTAGAGAGTGTAGGTTGGGCTTCAGCAAAGTTTTATCATCCAAAACTCAATCGACCGCCGCGACATCTATAGCCGAAAAAATTAAAATGGGCGGCTCCAAAAACGCACTATGAAACGCATTGACGTTAATACAAATTTCAAAATCATTCCCTTCAGTTGTGAGAAATTAGACGAGAAAAAATTATTTCATTTTTCACTATCGTGAAAACTGCACGTCGTTGAATCACCTGGCATATTACACACATTTTCGTGTACCTATATAAAATGACCAAATACTAAAATGAAATCGTTCCATTGCATGATTGAAAAAAAAAATCCACCACTTATGAAAAGGAAAAGCCAGAAAGGCACACACAAAACTATCAAAATTAATGGTTTTCGAACTTAAAGGTCCTCCTAGATTATAAGAAGTGCCTTTCAATGTAGTTTTCCATAATCACGCAAACTTCTACTTTCTTGGAAAACATCATTTATATTTATATTCAAAACTCCTTCTAATTGAATGTTTCTTGGTCAAAATTAATTTATCATACCAACCCACATTTAAATAAAATCCAAAAAGCAATTTTTCACTTTCAGCGATGGTTAAGAGGGTTTCTTAAACGAGTTAATATATTCCCGAGCATTTTTTTTTGTTGCGTTGCTTCGCATCTGTCAAAATTATACAAAATGGCGGTGTATTGTGACTTCAATAGTGAATTGTGATTTCAATCGTCACATTTCACCGCCATTTTACATTGAACACTAATGAAAAGTCATATTGGATTTGCAAAAACCCACACCAAAGAAATAGAATAGTCACTGAGAGCCGCCATTTTTGTTGGTCAATATAATTACTAACTTATATATGTTTACTGAGAGTGATTCGATTTATTTAAAAAGTTTTAAGTGTGATTTTGTTCATCCAGCATGATTTTATAAAATTTATTGAAGTATATTTTTAAGCCTACCCCTCTTTTCAAAGATTGAAACTTCATCACAAATTCATGACCCTCTGCTCTATGGGTGAATATAAGAAATATGTGGCAATCAAATTAGATGAAAACCATATAATTATTTTTCAGCAGCTCATGTGTGAATCTATATTAAAATTGATGCTTACATTTGGTTAAATTAGAAATCTTCACTCACCCACCAAAATCAAATTCAAGAATCTTCCAAAAAATCTGACAAAAGCGATTAAACAGATTTCCTCACGATTAGATTCTGACATGATTGACAGACATTATTATTGCCCATCGTATAAAACCTCGTCCTCCATAAACCATTGAATGCTGCTGCTCCACATAAATATGCAAAAATGTTTGTATTTTTTTTTTACAATATAAATTGTTGGAGGTTGAAAACGCCTTCGTGTGGAAAATATATATTTTCTTGGCAAATTGAACTAAATTTATGTGTATGATGTGGCTTTTAATCGATGAAATTCTGATCAGATTAATGTGCGGTGAAGGCATATTTTTGTCTTGTGGAATTATTTTCCATACGAGCTCTTGAAAATTTATTACATTTTGGTTAAACAGAAGTGTTTTTTTGTTTGTTGTACTCAAAATGATTTTTATGACTTTAATTAGCTCTTGAAAATGAACATAAATATTTTACTATAAGTAAAATTGAGAGGCAATTTTTATGGAATAGGTTAAGAGAGTTTAGGATTGGATTTTATGAATTTTAATAAATTTAACAATAAAAATGTTTGCATCTTATAGACCATTATATAACAAAAGTTTTTGAATTTGCAAATTAAAAGGTTGGGCTTATTTTGGTAGCCTAACTCAATAACCTTCAAAATTTAATTGCAATCTTGCTGAAAAGGTGTACCTATCTCTTTTAGTGTTGGAGGGAAAATTGTATTATAAATCTATTGAATAAAAAAAAATATAAACACACACAAAAACAATGGCTGATTTATTTAACAATTTATTGAACAGAAAATGGAGAACATGCTAAAGCCCAGACTTATTATTAAAATTCATAAAAAATGATAATAAAATAGAAGTAAAAAAAGTTATTTTAGAAATGTCTTAATACTTTAAGGCTTTCTAACAATAAATTGAATTAAAAACAAGTAATCCATTCACGAAAAAGTCTGAGAAAAAAGGATTTATAAAAGGTTCCGTTCTTAGTAACATATCACATTGTCAAAATACAGACCATACATTTTTTAAAACCCTATATTTTTCCATTCCAACTCAAACACAGACTAAACCTAAGAAACACCATTCAGAAAGTTATATCAAAATCGCAGAAGACGTTTTCTTAGAATAATATAAGTTTAACAATACAAAAAAAAAAAAAAAAAAAAAAAAAAATGGCAGATATACTTTACTTAGTTTTACAGTTAGGATTCCGATTCCAAAAACTCTTTAAAATGCACGAAAAATATTTTCTACGAAGTTTTAAGCAAATGGGGCCAGCTTATTTTGGCTGTAGATGATGATCAAGACCTAAAGACAGACAGACAAACAAAGGGAAAGCATTTATATCTTTTTCTTATTTACTTTCGATGGTGCTACAGAGTGCTCCTGAACCTCACTCGGCTAGATTTTTAGCCTGCCGTTTCAAATGTAGCACTCCAAGTAGATGGAAATATCTCTCTTCCTGGGTCCACCTTTGCTTCTGACTGATGTGGCGTTGAGTATACTATATGAACTAGATGGCTGATGTCCATCCCTTTCACGCAGACCAGGCATCTTTACCATTGAATGTGTATAAAACGGCCGGCCGTCACTCGCGGTTTCTAGCTGAAAATATTAAACTCTTTTTTCTTTTAATAAAACACTCGCCTTTTTAATTTTGGCAATTTTATTGGTTTGATATATAAAAGATAGTACCTGACTTACGAATGTCCTTTTTTCTCGTAAAGATCAAGATAACTCGATGGAATTTTTTTTTAAACCATAGCTATTGATTGAAAATAGCTTACGAATTCATCATTCACTGATGACAATGAGTGTACCATGTTACGTACAATTTGTATTTAAACCACAAACAAAATAAATTGTATATCCTTAGGATGAAGTCATTCAAAGTGATATCAACTCTTCAAAGTTAAGTGAAAAGCTATGTTGAAAATCATTTAAAGGCAACAACGAAATGATTTAAAACATCCCCGTAAACGGCAGTAAGGCAAAGGTTATGCCATTAGAATTTACATGATTTTGGTTTTCTTCCGATGAGTGAGCAATGTTTATCAAAGAAGAATAATTGTTTTTGTTTTTAAAAGTCAATGTTTTTTTCGATTTTTTTAGGGTTCAAAAAAGCTTTTTTTGAATTAAATAATTTATAAAGTATTACCATTTAAGCAAAACACTTGACTGATGGACTTCTTCTTTAAGAGCTGTTAATTCTTGTTAATGTCTTAACTTTTGGAGTAGTTTCGGGGACTTAAATTAACTTCCAGGTTATTAGGTTTTTATGTCGCAAAAGAATCCAACAAAATAAATTCATCTTATTTCGCCGCATTCATACTTGAAGTACTTTTGTGTCGTGTGACTGTTTAATTAATGATTGTTCTACGTGAACTTAGAGAAGAATGCAACTGAAGTGTAGTACCTACATAAAACGATAAATTGCTAGGGTTTAAGGTAATTCTTTCCATTTGTCTTCGGAGGATGTCCACTGGTATCTTCTATAAAGTAGAATATTTCTTTAAAAAAGGGGGGAAAAAATAGATTTTAGATAAAGACATAGAACAAAGAACTTTAAAAAACAAACAAAAACACAAATTTATAAATAATACCTGCTTATCAATCTAACGTTCGATAGTTCTAGGATATACAAACGGTTCTGTCAATATCAACTATCTTTAAGTTTCTGGTTGAAAGACTTTATAAAGGGTTTTTCAATAAGGGCGTGTAGATTTTGAAGTTGGAAAAAATAGGCTGTGTTTGAGGTACGTCGTCCTGTCTGAACTTGGTTGTCTAGGTTGATATGGTTTAGTTGGCGACAGAAGAAGTAGGTTTTCATCGTTCTGTAGCACTCCCTATTGACGGTAAACGCCTCAGCAAAATCTTTTTTTTATTAAAGTATAGACCAATGATATCGCCGTGCGCCGAAGGCCCGAATTCGACACCAAAAGATGACGTATTGAAGACTCATTGTCAGACTGCCTCCGATTTTGCTAATGTACGAATGTTGGCTGATTAATTACCGAACCAGTCGTTTCAAGAATCGACTGTAAAGGTCACCAATTCTACCGTAAAATAATATACATTAGATTTGACATACGTCACTAAAACAACATAGCTGCTACATGCCGCCAAAATCTACCCGGCCTTATTGAAAAACTCTTTAGTGAATATTATGACAGGATTTTGCTTATAAGTAAATCTTTTCCACAGAACATCGACTGAAGAATTTAAATCTTTATCTTCAGTTATTACCTTAGAGTACGCGTAGATTTTGTTCGAACACATCATGCAAGTTTCATAAAAAAGTACGCATACGCCACAGTGACCAAAAAATGCCAGAAAAAAATCTGAAAAAAAAGACACGTAAACGCCATAGTGACCAAAAGTAAATCTTGCATTATCTAACATATTTTTTGCGGAACAGCTTAGCCCGTTGTCGGTGGTACAAAAACGAATAACACAACTTTACATCAGCGATTTTCACAGATTTTTAATTTTCTAACAGAATTTAAAATAAATGGCGTTCGAAATTCACCAAACTTTATTTTAAACCTGTCGAGGTTGCTCCAATTCTAAATATCGTACCTCAAACGGACTGGGAAAATTGATTTTAATGATGAATGGGCCTAAGACTAAGACCTGAAACATTAATCTTTCCGACAAAGTTTTTACTTAGCCATACAAACTGCAGAAAAACTATAAAAAATAAAAAAAATATTCTGTTAAAGCACACTGTAATGGAACCCTGCAAAATAAATCTAAAAGGAAAACGTACCTTACACCTTTTTCATTAACTAAGCATGAACTCTTTTTTATCCCAAAAAACCAAAAAATTTAACACGAAAGAATTTAATTAAAACCAGCCTAAAATTTAATCTGAAACTAAATGACTTCCTAAGAGAACATCAGATTTTAAATGTCTTTTTAAGAAAACATCAACACAAAAATGTACCCTTGAAGAAGAAAAAAAAAACCAAACAGATTTGTTCAGTAATCCACGTCTTATGATCCCTGTTGTTAATGTTGATGGCAAGCTTATATTCAAGCACTTTTTCCTTCCATATAGCTTTTTTCCGCACGTGAAATATTTCATTATGATCCATCCTTGCCAACAAATAAAAATATCCGATCCCAAGTAAATACATATTTCTAAAAACGAAAAATAAATATTCTCTTTGAAAATCACTCACAGCATAACATCGTTGCAGTAATAAATAATTCTGTCTTCTTATTGTTCATATTCCATCAGCGTATCCTTCCCAAAGTACATTCTATAAGATCCTGCGAACAAAAAGACATGTTATAAACGTGTAATAGCCTCCAAAAATTCCTTTCTCACAGTAAAGCACCGACTTACTCTAATCCACCATCACCCCCACTACTCGAGGTAAAACACAATCACAATCACAACACCTCAAAAAATCTTTCCTCCCAGCAAAAACGTGCAATAATAAAAAAAAAAAAAAAAACGCCGGCTGGCACGCCACACGCACTCAGCATCTTAATCAGGGTCAAAAGACGCCTCCGGAGCACGTGGTTTTGGAGGTTGTATTATGGTTCGATAGCGAACAAGCGCCGGCGCATCAAACATGTTCGACACACTTTTGGCGAAAATTATCCCAAACGCGTTCCACATTTTCGCAAATTTTCAAAAAAAAAAAAGAAGGAAAATATTCCCTACGGCAGCAGCGGCAGCAGTGTTGGGAAAAAGGAACATTCTGCCGGAAAATTATTTGCTTTTGGCCTTCTCAGTCAATGCGTTGACTTCGGGTGGGCCGGAGCAAAATAATTGTAACGGTAAACGGTTTCGAATAGAGTTTTTCAAACAAATTTTAAAAAAAAGCAAACAAAATCCCGGAAAAGTTTGTGGCAAATCAAAATTTATGATCGGTCTTCCGAGTGAGAGGTGTTTATGGAAAAAGATAGGAAAATATTTTTTATTTATAAATTTTCCAGTGTGTGCAATAAAGTTAAGTGAAAATAATGCCTCTTTGCAGATAGTATAGTGTGTTTTTCAAAATATTATTAGATTTTGAAAATTTAAAAATATTAAATTAAAAAAAGTCAATTAAAAAAAAATATGGTAGAATACGATTCTGAGGATGAAGCGAATCAGGAGCTCCTTCAAAAACTTAAACATCTCGACGTACGAGTGGAAACAGTCGAAAACGGTGAAGGGGGCATTTTCAAAAAAGGCTCCTGGAAACTAGTCAAATGGAAATCTGCACTCAATCATATTGGATTATTGATCTCACTGTCGATCTATTGCGGAGTAGGTGGTGTGGTGAGTATAAAAATTTCAATCAAAAATTTATAAACTCACATGGATTTTGGATTGCGGATTTCGAACTTTGAACGGAGAGAGTGGGTGTATCTTTTCATTCAACAACAAAGTGTAAAAAAAAAGAATATTAAATAACATTCCAAATATTCTATTTGGAGTTTGTGTGTTTGAATTTTAATGCCAAATTAACACGTGCTGGATATTTTATTTACATTTTGGCATATTTAAGAACGATATTTTGGAGAAAGGTGTGTTCAAGCTTACGCATGTCATAAAGTTGTTCAAATGTGATGAATTGAGTTGTTATACCTTTTTGACACGTTAACTGGTGGATACTCGTAAAATTCTGTCTGGAAGTCAAGTGTTTTTGGGTTAAAGGCAAAGGTACTTACACAAATTGTCATGTTGGGGTTGAGTAAAGCACTTTGTTATGTTAACACTAAAATTACGTGTGGTGAGCTTAAGTCCTTATTGAAAAAAAAAAAAATAAGTGAATACTATTTTTAGAAAGTTTGTGAAAAAATCGAAATTTTGAATTTATCTGTGAGATTGTTGTGCATTTCACCTTCATTTACCATCGGTCGTTTTGTAGAACTGTATTAACAGGTGGGTTGTTGTACTTAGCTTAGATGGTTAATTTTTTTATAAACGGGGTTGTTTATTCAGTTTTTACCTATGCAATTATGGGACTATAAGGCAAGTTATGCACTCGTAAAAAAAAATAACATGACATTCCAATGATAGAGAAGCCTAGAAAGTGGGTCCGACAGTTCTGTCAGTCTGTCTGTCCGTCTGTCTGTATCGGCACCTACAGCCTAAACGGCTGGACCGATTCACTTGGTGCATAGTATTATTATGATGTCCCAGCACAGAGGTGTTTTTGGAATTAGCATTCTAGCTCCAAAACTGACGGTATCTGCCATATGATTTTTTATGAAAATTTCATTTATTTCAAAAAAGACTTCTACGATTTTGATAAAACTTTCTGAATGGTGTTTTTTGGGTAAGCTTTATGTTTTGGTTGGATATAATTTTTCAGAAAAAGTCTTGTAACGGTACCTCCCATTTCCCATAGGACCAGTTTTTTCATAACAGATTTTCTCGTAAGCCACTTCACGAATTTCGATGAAAATTTTAATGCGAAAGTTCTTTTATAAACAAAATAATATAAATTCTTTAAAAAAAAGTTAATTTTTTTATTTTAATTTTTTGTTTTTTTTTCAAAAACGGTTTGTTCAATTTTTTTTTTTAATTTTTTTATTCTGATAAGAACTTTTCGAAAAGTTTGAAAAAAAACTGTTTCAGCGATTTTGAAAAAAAAATTCCTTAAAATTAAAAAAAGTAAAAGAAATCTGATGGCTTGGTTCATTTTACCCAAAAAACGTTTTAACTATTGCTTTTTAAGTGATTAATGAAATTTCAAATGATTTTTGCAATGCTTTTTTCGCAAAATCTCAATCCCCAAGACCATTTTAACACATAAGGGCAAGTTCGTACGGCCCAGTCGTGAACTTTATTTTTGTGTTTGTTTTTGTGCATATCCGGGTCGAAGGACCAAATATTTTTATTTTAATAAATGCTCCATGTCGCCTATTTTCCTCTAGTTAATTTATTGATACCCTTTTTAAATAAATAAATTGTTGGCGAAACAACTCCAAGAAGGGCCGTGACCACCTAGTGACACAAACATACTATCAACCATTCCTGTGTTTGAGTTGATATTCTTCATTCCAAACAAAATTTCATGACAAGATTTACTCTTGTCACTTCCTCACAAGAGTCAGTACCCCGGAAAATGGACTAAGGTCGAATTTGGGATCGAATCAAGAACCTTCGGCGCGGCGTAGCAGTCCAAGACATTAATCACTACGCTAGAAAATAATTCTACGTTAATTCCTGTGAATATCATCCGCAAAAGCGAATGGTACGGTTATAACTTATTTCTGTAAGCTTCCAATTTTTAACATCTTTCAAGCTGATAAGCTACCTTTACTGTATCAAGGCTTGTAGACTCCATTTTTTGTTGAGATGAGCTTTGAACTTCTACAATAAATAACCTTGAGTGGAAAAGAGTTCACACCTATACATATCTGTCTAAGCTATTCGAGAGAATTCTGCAGAAGCAGATTAATGTGCACCTCCAATCACAAAACATTCTTTCCAAGCAGTCAGGTTTCCGGAACGACCATAGTATTGTGCCAAAGCCAATATTAAATAATTAGAAACTGGGTTTGGACGATGACTTGTTTTTCTAAAAGCGGTTGGTACACTTGACAGGAAACAATAGGTTTCAAATGGAAATAAAATGTCATCTGTCTTTTCATTTGTCAATGGCATACCTCAGGGATCAATTCTTGGACCTCAACTTTTTTCCTAAAATATAAATGATCGGTGAGATTGATTATTAATAGTTTTAAAAAATAATGTGTAAGATTTAATACATACGGTAAGGATCGGTTTGGATTTTTTGAAAAGGGCGTTCCGTAAAATTTTTTGGAAGTTGCGATTCCCTTCATTTGATGTATATTGCCCCTAATCACATTTATGCTTTACTATCAAGCAAAGTATGGCACTAAAAAGTGCTTTTAGAATTTTGTATTATTTAAATTTTTCACAGCATGTCTCTATTGTATCATAAAATCTACTTTGAAAAATATGAGCCTTTGGTTTCCTTGTATATCCATTTGCCAAATTAAATTTTCATCAAACACCGCTATATGATGCAATAAAATGATATTTCATTCAACAACAATAAATTGCATTCACTTTCATGTTATCGCCTTCTTAACAACAATCCACTTGGTCGACCATTCAAAACGTCTTACAAAGCACTCAACTCGAATAGATAAATTATCCTTAAATTACAAAATGGCAGATGATGCTAACTCAGATAGATATCCTCATGACGTAAGCAATTTATAAGAGAAGTGTATTGCATTCGGAACGAATGGCTTTCGTGGCAACTTTTTTTGTAAAAGATACATGTTTGAATGCATTTTCGTTCCCGTCATACACACCTTGATGAATACAGAATCAGGATGGAATGTATCTTTTGGAAATCAATGTTCCCATTAAAAATGAAGCACATTTATATGGAACTCCAAATTCTTCAATTTCGAAATCAAAACTTTCCTAACAATCTATCAAAATCCCATTACAAATTATTTTCTTTCTCAGAATAAAAAACAAAGCGAATAAATAAATGTGGATTAGAAAAACAAACATTCAAGGCGTAATCATAAAAACTTAAACAAATAAGATTTCCACAAAAAAAAAAATCCAAGAAGTTGTTCTATCAAAAACAACAGCATTCTCATATCTTAATTGGCGATTTTGAAGAAAGGTGTTTTCGTTCTATTTTCGAAAACACAAAAACAAAAAAAAAAAAAAAAAAAACACAAGGAAGAAAAAACAGCTTGTTCATGGTCAAACAATTTAAAATGCAAATTGCTTTTGAAGTGTTCGTTTCGTCTGTTCGAAAGTCTTTATTTATGCACTTCAGAAGGAAGTCAATACAAATTTAAATGAACTCGTACCGGCTCAATTTGAAAATGAGTGCAAAACATACGAAAACAAACTTTGCATGAAGAAAATATTTTCATTTCTTTGATTCTAATTAAAATTTAGTTCAAAACCAACTCTTCAAATGGGGTATTTGATTCGGAAAAGTGAATAATTTTTAGTGACTAATCTTAAAGTTAAAGGAATGATCTATCAAAGAAATTTATTAATAACGTCAAACGTCGTTTACGTTCTTGTTTGGTTTATCCTTTACCACTGGTTTGGACATAGGATGTTGCTTCCATATTTGGACTTGAGTAAGATACGTCAAATGTTGCACACATTTTTCTTTGGGAATGCGCTTGTCCAAAATATTTGATCTGAAAGTTCTTCTTGGGTTTCAAACCCCGAAATCAAATAAAATACTTTCCTCAGTGTGTTATGAATGCAGCGCCATCTACGTCTTATCTTGACATCAATTTGCTTTTGAAATATTTTAAGTCATATCTCTGTCCGAACCTGCTGATATTTTTCCTCATCATGCATAGCATCAGTGTAGTCGAAGTGACTTAGCCTTGATTTGACTGATTCGTGCAACGCGTTTCTTATATGCCAAGGCCCTCAAACACACCTACAGTTTTCGAAATCTTCGTCAATGTAAACCTGGAAATTCAGGATTTTTCACTTTCGCGCAACCAATGGAATAATTTTTACCTAGAAAACCGTAAGTTGAGCTGTTTTGCAGTGTCCAATTGCAACATCATGTATTCCTCAGGGCAGTCAGCTTGGGCCACTACTATTTAATTAAGCTTTTAGTGATGCAAATGACATACAAATCATGGAAGTTATCTCATTTTCTTCTGATTACTCGCTAGTTCATCAAGACATACTTTCCATTCTTGGTGTGATAAAAATTTCTCAGAACTACATAAATATTGGTAAATGTCCATCTATTTCTGTGATTATAAATTTAGTTTCTGCGACCAAATTGAACAGACTATTGCAAAATCAAATTCTTTTCTCGAGTTCATCAACGCTGGTGTACAGAATTTTCTAATCGAGATGTTGCAGAATCTTTGTACACCTCATGTGTCAGACCTATTCCCTAGTATGCCAATCAGGTGTGCCTCCGAAGGTTCCTCCGCTCGCCTTGTGTATAGATTAATTGGCCTACTCATACTAGCAAAATGCCATGCCACTCTATAGCAATACTACCTCCTTTCGAAAATTTCACCTTTAAGTTTTTAAGTGTTCCTTGCATGGGTCTAGGATCCTTGTTAAGGCATACTAGACAAGTAAATGGGGTCTCAATAATTCGCTTGGTACCATAAGTGGCAGCTACCAATTTGTTACTTGAACGCAAAAATGGCACAATATTTAAAAAGTGCACTTTAATTGAGACACCCTTTACAACTGATGCACTCTTAAGTCTGTAGCCATGTTATTTTTCTGCGTTTGTACTAGATCCACAATCTGACAGATGTTTGTCGATCAAGTACTAAATTAAAGTGCTTTCAAATTTGTACTTAAGGGGATGTTTACATTGTATCTTAAAGTGTTTTTATACAATTAATTATTTTTGCTATTACCAGAGAAATACATATAATTAACTTTGTTGAAAACTCAACTTCAAAGAAAAAGCCAACAAATTAAGAAAAGAATTTCACTCAGAATCCTTTTACATTTTTTTTATAAATCAATTAGTCAGCAAAAATTAATTACGGTCTGACATGAACTTCTTAAAAGCACCTGCTTTTAAAGAATAACTAATTTAACACAAAAATCCTGTTATGTATAGCTTTATTCATGCCCATTCTACGTTAATTTTCCTGCTCTGCATACACCAGGTCACGTTTTCACAATTTATTTCAAATTTATAGCTTCCTGTTCCGCTTACAAAATTAAGTCCCAGTCCCAACTCTCCAACTCCAATACAAATAAGTCTGTTTCAACATGAATCAGACCTTATTTAACGAACTTATATATTCCTTCCGCCATTAATTTTAAAAATTGTAAGGAAAAACAAATCAAAAACTTAATCAAACATCAACCAAGCCCTATCCGAGCTAATATACTCGTTTACCCTCCCAAAACAAACAGATCTAAAAATAAGACAAAATCCAAAATTATACTCTTTGAACATACCCGTGAGGGAGTGACATGAAAGGAAAAATATTGTTCGTGTCCATCTTTGCCGTCCGGCGGCCGGCGTCCCTTAAAAAACAAACAAGAACTTAACACAGTGGAACAAATCAAAGGACACACATGTCATACAGAATAATTCAGCCATGACATGTGGATGATAAGGCTATGTGGAATGGCGGGCAAATACCGTAATTTTATAGCTCATATACAATCATACTAAAGCTGGTTTAGCTTAAAATGCGATCTGATTTACATAAAACGAATCGCATTTATTTCTTGTTTTTGAAAAGGAGTGGTGGTACCTATAACAAATGTCCTTTGGGGCATTTTGCTCTGCCCGCACCGTGTCGTGGTCCGAGTTCATGTCCCGTCCGTCACATTCTAGCACATCGATTGCGTGACCGATAAATAAAATCAAATTGAGATTTGCACGAGTAAAAAGGCCTACCGCAGGAGATTTTCCTGTTTTTATACGAGATATACCCTACCCTACCCCCTCTTCTGTTTTAGGTATACTAAGCCGTTCTCCATTGCTTTATAGCCACAAATGACATTATCCTGTAGAGAGTCCCTGACGATTTGGCAAATTGTTTGCGCTATCTGATTATTTTCGGAAGTCGTGTTTGTGGTGAGACTCCTTTTGTGCCAACGTCAACATGACGTATTCGAAACATTTGTCAAAGGTGTAGGGTGCGGTTGCCAAGAAGCTTTGAATTCACGAATCACGATACATTTTTTTTTATTTTGGTTTTCTGGGTTTTTTTTTTTTTGAAAAGGACATTTTTCGTGACAATCGAGTTTAGAGGATTTTTGTTTTTTTTTCGCAAAACAATGAAACAACCTCTTGTTACGGTGGGTTAAGAGTTTCCTCGGAAAGCATGTTGGGAACAATGATAAAATAAGCGATTAACCTGGCATGTTTCAGCTAAAATGAAGAAGACTGATTTTGAAACGAGGATGGGCAGTGTAATTGCTTTGGCGTGATAAAATACGTTAAGTTGGAAGACAACATGTATACTCCATTACATGGCTAAAAAGGCTTTTGAAATTTGGCTGTCCAGGAAGCATGTTGCAAGAATTTCGGTAGCAATTAAGCTGTTTAATGAATAAATTATTTACTTGAGGTATTTTCTTGAGTTTGGCACACACACAAAAACGAGTCAAATTCTTACTAAAATAATCCACGTCTGGATCGCACGTTGTTGGTTTGTGCGTGCAAAAGCCAATAATAATTCAAAGTTGCATAAAATAAACGAAAAAGATTGGTAGAAAAGCGCTTTACATTTGTTTAACCCACCTACTCAACCAACTGCAATCTCTGTCTATCTGTTCCAAATGTAAATTAAAAAATATGTTCGGTAGACGTTTCTTAGAAGGGTCCGCTGTCTTAAGCAAATGGCTGCAACCGGTATCTAGGAACTCTAAAAATTAGCAAAAAAAAAAAAAAAATAATATGGAAACTAGTCAAAAATGTTATGAATTTTTGGTGCAATTTCCATGTTCACATTTGGGCTCTTTTTCCAAATGCTGAAGTGAGAAAACAAGAAAAATGAAGACGAGAATTCGATTTGAGAGCTGTAATCCAACTTCAGTACCAAGCCACCCGCCAATATTCAATGAGAACTAACACGCCTCTCTAAATTCAGATCCGTCAAAGGGAGTGAAACCGAGGGTTAAGACTAGGGTTTATGTTTATTTTTTCTTAAGGCTCCGTTTTATTCCAAAAGGATCCGAGAATGTCATACTTTTTCCTTAAAATCGTATTATGTTCGGGGATGTCTTAAAAAAAACCAAAACTAGCCAGTTATGCATTCATCTGTGCTTTCAATGGATTTAACTGTTGCATCGAGTTTCCAGTTCTTACTTAAAGTGACGCTTACAGTCCATTGTGGTGAAACCAACATACCCCGCCAGCTAGTTTGGTCCCTAGTTAGTTCCCTTCGGTTACGAACACCAAGCTATAGTTCTTTCACTTCTGCGCTGTCCGGCAGGGTTCGAATGGTGAGTATTCGTCCATATTCTGCACAAATCTCAGTCATCTAAGCCGCTGTGTTTTCATATTTTTTTACCACGTTCGATTGTGATGTTCCGCAATTGTTTTAAGGACAGAATACACTTTGTCTTGCCCCCTTCAATAAGCCATTCTAATACTTGCAATTGCTCCACTGACAGAACGCATCCGTCTCTGAAGTAAAATAATTTATTTAAAACGGCGACAACTTGGCGCAAGACCACGTCAAAGTTCCGCTTGAAGAGATGCAAGAACTTTTCGATATTGACAGCAGTATCTGCGCGTTGTTCATCGACTTTACATTTTTTTCATTTATCTTGATTAAAGATAAGTTTAACAGCAATTGTCACTCTGTCTTCCCTTTTTTGAAATGCATTACACAGGATGTTTTCGCAAACTTATTTTTTTTATGACAACACCCACATTCTTCCTGACGACAATATTGTGACGCACCGGAATGCTTTTGATTAGTTGAAATCCATCCATCCCACAATGACCTTGCTCTTTTTGTGAAGTCCAAGGACACATTCTTATTGTTGGACTGAGCCAATAGCTCTATAGATTTCTTGTTGACTCTTTTAAAAATAGGAAAAACAGTATTTAATGTGCACATTAAAAACAACATAAAGCAAAATGTCACTGCACCCACTCCTTGTTTTCGAAAACAAACATACATCCTGCCAATAATAATTGTTGAACAACAAAGTCATCTTCTACAAGCTCTTGAGATAGTTTACATCCATGTCAGAACAGTTCGTGTATCTGTGTCATTAAACATTGTAATTTGCAGTGGAATTTTCAGTTCTGATGATTTCGCTATTTGTATTCACAGATACTCTATCTTTTCAATAATTAAACAGTGCAACCAAATACGTCACAATCATTGCATCATATCTTTGTTTAACTTAAGTGTGATTTAATAAACAAAATATAATATGAAAATGAAAAAAGTTAAACACCTTAGCAACAGTTATTTATTTATTTTCTTAAAATTTAGCATAGAAACACAATAAACAGATCCACCAGATACCTGGCCAGCATTCATAAATCGATTTTAGATTAAGATTCATTTTTGCTCTCACGTGTGTTCTGTTGTAGTATTCTGTGTGTGCCAAAATAAACTCCATCTGTTGAGTTGGTAAATAAGTTTTTGATTACACATAATTGTATTTTTCGAAAGTATAATGTAATACAATGTTGTGTGTGTTTGTGTATATAAGCAACATGATTAATAAATAATATAACAGTCTTCGGTATGAACTTTTTTGTAACAATTATTCAGCTAAAGAATAGATGCATTATATACGTTCAACTAGCTGGTAGCAGTGCGTTGTAACGGGAGGCTGAGTTGAATATATAAAACTAATTGTTCTATCTCTCGAAACCATTATTCTTAGACTCAGGGATAAACTGTATTATACAATTATTTTTGTTTGGATATTACAAATATTTATTATTATGGTGTGATTTTGAGTCAAATCGCTCCATAAAAAGTGTGGCCCCAGTGCCACCTTGTGTGAAAATAACCTTAGAACATCAACTATCTGTCAGTGATAGTCTCGTCAAAATCGGTGTAGAAGTTTTCGATATAAGCCGTAACAAATAGGCAGCCAGACAGACAAAAAAATTTTAAAATTCATTATAGCTATTTGGTTATAAGTACCTTATATTTCATATGCATTTAGTAAAAAAAGATGATGTTTTGACATTACAAACAGAAATTAATTTTTTTTTGTGTAAAGGAGAATACATTTTTAATGGCTTAATGATCGCCACAAAAAAAAGTAAGGCAAGACCGATTAAAAATAACCCGTTTGATATCACACACGTTCCCCATTAAAACTTCAATTGCTTCTTAAGAGCAAATCCACGTTTCTTAAAAAACTCTTTCATATCAAAATCATTCAATCCATCAATCAACTCTGATTGATTTCGCAAAATTAGAACGAAACAATTTGGACAGAAAACTGTTTTTTATTTTTTTGATAAAAAAGTGTTAAAAAAATAACCAACATGTTTCATTTTTTTTATTTCATATCTCAATTTTTTTCTAACAATCGAATTACTTTAAATAAAAAAAATACATCACTGTTGTTTTCTTAAAGGTAAACAATAATTCTATTTTTCTCGTCTTTATTTATGCTAACGCATGCTAAATTGGATGTATTTTGATTTTTTTTTCGATGTTTTTGGCTTTTCACCAAAGTAAAGCCGCCATGCCGCCTTGCCACGCCGCGCCGCGCCGCTGGGAAGCTACGTGTGTATTTGCCGAATTGATGAGGTGAAAATTTGTCTGAATGAAAAAAAAAAAATGGAAAAAAATCAAATATGAAACAAAACAATTCGGTGAATCTGTTGTGTATACAAAATGGTGTATTGAGGAAATTATAACGAGACAAGAGGTGAATGTGAAATATTTGGCGCCATTGGGTCTGTTTAAATAGGGAGCATCAAGTCAAACATAATTCGTCCCACAGGATGAATATGAAAAAAAAAACTTTCATTCTATTCAAATTATAATTAATTATGGCATTCCTGAAATCACCATTATCCTCTGACACTTTCATCCGTTCTAATAGATTCACAATGTAATGCAACTAATGGTTGTTTTAATAACAAAGACCATAATTTTATAATTTGCATTTAATCAGATTTGCACGTGAGCTTTTGAAATATTTTTCAATTAGACTTCGTCATTACCAGCTGACTTCCACGTTCCGCAGGAAGAAAGTATTGATTTCCATGCTAGTGCATCATTCAATTCAATTTCAGTGTGCGTCAATGAGCATTACGTTGTGGATGCCTTTTTTATTAAAAATTTTGCCAAAATTGTACTAGGATTTTCTTAAAGAATTTAATTTAAAGTTTTTTCCAGAAGTTATCAGCTTTCACATATAATTTAGAAAGAAGTGACTAGAATTATTGAAGTAGAAGAATTGATCCTTTGCAATGAATACCAATTAATCAAAGCCAAAAAAGGAGTTAACTTCTTTGGAATCGATTTATGCATTAAGGGCATAATTTTAGTTTTAAGAAAGCTCAGGATCTTTATTAACCTTAACTATACAAACAAAAAGAAGAGAGACATAGCAAACAAAACAAGTGATTGGGTTCTAGGTGGTGTTGACAGCATAGAAATAGAACGCTCTTTGTTTTTTCCTACAAGCTTAATATCTGCTAATGTGTAATTTAATTAAATGGCGATGGCTGCCGAAGCAGACAAAAATCAATCACAAAATACATAACCGATTAGAAATCGGCCCATAATATTTAGTTGAGCATATGATACTTTATATTGACTTGGGACTTTCTAAGAATATTGTAGTCTGTGATCCCAACATAACCTATTTGATTGATCTCCAAACGGAGGGTAATTCTAAAACATAATCTTAAGCGCTGGCCATGAAAACATCACTTTTAAGCCATTTAGAAAAAAACATGATCATAGATGGTAATGTGTTTTTTAGTCAATCTTACGCAAGTAGATTCATCATCAAACATTCAAGTTGGAATTTTGTGAAAATGCATACCATTGACCAGACCAACCAGCTTTTTGTTTATTGGTTCCATTTCAGTTCTTATGTAAACGCTCACAAAATGAAAGGATCAAATGCGCTTCATCCGGAACGTTAAGTATTTAATCTTCAATATCTAGAAGTCAAAACATGAAACATATTCTTAAACGAGATGTGGTGTAAATGTGGAAGTACTTAACAATTTGGCGGTTTTATCTCGGTATTAGACAAAAAATAGATCGATACTTAAAATCTTCACATTCTTGTTTGTTTTTTTAGCCCAACATATCACATACCACAAAACATATTTCAAGGCTCAGCCAAATTAAAATAAGAGCACCACTCAAAAAACTTTCTTTCACAACTTATAATTATATCCTTTCATCTTGGAAATATTTCTACAAAATTTAAATGAAATGTGACAATCAACATCTGCTGCCCACTTAATATATTGCAATATCAAAACTTAGCTTAGCCTCTCAACTAAGTAGCAATATGCCATACATAATTTCTAAGAAAAAAAACACATTTTTAATCAAACTCGTGTTGGCTGCCACCAGCCAAAATTGAATAAATATTCAAATTCCAAATATTTACTCTTAAAACAACACTTCATGAATTTCATCGCTACAAACATATCTCGGGCAATAAATTTTGTATGCCAAAGAGAAAAGATACAAGGCGTGTTGTAGTGTACAATGGCAAACAAATGTTTATGACGTCATTACATTTTGTTTCGATCTTTGTCCGTGACGTATACATAATTTGTGTTGTTCGATCCGTTAACATGTGCGATATTTAATCAATAGGATTTTAATAGTCACGATGAAAATTTTCA
The DNA here is from genome assembly GCA_916050605.2 of Platycheirus albimanus. Classification (NCBI taxonomy): domain Eukaryota; kingdom Metazoa; phylum Arthropoda; class Insecta; order Diptera; family Syrphidae; genus Platycheirus; species Platycheirus albimanus. The sequence goes on along the minus strand of OU696697.1, from coordinate 12,405,482 downwards.
TGGATGGAAAATTATTTTGATAGCGCACTCATTTGTTTTCTAATTTTGTCGGAGTATCTAATGGGATGTAATTTTTTTTTTTTCTTTCTTTTTGATTTTATTGGTAGTCTGTAATGAAATATGAAAATTGATTGCTATGAGACTTATAGTGTATATGAGATAGGTTGAGTTAGTATCGTTTAAACTAATAAATTTATGAGCCAAAAGCAAAGTATGAGACTTTCTTCTCCAAATTGCAATACATTTTTTTTATAACTGACTTCGAACTTAAGGGCTTTCAACACGATATGATTTGTGGCTTCCTTGATGAAAAAATTATTTTGTCAAGAAATTCTACGAGAATAGGTTTTCAGCAAATAAGCTGCACCAACCAAAGAAATTTTTGTAAAGTTATTGGAGTAGTTCAAAGACCTAGAAGATGTTCGTTTAGACCTAGAAAGAATGCAAGTTATAAAGGTTGGAAGCGATAACAAAATGAACACATAAATAAAGACAAAATTTTGTGAATGCATTTGTCACAAATATTCAAATATGTAATTATGAAAAACCAAAATCGTAAAAACTGTTAAAACCATTTGGTAATAGGTTACCTCCGAAACTCTAATTTTAATTAGTTTTAAGATATTAGTAATAAAATTAAAAGTTTGAATTGATTTTGAAATATTTTAAAATTCGTCTTTTCTACTCATCAAAAGAATGTTGAAAGAACTATAAATACCACTATTTCGTTCTAATTTTTTTTTTACTGAAAACAACCTTTGGAAATACTTGCAATACTTTTTAAATTAAGTTTGCATCAAAATTTTGGAGAAAATTTTTAGGGAGTCTTGCAAACAAAAGTAAAATTATCCTTTTGAGGCAAGTACGTGTTAAGTTTGGGCTAAGAAAATAATTTATTAATGGCGGTTCGTTGCCAATTCACATGTAAAGTATTGAAGAAGTGTTTTAACGAATTCTTTTAGCATTCTAACAGAACTCCTATAATAACTTTAGGCCGCGTCTCCACAAGCAATATTTATTTCGGAGAGTATATGTCACGTATTATTAATTTTTGAATTGCACGATATCGAAGCTTATTTGCCGCAAGACATCCTTCGGGAGGATAAAAGTGACTAACATTTTTTTTTTTTTGTAGAATGTCAATGAAATGCAAACAATTAAAAAACATCAAATACAGAATCAAAAAAAAATAAAATGCACGACTGGGTCGCACGAACTTGCTCTAATGTGTGACAGTGGTCTTGGGGCTTGAGATTTTGATAAAAATAAATTTTTCAAAATTCTTAAATAAATACTTAAACTAATTTGAGCTGAAAAAAAGTACGCCATTTTATTTCTTTTATAAATTTGAATTTATGAGAATAAATTTATAAAAATCTGTGGAGTGGTTTTTGAGAAAAAAAGTTTTTTTTGAAAAACTTTTTGAACAAAATTTTCAAACAAAATTCAAAAACGCCAGTTCATAGGTATTCAGCAAATACATTTATTCAAAATTTTTACAAAAAAATTTGAGAAGCAGTTCTCAAAATATTAATTTTTAAAATTTTTTTTTTTTAAATGATTTTAAAAATACAAAAAAATATTTTGCAAAAATATTGGCAAGCAAAACAAATTGAGCTACCTACAGCTATATGTGTGTGAAATTTCAAAAGGATCGGTTGAGTCGTTTTCGAGATAGTCGAAAGCAAAAAAAACGGTCCTATGGAAAGTACCGTTCTTAGCCATTTTTTAAAACTTTTTTTTCAGCCATATGATTGGTCGTACCTAAAAAGCAACACTGATTTTTTTAAATAAAAATCGTTAGAGCCGTTTTTGAGAAAAATAAGCTTTAAAATAACGGTTGTATGGCAGGTACCGTTATTTTTTGAGCTAAAAAAAAAATTTCAATTTCCCCTCTGTAAAATATCTAAAAAAGTCTATATACCAAGTTTGAAGCCATTTGGCCCACCCGTTTGGGCTGTAGGTGTCTATACATACAGACAGGCAGACAGACAGACAGACAGACAGACAGACAGACATACAGACGGACAGAATTTTTAGACCATCTTTTTTCGTCTTCGCTATCATCGTAATGTCATGTTTGATTGTTATCTCAAAACTTTTTTTTTCGACGAATGCATAGCTTGCCTTATAGTACCTATAATCGCAAGTAAAAATTATGCAAGAGAAGTCATTATAATTTTAAAATTTAGGATGTCATGAAAAACATCAGATTTATTTCAAAATTCAAACGCTCTACAAAAAAAATTGAAATGTTTTAGACGTAGGACATAAGGAAAAAAGTTATTGAGGAAAATCAAGAGCAAGTTCGAAAATTTTGCATCCCCCCCCCCCCTCCCCCTTTTCTTTTTTTCTATTTCTTGGTAACGAATTGACTTACAAGAATTTTTGTCATATTGAAATTGTAGGAAATTTTATGCTCTAAAAAAAGTCGAATATGCTTTTGGCCTTCGAGGTCCAAAACTTCGTCTAATGTTAATTAACTATGCCTGAACAACATCCCAAAGTTTTTTAACATTCTACTTTTTTCTACTCGAAAATACGTGCAGACTATATTATAGACTAAGAACAAAATAATAACTTAAAATTACGGCGGGATGACAATAATAATGGGCATGACCTGACCCATTGTGGGCAAGCGGGGATGGGTGGGGGTTTGTCAAAATTATTGATTTTAACGAGGAACCATAAATGCAACATCATTTCATGATTATTCGGGTATATCCGAAGAAATAAGGTGGAATTCTTAATTTGTTGGCATTTTTTTGACGAATTTCGGAAAATTACCCCCCCCCCCCCCACACTCTCTTAGCACATGGCCCTCGAAGTCAGAAACCTGGCAAAATGTTAGTTAACTATTCTTGAACAAAATCCCCATGTTTCGTTAAGCCATTCGACCACCTAAAATAACTGTCGACTGGACTAAAATAATTATGTCCTTGCTTAATATAACCCCTTCTTTAAACCATGACAAAACCTCACTATAATTTGCATGCATCTATTCCGCTCTACAATAATTTGGAAGACAGAGAGATAAGTAAAATATATTAAAATATATAAATATACTCTCTTTGCTCACTCCTAAAACACTGAAATAAAAAGTATCTTGTCATCATAAACAAAAAGATTCATAAAACCAACAAAAATAAAAATCCAAATGCGTACGCATTTATTACAAACAACAGATGTTGGCCCTGGCTACAATAACTTTATTTTGTCATAACTTCATAAACACACAATTTGACTTGTCCACACCACACAGTTCCATAAGGTAGGTACAAGTTACAACTTTCATATTTGAATTTAAGCCAAATTTATTGACAATAAACATTTTTCGTTTTAAATTATTCAAGCCTGTTGCTTCCTATTGCTCCTGATGCTCCATCCAGAGTCGCAATGCCATTTTGTGTTTTGTGTTTATTTATTCAATTTCGTAAAACGTTGCATTGCAACATCAGCTGTGTGTTCCCTGACTCTTCCTATCTCATCCCTTTAATTTTGTTATCGCATTGAATTTGTCGTCTTTGGCGGAGGAACTGAATATTGAAAAAAAAATGTGCAAAACTATACCAACTATATACTTTGTGGGTTGGTTTTGGTTGTGGAAGTTGATTTTTTTGTATTTTTATGCAATTTCGTTCCAAGTCCTTGCCATTGCAAAAAGGACTCATAAGAAAAAAAAAAAACTTTACTATTTGCTTCTGTAAAAAAGTCACGTCCACGTGACAAATCGCTCCCTGAATAAATAAGCAACAGGGAGGAAACATACATACCCGACCCGGTATTGTCCCTAATTCCTTATAGCTGCAGGATGTAATGTTGTAGATTGTACTAGAACACCCGTGTCCATTGGATACAAACGATAAAATGTATCGCTTAACTAGGTCAATTGTGTTTAGCATATCTCTGTTGGCTATCTTGATTTCGCAGGAATTGAACATGCAACTAATATTGATCTGCAAAAATTGTATAGGGAAGAGTTCTTTGTCGTTGTGGTGAACACCGAATGGTCAAATAAATGTCAGTTAAAAATAAGACACCACGCATTCTGGATTTTATAAAAAGTATCTTTTGGGTATTCACGTTACAAAATCTTGAGAACTTCAATAAATTCAAAGAAAAAGTGACACAAATTTTAACAAGACTCAAATATCCTTTTTCTTATAAATTGAACCACTTTCTATTAAAAAAATTGTCCGTCTTGGCCAGTGGATATTAAGATATTCAACACCCCAGGCAAAGATACAAAATAAATCCCAACATCCTAAATCAATGAAAGCCCTTGGCAAAACTCTGTCATTCTAATATTACCCATAAATAATTTCAATATATCTTCTTCCTTCCGGCAACTTGACATATGGACATAGTTAAGTCATTTCAACACACGAAGACATTTCCATTCATGACATTATCACATTTCAGTCTCACAAAAAAACACATCCGCGTATCTCAAATTCCAATCAATAGCTAAATTTGTTAATATTTCTGTCTAACTTTTGTTGCTATCAACACAAAAAGAAAGGTGTGTTCCCAACATGCCCACCTTTCCAAATTTCTTCCATCAAAACCATAACCACAAAAAATTACACACACAAAAAACAACAACAATTTCATCCTGAATACTCAATTACTTGACCTAATTGACAAAATATACGACAAACACACGCACTGGCCGGCCATTTTCGGAAGCCGAAGAAGGTGAGGTATACAAACTTGGAATCAGGACGAACAAAAAACTTTATCTAGACAATTTGGTCGAAGAGCCGACAGTATATTGGACATTGGACATATATAGTTGCGGAAATTACTTCTTAGCCAACCGATATGAGTGTTCAAAGGACTTTCTGATACGTATATGTGCAATTTCAAGGACATTGATTTTTTCTTGATGCCTTAGATAAATGACAAGTACAAAATTATAGCTTAATACAGGAAAGACATTTCTGGTTCTGAAATGGATACAAAAAACAAAAAAGCTGTAACGAGCCTTATCAAGGTCATCCATCATTGCTTCTCTTTAACTAACTCTGTACTGCAGAGCTGTTTATTTTTAGTATCCGTTTTATTAAAAAGGATCAGGAAGACGAATTAATTTACAATTTTCCATTTCAACGTTGCGTAATCTGATATATGTTTGTGTGTGCGACTAAGAAATGAAATATAATCAAAGCAGACATTTTCGATATCCTCACTAATTTAGTTAATAAAGGCTTTCCTGTAACGGAAACTCCTCGGTTGGAGTCATCCGGTTGACGTGGTGACTGCTGACTATTGACACAGTTGACGTTGTTTTATAGTGTTGTAAATGATTTGACTATGCGTCGTCATTGCTGTCCTCGTCGTCGTCGCTCTCCTGTGAAGATTTATTGAAGAAAAAAAAAAAAAAAAACATTCGACTAGACGAAATGGGGAGCCATAAAATTGAAGAGTGGCGTCAGATAGACACGGAAGCTTTGTTTTATTCGGCTGAAAATTGTTTATTAGTAAAAAGCGTGACAATATCAAAATTTGTTACGAGTGAAGAATTGAAATAAGGGTGTCGTCCGAAGCATTAAAAATTGGGCCATATTGAAAGGCTTGCAATTGAAGGGGAAGGAATATTTGGGCGCATTGTTAACAGGGAGCGGAGAAATTTAATGTAAAACATTTTCCATGGCAAGGTATACATATAAACGAATCAAGTATTTAAGACACGAACTAAGCATAATTTAAATTACTGGTTTTTTTTTTTAGACATTCTTGTTGATTGTTATGCTTAATTATAAATTCTGGGCGGACAACCTTAAATGTTCGTTTTTCAACTTTACTGGCTCAATCAAATGTTTTTTAAACAGGATTTCGAAACTCGGGTTAGACATTTTCTTTACTTTTTTACTTATGTTGGCTCAACTAGAGCGTGGTGCTCCTGGACCTTGTTTAATATGTCCCTCAGCCGACTCGTTCTCTAGCCTGTTGTTTCCATTCTCGCACTCAAAGTAGTCGGTGATCTCCCTCTAGCTTATCGCTCCATCGAAAATGAGGTCTACCTTGGCTTCTGACTCCCTCTGGTTTGGCGATAAAGGCAAGCTAATTTCAGCTTCAGCAATCCTAATTCCTGATTGATGTCAGTCCACACACAGCTCTCAAACAGACCAAAAACATCAGAGGCTGCCTTTTTAAGTTGATAAGGTTTAATGTTGGCCAGCGACACCAGCAAGAATTTCGCCATTTTGTTCGTGTTACTTTATAGGCCAGTAAAAATAGAATTTAACCACGCACTAAATTTCCGATCCGATTCTTTTTTTTTTATAAGGTTTAGGATCAATTGCTGAGTATAAAAACAGAAAATGCTAACAAATCCAGGTGGAGCTTCAGCCGGCCGCCATCTTGAAAAAAAGTTTTTGGTCGATATCTTGATAACTATACAATTTAGAGCAAAAGTTATAAAGACCATTGTTATAGAGAATAAAATTTTTTATCTTTTGTTTTCATTAAACTTTTTTGTAAACCTTACTGTTCACGATTTATGGCCCCTTTAATGAACTCGTTTTTCTATCTCGGCCGATAAAGTTATTTTCTTTGTATTAATCGTGGTGCTTTTTGTAGATTACATTAGTTTAGGGCAACTCAACTCAACTCTTAGTAAAGAATACGATTTCTCTTATCAATTGCTCGTATCATATCTCTCGGCTAAAACTAAGTGTGAACTGAAGCAACGAAGTGAAAATATAAACGGTATGAAGTGATAAAACGATTGCTTTTCTCGGTAATGATGTGGAATAAAGAAAAAAATTGTTGGCAGAACAGCTCCAAGTGGGCCATGGCTTGTGACTTACACGTTCAAATATTTCTGTGTGTGCGTTGATATTCTGTAGGAATGAAAGGAACATACAATTTATCGCCGAATCCGAACGACTAGTAGAGAATCACTTTTTCATGACAAGATTTACATTTTTGAAATTCGGAATAATATGCTCATGGGAGTGATTTCCGCCCATTTTCAAATAGAAAAAGAATCAATAACATGATTTTATCTGAAACTAATAAACCGTAACAAATAATCGTTTTTCTGTCGAATACAATTTGCGTCCCATCAATGCTGCCGCAGGACCTCTCTCAATAAGTCCCTCCTTAAATTGATTTAAAATTGCTTAAAACAATTCAATATGTCCTCATCCAACTAACACTGTATCCTTTTTCATTCAACCTTTTCCAATTCATGGAAATTTTGCTTACTCGGTAAATAATATAAATTTATTCAAATTCAATTTATTTGCTGTCATCACCTCCTGTAATCATTTATCTTAGTTCTTCATATTCACCCTTGGAATCCCTATGCATGAATTTTCAGATGAAATTTGTCAGGAATCATCCAATCCATTAGGGAAAAGGCTACCTCATTCGGGGTTATGACTTATAGTCCCCATATTATGGTTTTCAAACTTCTTCCAGATGAACAGTGTAATGTGGAATAGTTTTGGTTGTTTTATTTTAAGTGCTCCCGAAGGATAATTTGCTTTTTTTAACGCAGGGATACTGGTAATAGAAGGACCAACTGATGTTCCTTTTTTGTCAAACATCTATATCAAAAGCCATTGTGGTGTGAAATGTGTGACTTTAGAACTTTTTCGATTAAGACTGGTTTGCATTTCTATAAAACTTACAATGTAATTTTATTCTGCGTGTCGTTTAATGGATGTTTCGTAGATAAACTGGATAAATTGATTGAAATGGAAGTATTAAATAGATTGTTTGGGGAAGACAAATTAAAAAGACTTATTTTGAAAAAGAAAAAACAGGCGGTAAAAATTGATATTATAGCAAGCACAATTCAATATCGTCCTATAACTAAAAAACAAATATTTTCTTCATTAATCAATCGTTTAGTAGACAGCTCTGGACATGGTACTATTTATTGTGAATAGCTTAAATCCTCTCACCTTCATAAGGCTATTGTGAACGATTTGAAAACTCATCTGTTAAGTGGTGTTGACAAGTCTAAAATAAAAGTGAAAATATAGATTTCAAAGAGATTGATATTTCTTGTTGGATGGTGTTGGCAGCATAGAAAGAGGGCACTGACCAGCGAGCGACGGACGTGGTCTAAAGTCTAAAGTCTGAAAATCTAATAATTTATTCAGAGTATATTTTCCTTTACTAGTTTCCATTTTAAGTTGGAGCAGTTTAACAGAAGGGACAAATAAAATACACATAAACTACTAGTCAACCACGAACCACCAAATGCACAGACAAAAATGTGTGTGTATTCACACCTATGTAACTGTTCTCGACTAACAGCAAGGTAAGATAATCGAAACAATATTTTCTTTAAAGGGATTAGATTTATTTTAGGATACAGATTTATTTTTAACCTATGTATTTTAAAAGTATTTTTATTTAAGAAACGGTCATCGAACTATAACCAAACTTATTTTAATTTAAATAAGCAATTTTATTTTATCGCGTACTTCCCAGTCAAAAAGTGCAAATAAAACACTTTTGGCTTGCGATAGTACATTGCTTTTTCCGAAACTCAATCAAAATTCATGAAATAAATCAAAGTAAAACCATTGCACATCAATTTGATCAGATTTGTCGATTAAAAGCCCCATCAAATTAATTCCACTTCTCCCCCCTGAAAGCGATTTCAACCTCAGCAATTTGGAAATAAAATCAAATTGAGATCCTTTGGCAAGTTTAAGTAGATCATTACTTTGTTTATGAATGCAGTAAATGTATATCAATTTTGACGATGGAAAAGGGTAAATCGTGGGGGGAGGGGGAGAACATATTTTGAATTCATCTTTCCTTGAGGAGGGAAAATCTGTTTAATCGCTTTCATGCAATGAATATTTTTTTGTGGCTGCTGTCGCGCGGTGTGGCGTCAGTTTCTTGAGTTGTTGGTGTTCTTGAGATGGAGATGTAATTAAAAAGATATTTTAGAAAATGCTTGTTGATGAAACTCCAAAAAGTCAGTTTCCGCTTGTAACTTAGAACCGAAATAATTAAGTTCTCTTTAAATACATTCTTATTTTTACTTGCGATTATAGGTACTATAAGGCAAGTTATGCATTCGTAAAAAAAAAAAAAATTCTAACAATCAAACATGACATTACGATGATAGAGAAGTCGAAAAAAGTGGGTCCGACAATTCTGTCTGTCTGTCTGTCTGTCTGTCTGTCTGTCTGTCCATGTGTCTGTCTGTCTGTATAGTTACCTACAGCCTAAACGGCTGGACCGATTTGCTTCAAACTTGGTACATAGTATTATTATGACGTCCTACAGAGGGGTTTTTGGAATTAGCATTCTAGCTCTAAAACTAACGGTACCTGCCATACGATTTTTTGTGAAAAATTAATTTTTCTCAAAAACGACTCCTACGATTTTGATAAAACTTTCTGAATTGTGTTTTCTGTGGAAACTTTATGTTTTGGTTGGAATAGATTTTTCGGGAAAAGTCTTATAACGGTACCTCCCATAGGACCGGTTTTTTGAAATCCGGTTTTCTCGTAAGTCACTTGACGGATTTCGATGAAACTTTTAATGTAGAAGCCCTCTTTAAAAGAAATAATATAATTTTGAAAATTTTCCAAAAAAAGTTTTTTTGAGTTTTTTAAAAAAGTTTCAAAATTTTTTTTTAATTTTAGTTTTTTCCAAAAACGGTTTAACCTAAAATTTTTTAATTTTATTTTTCTGATAAAAACTACAAAGTGCTAGAAGTTGGCATACTCAAAAAAAATTTGGAATATATTTTCGAAAAGTTTTTCAAAAAAAACTGTTTTTTGAAAAAACTGGTCCAACGATTTTGAAAATTTTTTTCGTAAAAATTCAAAAACGTAAAAGAAACCTGATGGCTTACTTCATTTTCTCCAAAAAACGGTTAAGGTATTGATTTTTAAGTGATTTTATAAATTCATATGATTTCATATGATTTTTTCAACGCTTTTTTCCCAAAATCTCAAACACCCAAGACCATTTTAACACATTAGAGCAAGTTCGTACGACCCAGTCGTGCACTTTATTTCAAATAGAAACAAAATTATCTTATTATGGATAAATAAAACAAGAACGACACCGCACAACTAAGCACCCTAGCACTTTCACATTTGGTGTACGCTAGGGAAGTATCTTTAGGCCTTAGTTTTTTATTCACAATCATTTGCTATTTGCTTGAGGGTAAAACGAGATCTGCAATCAATACAAGAATAAGAATTAGTGGATGAATTGCAGTATCTTAAACACAACCAACTTGTTGGAATTATCACATTTCAGGAGAGGATTTTGAAAGCCCAGCGAAGAAAGCCAACAACAGATATGTAAGAACATGATCTATTAATTCTTAAATACATAATTCCCTATTTAAAAATTTATAAGACGTCTATTTAGTATAAACACCCGGAACAACTTTGGCACCCTATTTTCACTGTGTCACCCTGCACAGTCCGGTCATCATTTCACTCAAAGAGAACTTGACAAAGTTGAAAATGATAAATGGGTTTATATATTTCTTTCCACGGCAAGTGACTGATGGTTTTTTTGTGGTCAAGACGCGTCCCCTTTCAGTGGAAGCCTGTTGAATATTCCTATAAAACAAATGATTTTTTCCCAGAAAACGAAGGTACCCTCTTGCATGTGAAAAACTACTTTCATAAGGCAACACTTTCCAAGCACACAATGTTTCCTTTTGAACTTTTTAACCCAAACAACATTAATCTCCATAATCTATATACGTGGAATACCACCTTCACTTCCTATTTACTTGCTGACTTTCATGATTATATATTGTTTTTTTTTTTTTTTGCTCCTGCCATAAGGACGATAAGATTAAAGGATATTTATTAGCATCATGTGCGTGTAGGTCAAACAATCATAACAAATTCAAACAATATACATTATCCAGTAAAATGGTTCTCTCCTATAGACGAATAACGATGAACATCTATCTAATTATGTTTTGTTGTCCCATGTGTTTGGCGCCTGAAATGTTATATGATGTTCCAATAAATAATGGAACAAGGGACTCGACTCAAGAGCTGGGTCTATATTTGCATGGACCGTCCGTCGTCGTATCGCGTCTATGTTGTGTGTGTCCTCGAGAAAATGTCCATTTCATGTAAGCGACGAGCAAATAATTCTAATGAGTGGTTTCAATTATCTGCGGGGACATAACACGAGAGATGCTAATTTGCAAAGGACACTCTACAAACTTTGGGAGCCGAAGATTATATAAACTTGTAAGGAGATAGGATTAAGTAGGTGGTGAAATGAGGTTAGGATCTTATTACTTTTGAGAATGGAATGAATAATATAACTTTTTCGGGCCTTGTAAAATTAAACGTATGTTCTGATATGAGATACAATTTAACCCAATTTGTATCTTATAAATAATATACATTCTATAGCTAGGGAAAGGAAAGTGTATAATCTTTCATCTACCTTTTGAATATGTTTTGGAAATTGAGAACCTAATATTTCTTCCTTTTTTGTTTTATGCATGTTGAAGCAAATAATGAGTCACCCTGAAGAAGCTAAAAATGTATTTTCAGCATCAACTGGATGATGGTACAGGTAATAGGGATTTTTCGGAATATCCTTTCGAAACCTCAATATGACACACAAAAATCGATATGAAAGTAAATAAAGAACGGACCCTAGGTTACATTAATTAAACGTGAATGCCAGCTTGAGATGTATAGTGCGCTTCACTTGTTTAGACGCACCATTATTTTTACTTGCGATTATAGGTACTATAAGGCAAGTTATGCATTCGTCGAAAAAAAAAGTTTTGAGATAACAATCAAACATGACATTACGATGATAGCGAAGACGAAAAAAGATGGTCTAAAAATTCTGTCCGTCTGTATGTCTGTCTGTCTGTCTGTCTGTCTGTCTGTCTGTATGAGACCTACAGCCCAAACGGGTGGGCCGAATTGCTTCAAACTTGGTATATAGACTTTTTTAGGTATTGTACAGAAAGGAAATTGAAATTTTTTTTTTAGCTCAAAAAATAACGGTACCTGCCATACAACCGTTACGTTAAAGCTTATTTTTCTCAAAAACGGCTCTAAAGATTTTTAATTAAAAAAATCAGTGTTGCTTTTTAGGTACGACCAATCATATGGCTAAAAAAAAAGTTTTAAAAAATGGCTAAGAACGGTACTTTCCATAGGACCGTTTTTTTTGCTTTCGACTATCTCGAAAACGACTCAACCGATTCTTTCGAAATTTCACACACATATAGCTGTAGGTAGCTCAATTTGTATTGCATACCAATATTTTTGAAAAATATTTTTTTGTATTTTTAAAAGCATTTTTTTAAAAAAAATTTAAAAAATTAATATTTTGAAAACTGCTTATTAAATTTTTTTTTTAAAATTTTAAATAAATGTATTTGCTGAATACCTATGAACTGGCGTTTTTGAATTTTTTTTTTAAACATTTTTTCAAAAAGTTTTTCAAAAAAAACTTTTTTTCTCAAAAACCGCTCCACAGATTTTTCTAAATTTATTCTCATAAATTCAAATTTATCCAAGAAATAAAATGGCGTACTTTTTTTTCAGCTCAAATTAGTTTAAGTATTTATTTAAGAATTTTGAAAATTTTATTTTTATCAAAATCTCAAGCCCATAAACCACTGTCACTCATTAGAGCAAGTTCGTGCGACCCAGTCGTGCATTTTATTTTAGTACACCCTACACGATTTAAAACTACATCAAAAATTTAACTTTTTAGAGAATTATACAAGTTTTTAAGATACCCCAGGAAATCTTCGTCCAGGCTTCTTTGATTGCAGCAATCAGCTACTCACATGTTTCATACTGCTTGTCCCCTTTGTATATTTCACGCCAAAGGCATCCCCAAATATTCTTAATTATGCTGAAATCGGGTGAATATGGTAGCCACGCCAAAAATTCCACATTTTCATCCGCAAGAAAGTCTTTTGTAACGCGAGAGTTGTTGATCGGTACGTTATCTTGTTGGAAAATCTACCAAACAGATCTTTTATTGCGGGGAAAGCTGATTGCAAGAGAGCTTTATAAGAAGCTCCCGTCATTTTGTTCGAAACGAACACAAATTCGAAAGCACCAAAGTATGCAATGGCCCCCACACCATTAATCCACCTGGCCACGCATGATGGCGGTTTAAAAACAATTCTTCTTTACGGAGATCATGGAAGTAATAATTATACCCATCCGGGCCATCCAAACTAAATTTTTTATCATCCGAAAACATTACTTTCCGCCAATTTAAATCAATTCCAACTTGCGTATCCCATGTCATGTGAAGGCGTACGAATTCCAAGCGCTTTTGTTTTCTGGCACTGTTTAGAGGTGGCTTTTTGCATTTTTTTTTTAACTGAGCACTTAAAATAGCTCGATGAAAAGTGGATTTGCTGGCAGTAACCCCAGCTATTTCTCTGATTTTGGTCGTGGAGTGAGCTGATTTCGTTGCAATTTGTATTATTTTTCTTCTTTCTTGGTCTGTTAATGCTGTTTTTGTTCGTCCTTTTTGATAGGCATCCATTTTTCCTCTTTCTTTTAACGTAAACTTTTTTTTTACTCATATTTTGTCTAAAATAAAAGCCAGACACTTGTTTGAGTTCAAAATGTATAGCTTAGTCAAGCCCGCACAACAGATAATTACTTACTAACTAAATTTCCCAATGCGTCTAGCCATATGAACCAAAAACATGTTGTTGTTCTTCTTACATGTCTGAGAAGGAAAACTGAAAAAAAAAACCGTTACCATCTCTCATCCAGCATGTATTTGTGTTTTTTTGCATTGAGAACTAAACTACCGTATTGAAAAAAAAATGTGTGCGTTCAAACAAGTGAAGAGCACTGTCTGGCACACTAAGTCTAAAAGAGGAACGTTTTGATCCCACAAATTTTGGGGTGTTATCCGCTAAAAACTGGAACATTTCGAAACCAATTTAAGCTTTTACGAAGCGCACCATCAATTCATCAATGTTTGTTTAAAATGGGTTCTCCTAAAAATAGTTTCCGTCTGTAAGCAAGTGCAGGACATGTACATTAATAGGAGATGGACAATTGTTTCCTCCTCTTCTTTATCTGTTCAGCTTCTGAAAAAGTCGTTTGCGAGTACGTCAAGTAGTCCCGCGGTTTGTCTTCCTATGATACAACAGTGCCCTGTAGTGGCACCTATTACGGAGCTTACGTTTGATTACAGAAATCAAGGCCCTAGAGCGTTTCTGATCCGGCTTTGGCCAAATCCGCTTAGTCGCTAGATATATGTGTTACCACCTTTCCAATTTAGATTTGTTCTTGCCAAACATTTACATGTATTGATGGGATTTACCCGGTAGCTGTGGTTAGATAAATTGGGTAATGTCATTCCTTGTTTGGCAAGTTCTCTTGAATATCTCTATGCCCTCTGGCATCCAACAGAAGTAAATGTTGAACAGAATCTCGAAAATTTCAGAGAAACCGAGGTTTCAAAAGTAAAAGTTCATTAAAAAAGCAAGGTTTCACTCAAAATATTAAAAAAAAATTTCTAAGGCCACCTTGAAAGATCAATAATCATTCTGACATCTCTCAAAATTCAATCTTGATCACCAAACATCCTTATACATTTTTGGAATCTGAGAAAAGTTGTTACGTTTTTATTTTCCACGTCACTTAATAAAAATGCAAAAACCCCAACAAGAAAAGAAGACACCATTGAAATCAAAACGTCAACCTGGAAATAGACTCATCTCAGCCTGTCAAACTGCAGGCAACTTCCTCCACCTACCTCAAGGTCAAGTTTATCAAATCCTTGAAAAAAATCTCCTCGATGATGGCTTCCCAACATCTGCCAAATACTTTGCCAAGCTTGTTGTTCAAGAGAATGAACTCATCAAAACAGATATCCGTTTCAAAAAGCGTGTTCGAAATTCCCATTGTTTGCTTTTGGCCATAGTTGAGAATATCAAATCGGCAGAAGATGCATTTCGAACAGCCGATGACCATAAGCTGACACTTAGACTGCTGATCCAAACAGTTCACATGATTCAAGCCCAGGATGAGGCATTTAATTGGCTAGTGAAGGAGGTTTATAAGATTATATTCAAAATATCAAAAGATTGGAGTGACGAATGTTCAGAAATGTTGTCCAGGGTACATTTTGAGTATGGAATCGTGCTGGCAGAGAAGGGTATAAAATTTATATGTTCAAAGGTGCACTTTTACAAATCAGAACCATTTTTAGATGAGAGCTTGGAAGAAGCTATTTCTTACATGGGAAAGTCGTTGGAGACTTGCAAGGGTACAATGTGGTACACCAACGAAATGGATCGCAATATCCTGCACGAAGATGTCTGTGCCAAGCTTTGTGAAACACTTCTACGATTTGCTGTCATCACTTCTAAATACAGTCCAAAAGTTTCAGCCAATTATGCAGAACGAGCTGCCAACGCAATAAAAGGAGGTATTTCTTTCAAGGAACAAAAAATAAGGCTCTGTCTAAATATTGTCTTCTTTCAATACAGTGGCAACAAAAGAAAGTCCAAATATGTATTGCGTTGCTAAACTCCGCCAAACTGAATACTTGGTGGCCAACCGAAGTTACGAAGATGCATTTGAAGTTCTTGGTAAAACTGAAAAGTATATAATGTCCAATGATGCTCCAAGGAATAAGTGTGAATTTTATCTTTGGCTTGGAATCTGTCACTTCAAGTAAATTTTGATACTGGAAGGTTTTTTAAGTTTTATTAATTTTTTTTTTACAGCCTTTCGCCTCAAAACATTAATTTGGCGTTAAGAAAGTTTAAGCTTTCATTGGGTCTGAGTGATAATCACAATTTTGCAAACTTAAAAGCCGAAGCTTTGTTGTATTTGGGAAAGATTTATTCCAAAAACCCATCAGCCCATGATCAAGCAAGACTGTGTTTCCTTGAAGCCAAAGACCTGTTTCAAAAACTGCGAGACTTTGAAAAGGAAAAGCTAGCAAAGTTCTTGATGGCACAGCTTAAGGCCTACCAGATTTTTCCAAATTACTTGGAACTACTAACAAGAGCATCATCTAAGAATTTCTGCTATTTATTTGATTTGATCCAATGGAAGCAGAAATTGTTGCCTTTTTGGAATGAAGATGGAGAGTTGAGGTATCATGAGGATGACGTTCAATGTATCTTACAAGAGAATGTTGAAAAAGAGATTTCATTGAAATAGATCAATAAAAAGATACACAATAAAATGTTTCACAATTTTTTGCTATAAATTTAGATTCGTTCAAAACTTTGCTAAGTGAAAAATTACCTAGTTCATCTATTACATCAAGAAGTATCAACAGTTACACTCCCTGAAATCTTTTCGTGTATTTTTGGATAAAAATCTAGAAAAATTATTTTTACCGCTGAATTCCCAGAAGAGCACTGAATCAAAAGTACCTTTTTATTTAATGGATTAAGGTTGAATTTCACTAAACGCCTTGTACTCGTAGATCTCCAGTGACTGATTTAAATGTCCAGAAATGTGCAAGTGCATGTGAAAAACAGTTCCCATAGATTATCTTTAAGCATTTGCGGTTGTCGTGGCATCTCGAGTAACATCAATAAGTCACAGTTTCCATCAGCAAAATGTTCCATCCCCAACACCAAAAACATAAGGAAAAGTCTATCCAAAGGGCAGTATCCTAAATCATCTTGTTCAACACTTAGTTCTTCGAACACATTGAGTTCTTTCCTTTTAAATAAATGTAGGTATCTGCACACAAAAACGCTCATCTATTATTCACCAAATAGGATCGATTATATCTTCAAGGGAGAGGAAAATTTTAAGTCTCTTTTGTGAACTATGTTGTGACCTATGCAAATGGAAAATAACTTATTTCGGGTCGGGACCAAAGATAAAAGAAAGTTATAGCTTTTTTTTCATTCGTTTTAGATATACAAGGACATTGACTGATTCGAAAAAAAGCCAACAGCCATAGAGTTATCTGGCTTATGCACATCACTTGGCAAAGAAGAAGCACTTTTGTAGAAAACCTTTCTGGGAAAGTGATAAGAAAAAAAAAATTACGGAGACTAAATAGTCATCACGAAACATTAAATAATTATCAGAAATTGATACCAACTTTTATTGGTTTCGGAGAGTCTTCATCACTTGGGTACTTGGTCAAAGTCACAAATTATGATGCTATCATTCTACACAGAAATGTAATTTTCCTCTCTAACGAGTCATTAAATGTCAATGATCTTTGATAGATAGTAGAAAAGTTACCTCTTCGGATGTCTGAAATTGATGCTCTCCATTTGGGGTGGACAAGAAAAAGTATTTGTCTTGTAGAAATGACAGTTTACATTATGGTTTGTTGGACGGCAAAGAACATAGTCGACGTTAATTGATAAATGGAATATTTTAAAAAGGAACATTATTGCAGTGGTAGTATTAACTGTCATTAAATCGATGAAAGATTAAATTTTGGATTTAATGGAATTGTGGAATCTGTTGAATCCTCCAAATCAGACTCGTTTGTTTTTTGGATGTTTCTTGTTTCCAAGGATCGACCACTTACTTAAAAAACAACATTCAAATTCAGCAGACTGTTTTAAGAAGAATATCTCACAAATAATTCGAGTGCCAGAAAACCTTTCATGAATTTGCATTCTTAAGTAGCTTTTGTAGAAATCAAATTAAATGTTAAAGGTCTACAACCACCAACCTTTTTAAATTTTTATCGTATAACATCTTTACTGATTTTAATAAACCTATTTTTTAAAATTGATTTCTTCTTATTCCGAAAACAGATTACAGTTTTTATTTTAGATTCAACTCACCAGTCTTTTTTACTTATGGTGTTCCCCAGGACAACCACTTAGTACCTCTCTTTTTTAACTCATACAATAATGTTAGCAACACATCCAACTAAAGGGTGTTTTTTAAAGTGACATGAAATTTATTTGATTCGAAAGATAATCTTCTGGCATTATAATTTAAATATTATTTCTGGTATATGACCACCACGGCTCGCTCGGACGTATGGTCTAATCTGGACGTCCAATTTTCGATGATTTTCCAACATTTGTGGCCGTATATCGCCAATAACTTGGCGAATGTTGTCCTCCAAGTGGTCAGTCGTTTCTGGCTTATCTGTGTAGACTAGCGACTTCACATATTCTTACAGAAAATAGTCAAGATGTGTTAAATCGCAAAATTTTGGAGGCCAATTCACAGGACCAAAACGCGAAATTATGCGCTCCCCGAACGTTTCCTTCAACAAACCAATTATGGCACAAGCTGTGTGACATGTGGCCGTCTTGTTGAAAACACAGCTCCTGCAAATCATGGTTGTTCAATTGATGGTTGTTCGATCGATGAAAAAGTCATAAATCATGGTCTATAGCGGTCACCAATGAATGTAACGTTCTAGTCAGCATCGTTTTTAAATAAGTACGGAAAAATTATTCCAAGAACCCGTAAAGCACACCAAGCAGTCAGTTTTTGAGGATGCAACGATGTCTCAACATACATTTGAGGATTATCATCACTCCAAATACGCCAGTTTTGTTTATTGACGTATCCAATCAACCAAAAGTGAGCTTCATCGCTGAACAAAATTTTTTTGTGAAAATCGAAAATCGTTTCACACGAGTATAACTATGTTTTTCAAAATAAATTTGCACAATTTGGAAGCATTGTTCAGACGTCCGCCTATTTACATATGTTGAAATGCCAAACCAAAACAAAAATAAATCATAAATAAATAATGTTGCCAACTTAAAGTTCTATACCTCTAAAAAAACACCCGGTATATGTACGAAGAAGAGGAGGAAACAATTTTCCATCTTTTTTGTACATGCCCTTGTCCTCGCCCTTTGCTTTACTTCGAAAAAATCGAAGAGCTTGTCAAAACGTGAATTTCGGTTGGTTGGTGAGATGGAAGTTTTAAAAAGGAATGTATGGCTATGAACCAAGTGTTTCCTCTTACTATACACCCCACTAAATGTTTCATTTGCACCAAGTGCCCATTTCATCTTCTCGTAAAAGAGCGAAAATATTACGCTTCATCACATTTCTCAAAACAATAATTCTTTTTATGACTTTCAAAAGTAAGTGTCAACGTTCGAAAAATTATTTTTTATTTTCTTCTGGTCTTGCAATAAATTCAAAAATAAAATAAATTCATCATCCGAAATGTTTTTGAATTTCTTTCCCTAGGGTATTTCCCGTAAACAAACAGAAAAATAACTCACGAGACACTTACACTCCACGTCCACGCCTACTCAAATACCTCTCAAAATAGTCCAGTTCGTAATTATTACTTTTCCGGTAGACTTCTATGCATATATAATGAACCGAAATATATACGTTGGTACTTCCATTTCTCTAAAAAAAATCCCGAAGAATTCCACCCACACGGATGTTTGTATCAGTTGTTATAATTGCAGGCAATTTTCATAAAAATCTTTCAAGAATTGCACCACTTAACCTGACGTTTCTTTCAAGAAATTGTGCATACACTTCAAAACAAACAAAAATTCCCTACAAAAATAGATCTCGGGAATCGTGTTTATTGAGTACACTCGGTGAAAGTTCTTTGACTGTCATCAACGCTCAAATAATGGCGAACGTTATTTTTTAAAGAATCGTTTTACAATACATTCCTGACACTACTTGCTGAGGAGGCAAATGTGATGAATGTTTTTGAAACAGAGACGACTCTTTTAAGACAAATTTATTTATGATGGAAGAAGTTTTTGAAATTTATGGGCGTGTTATGTGTTCCATTGGTGACAGCAGCGTCTATAAAGTAATTAGCATTTTGGTTTTATGATGACAGTTGGTTTTGACAATACAAGTCTACGTTGGATTGTGTCATGTTGTTAATATAATGTTGTATCGCTATTTGATTGTAAGATGTTTTGTGTTAGATGAGGTGTTGGAAAATTGCCAGATCTGTCAACTTGTCAAAAGTGATATCACACTTTTCTTAAGTTTTTTTGTGTGAAATATATATCTGTCCTCTTTTCGAAAATAGGCACACACTTAAATATCAATTTAAAATAAATTATGATCCCAATGGCTTGAATTTAGTTTTGTTAATTTGATTTGATTGGTTTAATTGAAAGGATTTATAAGATAACATCAATCTTTTGGATTTTTTTAGTTGTCAATTATGAAAGAGATTTATGACTTGATTGTATTTATTTGTCAGGGAGGGATGGAAAATTATTTGTATAAGGTGGATATTTGTTATCAATACGTATGAGTTTCGTATCAGTTTTCGATAAAAAGGAATTATTGTGTCTCTTGTAAATGTTAAGAGAGTATATGGGGGCTATGAAAAGGTGAAACAAGACTTAGGTACAGAGCTATAAATAAAATGTGACAGGTTTATGGTGACATTCATTTTGATATCCATTTTATCGTCGTACAATTCGTTTCCCTTAAAACCTCTATTTTTGGAATGTATTCCTTATCTTCCTTACCACTACCAAACCATGAAATGACAGTTCTTTTTTTATGATACACTTTCAACCCCATCAGACACATAATATTTTATTTTTCTTAAAGACCAAGAGACACTTGGTTGAATTTTTATTTTTTTCTATAAACGAGGAAAGATTAAACTAGATTCTGAGGTTTTGAACGAGACACATTTCTAAGAAAAACTTTCGGGACCGGTACAAGTTGTTTTGAATTTTTGATTTTGTATTGCTTTGTGATTAACAAATATGGGGGCTCAACCTGGATTTTTTTTATACTATCCCTGTCCTAAGTATGTGCAAAATAGAGTCAATTTATAACATCTTATAGTATCTTTTTTAATGTCAATTCTATGAGATCTCGTTTATTTTATCTGAGGGATAGAAAGTTATTTTCCATTTGCATAGTTTGAAACATAGTTTATCCAAAATAGATTAACATTTTCCTCACCATTAGAGATAATCGATCCCTATGGCCCCATAGACAAATAACAGAGCTTTTAATGGAGGCAATTTAAAGTTTGTGACTTTTGACAGTTTGTTTCTGTTTTGGGACAGAAGATTTCTTATAACAATTAAGAATTTAATAAGGAAGGATTAAAAGCAAACTTTCGACGAATGGCACCCAGTGTTCTCATAAGTTGCTATTCGAAAGATTTTGTAGACAAAATAGGAAGGCGTTTCTGTAGCTAGTTTTCGCATAGGATAGTATCGCCCGACTTCCCTGTTCATTTCAGACAGATTGTGATTTTCCTTCTAGGCTTCAGGCAGAACTTTCTCCAGGTTGCATACTGAAGCCTAGGATTATTCCGCTTTAAGATTGTTCATCGGTCGGCCTGTTTATGAAATTTTTCTAAGACTCAAGCCTCTTAGAACCAAGGTTTTTCATCTCGTTTCTCCATCAATAAGTCTCCACATCTTTGCCTTTGAAGCGTACAACACATTCACATTAATTCTATTAATTTAATTCACATCAATTGATTGCTGTAATAGAGCATCAACACCTTTTTTTGAAAATAATTTCTTTATTGCTATCAACACACTGTGTTTTTCAACATCATCACATTACTTTGTAAAACTTCATATATATGTCAAATTTGGTTGCCAAATCTTCAAACACCAGATTAAGAAAATCATAATCGATGCACTAATTACAAAAATCATATTTTCTTTTGATGTTTGCTTATTAAACATTTGTGCACTTCTTTTTGACAGCAAACACGCCGATTGCAAGTTAATATACCCCTTGGCAACACACTCGTTCATTCAAAAACAAAGAAAACACGGATTTCAAAAAACATGAGAATACAATTTGTTTGAAAAATCATGAATTGTTTTGAAAACCCACTCCATGAGGCAAAATAAACACACTTAACTCTTACCACCTACTCTTAATTTTGTCTAGTGTGTTGACAACAACTGCTAGATATTGGGATGGGATCGTGCGGATGCAATGGTTCTGAATTTAGGAACGATGATAGTACGTAATTATAAATAAAATTATGAGTTCTTCACTCTTTTGTTGAGATACACGCGCCATGGTTTTAGAAATAGAACGTTTGCAAAAAGTGTTGGTGTGGAATATAGCATGGAAAGATACATATTTTGGAAATTGAAGGAAATAATGGGGTTTATTTGGAAACCTTGTGGTATCCCTAAATATTATTTACATAGGTATTATTTGATGATATCGTGATCAATATTGTTTTATCAGCGGGTTTTTGTTTCAGATATTTCGACAATTGGAACGGCCTGCAGAAGTTGCGAGAGTATTGCATTTAAAGGATGTGGTGAAGACACAACGGGAACGATTCATCTGGGCGATTCTCAATAACACAGATATGAGCAATCTGGATCGGCTGGTATCCTTCGAACTGGGGAAGTACGAAGAGGTGAGTTCTTAAAAAAATCACTAAATACCATAAAAAGTTTTAGTTAAGCCTTGAAATTTGGAAAAACCAGTGTGAAAATGTCATTTTTGACATTGGTATCGTAAAGTCTGACATGATCAATTCTACTAAGAACGTTTTACCATACCATATGAAAACAATTTGTGCTGTTAACAGTTCTTTGAAACACTCATACTGGCAAGCAAATGAAATTGAATGAAGTATTTCTATGGTTTTAGACGTGGATCAAACAACAGTGTTGTTTTCCAAATTCATTCTTTGACAGCTACAGGAACAGTTTCCGTAAAGGTCGATCAAAATCGGTTGATTTCCTCCTATTCGCGCAAATCAAACATTACATTCGGAATGCATGTTTTTTGAAGTACCTCAATCGGTTTGGGTAAAGTGCTTCCAAAACTCAAACCCACCCAAAACTGAATTGATCATCATGGACAATATTTTGAAAAACAATAAAGCCACATAAAAACTAGAGTAACAAAATAAAGGGAGGCTGCCATCTTGATTTTCAGTTGGTATTTGAAAGTTTCGATGTTTAGGTAGATGTATAAAAACTACACATTTTTGACGTGTGTTTCTGGAACCGTAAAAAAAGAAAAACACAAATTTGAAATCATTTCTGGACAGTCACGGCCTTCTTGAACGGCTTTCATCCGTGTTTCACCAACAAAAGTAATAATTTGAATGATTTCAAGATACATAGTTGTTTAGATCACAGATTTGAAAAATTCTTCAACTAATATTTTTATAAAACTTTAAGTCCCATATTATACACCACACAGATAAATACCATTAGATTGGAGTGGAAAAATCAATCTTATGGCTACAACTTACAAATTGCGTATGGCATATCTTCGTATTCAATAAAAATGAAATGACTGGCATAAATTAGCATAAGTCACGCAAGGCGCGTCAACGCACGACTGATGATTTATTTGCATGTCGTATTGACTATTGAGTCTTATGATAACGATGTTTTTTATTAAAATAAAAAAACAAATAGATTTGAATGTTTCCAAATTTAATAAGACATCACAAGGATATAATGATATTCCTTGTAGACAATCCGACGCCAACTTTATTCTCTTTCCTAAGGAACCCAGACATCTTCTTTCAATGTCACTGTGAAGTACCCAACACCCTTTTGCACACCGCACATTCAATTCATCCACACGCACCAAAAAAAAAATCTAGGTCAAGAGTACGTTCACAATTTACCTTCTTTTTCTGAAGGAGGATGATATCGTTTATCCTAAATTTTATTGATTTTCTTTTTCCTTGCCAAACCCCTTAGATTATGCGAACTTTTTTTTGTTTCCTTATCCTTCTAGGAAACAAGGTCAATGAAACACTGCTTTATAGCCAAACCGGTCGCCGCTCCTGCCCTCCCCAAAGGAGCCGGCATGTGAACTTTATTAGTTGGTAATAAAATTTTATCGGCATCAATTTTATGTTAATCTGAAGATGACTCTTTCACGAGGAAGCTAGGTTTATTGGACTCTTGAGCCTCGTCGACGTGGTACTATGCGTGTAGTGTAACGGAATGTGAGCTATGTGACTTTTTCATCTTTTAGCTTTATGTGTCCCAAAATGAGTGAAAGGGTGTTTTTTTTTTTGTTAAGTTCGTTGGAAGGATGTGATCAAAAGTATTTTAATTGAATGGGCATATTTTGGGGAGGAAGTTAAGACATGCGAAATTGGGTTGGGATTAGGTGTATGGGATCAGACACAAATTTATATTCTAGTTGGTTCTTTTTAGTAATTTGTTTTTGACAGGGATTTTTATTTAGAACAGCCGCTTCAACAATATGGCCATTTAAGGAACACACGAGATTTGTTTTGCTTTTACAGGGCTGAAAGGAAAACCAATTAATTTTTCCCTCCAAGTTGTAGGGTTGAGGATTAAGATACAATTAAATGGTTCTTAAATGCGAATGAAAGTGTAATCAAGTTGATGGATTGATTTAAGGTTAGGATTATATTTGAAACCAAGGCAGTTCTTTTCTGTGTAGTAGGTATTACATTTTTGTATTTGAATTCACGAGTAGATTTCTCAGTAGAGTATTCAAGTTTTTTCATCCTTAAAAAGGTCGGAAACATATGGTTCTTGTATGCGATCTCATAAATTGTTGGAGCCATTAGATGTGAGAGGAGAGAGAGAACTGGAAAGAGAATCGCGGAAAAATTTAATAGGGACAGGAAAGGATCATTCTAATTTCTAAGATAGACCGCCAAGGATAAAAAATACGCCAGCGAATGTTCTCGATTCTGGAGATATAAATCTGTTGATATGCGGACCACGCTTGGAAGGCACGCTAACAGAGGCTATGTAGAAGGGGCCAGAGAATTATTAAGCCTGCCGTTTCACAAACACCTTTTAAGATAAAACTTTCAAAATGTGTCAAGAATTTAAGCGTTCGGTCACATAATATTCTAACGTCACAAATCAAATAAACAGTGGCTTTTTGTCTGTGGAAAAGTTAGGGATGATTTTATTTGAAAAAATTATCAAAACCACAAAACCAGATTCGCATTAACAATGTCTATTTTCTTTCAAACATGGCAAAAAATTAAGACATAATCAGAATTCTTTTAAGGCTATTCGATCAAAGCAATTTTTTTTCTCAAGCAAAGCTTGCAATTGAAAACATGAAAACAATTAGGAATTTGAAATAATTTTAAAAATTTATAAATTATTTCAGAGAATGTACGTTAATGTTTGCTATTGTTTTATCTTGCAAATTTGTATTTAAACACCTGCTGTTTTTGTTTAAGCCCAACGCAAATATCTAACGTATACCTTTCCAACACTAATTATTTCACCGAAAATGGAATTCCTATGTTTGCAAAAGAGATTCGAAATCATTCAACATTTAAACACGAACAAATACAACTGTACCAATACAAATTCTTTCCTATTTTAATCTCCTTAATGCTCGCACGTGTTTATTCATTATAATTTAAAACCAATTGAGTTCGGGTGCATTATAAAAAAAATCCATTAATAGATGTTATACAAATATTATGAACTCAGAGCAGTCTAGGTTAAACGTCTACCTTTATTATTAAATCTTAATAACATACAGATTTGGGAATAAATCGTTTATTCACATGCTCGCTGAATTGTATTAAATTATGAACTCGATACCTACATTCCTATCTAAACAACAACAAATCAACAATTTTGGCTGCAAATTATACAAACAAAATTATCAATCTGTCATCTAAAAACCCTATACTTGTACACTTATAGAAAAGTCAAACAAAATTACATTTCAATCCGTCCAAATTATATGAGAATTTTTTAATTTGATAATTTAAAGCTTTTCTGTTATCAAGCTTTCTTCAATTTCTGAGTGTTTTTTTTAATCCAATCGCATCTTCCTCTATAATTTCAATAAATACAATGACCTGAAGTTTTATTAAGAGAAATCATAGTATACTTTAAAATCTGGTAACCAATTTTTTAATCATCTTTTAGGTATGCACAATAATCTAGATACAAAAGAGTAATACAAGTCGTTTCCCAATACTAAATATTAATCAAATATAGTATAACTTCTACACAGTATACCGGCCCGATGGCACATTTTGTATGTTGATAAGTTCGCACTTATATTTTCTCCAGCATCCACATTAACAAAAAAAAAAAAAAAAAAAGTGTGCGTCGGCCGGGAATCGAACCCGGATCAACTGCTTGGAAGGCAACTATGCTAACCATTACACCACCGACGCCCTTGTGGATAAAGAAAATGAAAGTGTATTTGAAAAGTAAACTATTAAAGTCTTGTCAAATTAGAGTTGTATTTTGATACTACATATACATACATAGTATATTGATGTTTTGATAACAATAAATAAATTGACATTCCATCGATGATTCAAATCAATAATGCTGAGATAAAAACGATTAGAATCGAAACACATTTTATTACGAGGTAGGTTCTTTTATTCGATAATTTACTCTGGAAGCAGGAGTGTAGAAAACTGTAGGATTGAAAGTTAGCCTTGGGCGATTGTTAATGTTGATCATGTTGTGGATAAGCGGCACTCCATTAATGGTTTCCGATAGAATTTGGAAAAGAAAGACATTATTTACCTCCCTTGAGGTTTGTAAGCTCACAATCAAAGTCATCCGTGAATTACATATTTTGCAGTACTTTATGCACAGAGATGCCATTTTTATAAAAAGAACAAACATTAGTGGTCCGATGTGGTTTCCTTGAGGCACTGCGTATAAAACTTTTATTAAATTAAAGACATAATGCTAAAAAATAACAAACTGAGTATAATTTCAAATATGATATAATCCAAGCTGGAATCCAATGTGAAAACCCATATCGTTCTAGCTTTAATAGAAGTCACTTTGTATATTGAATTCTGCACACACTTTTGAAAAAGTAAAAAATAGTGAAAAATGGCAAAGTTTCAGCTGATTAATACATTTGGCTTAATATCCACTCAATTTTACTTAAAACGAAAACTAATTTCGTTGATTGGTGATTGTTGACCAATAACAAAAGAATTCTGTTTAATTTTGACGATCATAAACATACAAAAAATTAAGCTGTAATTTTCTGATCTGACTTTTGCTTGACAGTTCACTTATATCCTGTTCTGAACTATTTTACGTTCACAAAACAAACTTTTAAATTTTTCATAAAAGTCGTAATCGTCGAAAGCTTTTGTTATCTTAAATAAACTGTCAAAATTTGTATGTAAGCTTTCGGACACGAACTCAGGTAGTAAGCGACTATGGTGACATTTAAGCTCCTGTTAACTTTGACTATTTCTCTCTAACCCAATCGTGCAGATAAAATTCAATTTTAATGTAATTTAAATCAAAAATTGCCTCACAAAATCACAAACCCACGTCCGTTATGTTGTATGTAGATGTAGAGGTACATAAAAATTCCATTTTGTAAATATCCTTCTAAAATACCTTTTCCAATAAGATTTCATTAGGTCACGTTTAACGAAGCTTTTCAAAATCCTCAACTTGCTTAAATATCTTTGACATTTATTTAATCAGTGTATCAAATGTATTACCATCAAACGTAGATTTACGTGACCTATTATAAGGGAGTAAATATTGGAACGGAATTTTTCTTTTATTCCTCTTTGATACAAAAAAAAACTTTTCCTACGATATCAATAAATAATCATAACTGACGTATTATCCTTGATCCCATCTTCACAACTCTCATGTCATAACTCACTTTATGCAGGCAGCTTTATTTCAAAATTTAAATCAGCCTTTCAATCCAGCAATTTATCCTTACCCTTGCTCCATGTGCATTAAAAGCTTCCCGAAGAAAATTACAAGTAATTTAGCAATATTGTCAAGTCAGTAAAACGTGCCAATCAACTGAAAGCATTTAATTAAGCCCTTAGTCTAAAGGTGCACAACGTTTGTGGGTAAGGTAAAGGTGCTCCTGCTCCACTCCATGTATTCGCATTAATTAGTTGACGATGCTAAACCTACGTAAATATTAATCGATTTGTGTTTCAATGACCTCTTTCCTTTTATTTGCTTGCAGGCAGTTCAGGAAGCAGCAGAAGGTGGTCTTCTCATTGTCGCTGAGAAAGACTTTCCACAGCTCTATGAGAGATGGAGCATTCTACAAGCTGTGTTCTTCTCATCAACTGTCCTCACCACAATCGGTTGGTATAATAAATCCTTTTGAAGATGATCCTTGAAGCCTTGAGGTGTATATGCAAGGTTAAATGTGTGTTTAACTATTTTCAGGTTATGGTAACATAGTTCCAGTTACCACCGGAGGCCGGGTATTTTGTATTTGCTTTGCTTTGATTGGTATTCCATTTACATTGACTGTGATAGCCGATTGGGGTCGTCTATTTGCCACTGCCGTCTCCGTTCTAGGAAAATATTTACCAAGTATGAAATAGTTTGGTTTATGATTTTTATGGCGTATATACTCGTATGATGGTATCGGAAATTAAACCCCAAATACTTTTTTTTCTAGAGAAACCATCAATATCGAATGTGATAGGAAAAACATGGTTCTATGCTATAGCTGCTGTGTGTTTTCTAGGTGTTTACTTGGCCATTGGAGCGGGGCTGCTCCTGCTCTGGGAGGATGATTGGACATTTTTCGAAGGATTCTACTTTTGTTTCATTACAATGACAACAATAGGGTTTGGTGATTTGGTTCCAAGTGAGTATCCTTTTTTGAAAGAAAAAAATCCTTTTTGACCTGACCTTTGCTTTTCTTTCCATTTGCCAGAGAAACCCAATTATATGCTGATTTGCACGTTGTACATTTTAATTGGCTTAGCTTTAACTTCAACCATAATAGAACTAGTTAGGAGACAATATGCTGATAGTTGGGCTAAGATACAGGTATGCTACATCTGAGACATTATTTTAATTAAAATTGGGTAAAATTTTTATGTTTTTGTTTCTAGGAACTATCCGGGCCAATGGCAGAAACACTTAGAAGACTGGGTGAAACAGCCGGCACGGGGCTGGATTATATGGCACTGCAACGTGTGCTTACGGTTAGTATTGAGATTTAATTTTTGTCAAACAATAAGAAGAGCACACACAAGGTGGCGCAAGTGTTGCGAATTTATCGAGAATTAAATAATTCTTGCAAATGGCTGCAAATGTCAATTCTACTTTGACATTTGTGAAGCATACACGTCAAAAAGACATGAATAATTGTTTCGATTTGACATTATTTGCCGCCATTTGCAAATATTGATTTATTTGATTTAAAGTTCGTATTAATGAAATTTTATTTTCTTAGGTTTCAATGCCCAAGTGGAATACATCAAAAAAGACCACACAAGAGCAAGAAATAGCTGCTCTAGAAGCCATCACAAATGCCATTCTCAAAGAAGTGAAAGAAGCAAAAAATAATAAACCAAAAGTCTTACAAATTGTCATTTACGAAACATCGGTGTAGTTAAAAATTAATTTAGGTTTAAGTTTAGCAAAAATTATCTTTTAAGTCCTGCGCGCGTATATATCTAAAACAAAATATCAATTTATTATCAAAGGGAGTATTACAAAGTGTAAGGTTGATATGAAAACTACTTTTATAGGAAGTTTTGTTCTTGACATCATTGTCTACAAGTCCTGCCTGTGCATGTAATTATCTATAATTATTTAAGTTTTTTGTATACTGTAAATATAAATTATTTATTACTTAAAATTAAATTTAATAAGTTTTAGTCGAGAGGAAAAATGACAACATCATAAAAAAAACTGCAAAGCTTAGGTGTAAAATATCAAATTGCATAAGATTGCAGTGTATTGCTAATGTAAATTTTGAATATATATAGATAATTATGTTAAATTTATTATTTTTAAATTTAGGTTTTAAATAAAAAAAGACTTTAATGTAAGTGGAACGAAGCGACTTTTTCTTCTCTTGAGCATACGTTACAAAGGGTGCCCGATTTGGTATGCCGGACGACCATACGAAACTAATTTCTCTAACAGGATTTTTGTTGATATAAAAGCTACCCTATGTCCTTTTCTGTTCCCTTGACAAAAGTCATGATGATCGGTTCAAAAGCTAAGGCGTGAAAGTCTAACGTAGTCAAATTCACATTTTTGGAAGGGAAAAAGAGACACTTTGAAGACAAATTAAAACATTTTAATTTTTAGACAACATTTTATTTCTTCCTTTCACAAAACACTTAATGTCCTGTAACCTATTATCCTTATCGTATTTGCATCCCATTAACTCTCTTCATTTAAACTTCAAACTACATCAATTAAAAAATAATTATTAAAGTCTTTTCACAAGAGTGCAACATCTTGGATTTAATTACTTCTTTAGCTTGAAGGATCATAGATAATTCTGGAGTATCATTATTTTACACATTAGTTGCAGTGGTTACAACGCAGCTTGCTGTGCTTTACAGGATAGCTATTTCACAACTAATTTTGCAACTAATTGTTGCCAATTCAGCACCATAAATGAACTCGACCCTATTATTGTAGTGGTTTAGAGTGCGTTCAAAGTACAAACTTTCATGAAGTTCCCTCTTCTTTGTATACTACGTGTGAAATAAGGAATAATGTAAATTGCATTATTTGTTTATTGAACTTTGTCGACCCAATTTGACTGAACACAACGCGTTAATGGTAATGGAAGTTCTGCTTTTAAATGAGCAGCTATTACATCACAATGGTGTATTTTTTTTTTTTTGTATGTAAATATTTTAAATTGTTTGAAAATAAATTTCATATCGGAAATTCTTAAAACAAAAAGATTTTCCTTGCTACAATTATCTTTCTGTTCCCTGTTTGCAACAGGACAATTGATGCAATATTAAATTGTTGATTGGTTGAAATGTTGATTTTGTGTAAAAATTCGAAAATGAAAAATACAATTAGTTCATGCTCAGTTTCAAACAAAATTTAATCAGTTTTGCTACAGATGTAAAGTTTCTCAATTTTCTAACGATCTGACAGCTGACCATACATACATACATACATTTGCATTTTTTGGTGTTTTTTGGGCTTCAGGTCGAAAATAAAACAAGGTTTTTTGTTTGTGTCACTACGTTTCGTCCATGTCTATGGACATCTTCAGGTGAAAAAACTATAAATGTATATTTATTAGCATTGAAAAGTATGAATTACAATAATTTTTGGCATGTTTTACAAAAACAACAATTACTTACAATAATTATCACAAAAAAGTTAATTTAAACCATTGTTTCTACAAAACGCAGAAGAAAAACAAAGTTAAACTTAGCACTAAACTGTCAAACTAACAAGTAACAAGAATAAAAAGTTTATAAACATGAATCTAGTTGTTAAATTGTCTCCTCTTCTCCACTAGATGTTTGTATTGGGAGCTAACGTTGTCCGTATCTGTTTTTTTATTCATTGTTTTATTTGTGTGTATTATGTGGAGAGTTTCTATAATGAATCTCTTGCTCTGGTTCTCTTCTCTTTGCAGTACTTTGGTTTCGTCAAAGTTTGGTGTGTGGTTGTGTGAGAGACAATGTGCTGCCAGTGCTGTCTTCTGTGGAGCATTGTTTTTAATGTCCGATTTGTGTCCTGAAAGTCTGTTTTTTAGTTTCTGTTTTGTTGTCCCTATGTAAGTTTGGCTGCATTCTTCGTTAGGGTTTCCTTTACAATTTATTTTTTAAATGAGGTCCGAATGTTCCATTTTGTCCGTTTTTGTTTTAAGTTTAGCATATAGTTGGGAGGCCGTGTTCGTGGATTTCATGGCTAGTTTGTATTTTTCTGTATCAAACAGTTTTGCATGTTTGAATCTGTCCGCTATTTGTTTTATATATGTAAAAGATTTATACTTGAAATTTTGTTGTTGGTGTTCCTGTTCTTCGTGATTCTGTAATTGTTGATGTTGATTATGATGATGGTGATGATGTTCTTGTTGTTTTTGTTGTTGTTGTTGTTGTTGTTGTTGTTTTTGTTGTTGTTGCTGCTGTTGCTGCTGTTGTTGTTGTTTTTGGTGTTTTTGTTCTTGTTGTTTTATCAAGGAATTGATTATATTTCCGGGAAAGGAGTTTTTCGTTAGAATTTCTTTAAGTTTTATTTTATTTTGTTTATGGAATTGTTTATCGCTGATTGAAAGAACTCTATTGATGAGATTGTTGGCGGTGTTGATAATGGTGTTTTTTGGATGTTGTGATAAGAAATTAATGATTCTTCCCGATGACGTGGGTTTTTGAAACCAATCCATTATCAGACTACTTTTTTCTCGGATTATAAGAGCATCCAAGTATGGTAATCGGTTGTTTTTCTCAATTTCGCATGTGAACTGAATTTTTTCATGAAAACTGTTAAGAGCGTTCAAGATAGTGTCAACGTCAGTTCTTTTTACAATGGCAAAGAGGTCATCCACGTATTTTGTAACTATTCTGGGTTTATTTTCCAATTTTGCAAGGCAGCTATCTAAAAGTTCTTCGAGGATAATATCTGCTATTATGGGTGAGGTTGGGTTGCCCATGGGCATACCGTCTCAAAGCATACATCAAAGCATAACATTCACAGATAAATACATAGATAAAACACGAATTTCAATAGCATCCAACCTAACAGAAGATGAATATTTAAGCTTCCTCCACCATGAAAATATTCACTTCAAAAATAAAAACGAAAAACAAATCCAATTACACGACAAAAAACTAGACTCATTAAAACAGAAGATGAGAGAAAAATACAATTTACAATTAAATGAGAAATGGTTTGTAAATAAAACCAGTGCCGTCATACCTGTTGACATTCAATACGTACTTTCACTTGGACCAAAGTACTCATTTCCTAGTACAGTACACTCCACTTCCAACACGTTATTCAAAATTATTGCAGATGGCGAAGCCTGCATAGAAACAATTGTTGATATTGACGCGAGGGAAAAAGCTCGAGCTAATTTCGCAAACATGTTGGACAGCTGCATGGAAAAGAGGAAATTCTACGATTTTAATAAATATATAAGACAGATTTTTGACGAAACAAGACAATTTCTCAAAAAACACAAAGAAATATACATAGTTTCAGCAGACAAAGGGAACGTAACTGTGGCGATATACAAAAGTGAATATGACAAAAAGATGAAAGAGATGATGGAAGACAGAAAAGTCTATTGGCCAATTAGAACAGACCCAACTAACAAATTACAAGACTTGAACAACAACTTCGTCAAATATCTGTTTGACAACAAAATAATAAACGAATACGAAAGACAAAAAATGACAACGTACAACCCTGTTGCTCCAAGAATTTACGGACTTCCTAAAATTCACAAAGACGGAATGCCTCTCCGCCCTATTTGTTCGTCTATCAAGGTCCCGTGCTACAATCTTGCAAAATACCTCATATCCATCCTCAACAACCTAACCCTAAACTCTAAATACAACGTAAAGAACTCATTAGATTTTAAAACAAAAATTAAAGACCTCAACACTGAAAATGGTGAAATCATTGTATCGTTCGACGTTATCTCTCTTTTCACCAACATCCCCCTACAATTGGCACTAGAGCTTATTAACAAAAATTGGGAAAAATTAAAAGAACACACCCTTATAAAAAGAACCAAATTCATGGAACTCGTCCGATTTTGCATCATCGACAACAACTATTTGGTGTATGGTAATAAAACCTACCAACAAAGAGACGGTATGCCCATGGGCAACCCAACCTCACCCATAATAGCAGATATTATCCTCGAAGAACTTTTAGATAGCTGCCTTGCAAAATTGGAAAATAAACCCAGAATAGTTACAAAATACGTGGATGACCTCTTTGCCATTGTAAAAAGAACTGACGTTGACACTATCTTGAACGCTCTTAACAGTTTTCATGAAAAAATTCAGTTCACATGCGAAATTGAGAAAAACAACCGATTACCATACTTGGATGCTCTTATAATCCGAGAAAAAAGTAGTCTGATAATGGATTGGTTTCAAAAACCCACGTCATCGGGAAGAATCATTAATTTCTTATCACAACATCCAAAAAACACCATTATAAACACCGCCAACAATCTCATCAATAGAGTTCTTTCAATCAGCGATAAACAATTCCATAAACAAAATAAAATAAAACTTAAAGAAATTCTAACGAAAAACTCCTTTCCCGGAAATATAATCAATTCCTTGATAAAACAACAAGAACAAAAACACCAAAAACAACAACAACAGCAGCAACAGCAGCAACAACAACAAAAACAACAACAACAACAACAACAACAACAACAACAAAAACAACAAGAACATCATCACCATCATCATAATCAACATCAACAATTACAGAATCACGAAGAACAGGAACACCAACAACAAAATTTCAAGTATAAATCTTTTACATATATAAAACAAATAGCGGACAGATTCAAACATGCAAAACTGTTTGATACAGAAAAATACAAACTAGCCATGAAATCCACGAACACGGCCTCCCAACTATATGCTAAACTTAAAACAAAAACGGACAAAATGGAACATTCGGACCTCATTTACAAAATAAATTGTAAAGGAAACCCTAACGAAGAATGCAGCCAAACTTACATAGGGACAACAAAACAGAAACTAAAAAACAGACTTTCAGGACACAAATCGGACATTAAAAACAATGCTCCACAGAAGACAGCACTGGCAGCACATTGTCTCTCACACAACCACACACCAAACTTTGACGAAACCAAAGTACTGCAAAGAGAAGAGAACCAGAGCAAGAGATTCATTATAGAAACTCTCCACATAATACACACAAATAAAACAATGAATAAAAAAACAGATACGGACAACGTTAGCTCCCAATACAAACATCTAGTGGAGAAGAGGAGACAATTTAACAACTAGATTCATGTTTATAAACTTTTTATTCTTGTTACTTGTTAGTTTGACAGTTTAGTGCTAAGTTTAACTTTGTTTTTCTTCTGCGTTTTGTAGAAACAATGGTTTAAATTAACTTTTTTGTGATAATTATTGTAAGTAATTGTTGTTTTTGTAAAACATGCCAAAAATTATTGTAATTCATACTTTTCAATGCTAATAAATATACATTTATAGTTTTTTCACCTGAAGATGTCCATAGACATGGACGAAACGTAGTGACACAAACAAAAAACCTTGTTTTATTTTCGACCTGAAGCCCAAAAAACACCAAAAAATACATTCCACCAAAAAAGGTCACATATTACATACAGTACATACATTTGCTAAAACTGTTTTGATTTGACAGTTATTTCTGTATAGATACACTTCCAAAAAACGGAAGTGTACAGCAATAACTGTCATTACAAATTACTTTGACTGAATTAAACCGGAACTATAATACAAGTAAGTAAGTGTTGCCTCCTGTCAAAAATTGAACAAACTGAATCGTCATGTTTTTTTGAAAACACCATACATACTTATTGTCTTTCATACAGGCCATTTGTCAAATTAAAGTATGTCGGAGCGGTTAAGACTAAAAAGTTAATACGAATAGCGCAATGTCTATTATTAATCAAAGGAAGAAATATAAGGTTATTGTACGAGTATGTGTATGTATTCAGTATACAAGATTGGATGGTTTTACAATATTGTCAGACCTGTCAAAAAATTTTCTAATGGCTGACAATTGCCAAGTTCCTTACTTTATTACGTATTTTTGTTGGTAGTGAACAAGTTGTGAACAACAAGCAGGATGAAACATTTTTATTACGCGTCTATATAAAGTCATAAAAAAGAGCTTTATACAAAATATGAATAAAATCTGCCCTAAAAAACAAAATAAAATGTGCAAGAGTTTTGTTTTCCCTCCAGAAAAAACCAAATATAAGTGATATTGGAATTTGAAAGATGTAAGTGTAAGTGTATATTATATTACAGCCATGCCTTGAAGTTTACTCTCCACAATGACCCATAACTATTAATTGCCCTTATATTCATCTCCAAACTATTCTAAACGCAAACCAAAGACTACATCGAAATAAGAACAAAAGCATACAAAATACAATTTAAACTAAACTTTAATAACATAATATTTAAACTTAAATGTATATATCGGCAAGCTAGGACAGTAACCTCCCATTGACCTTGAATACTGAAATAACAGGGAAGATTGTTAAAAAGAGAAGATTCTTCCAGAAAAGTCAAGAGTGGTGGATAGAAGCTTCAAAGAAAGAAGTCTTTGTCTTTGCAGTAAGACAGAAACAAAGCTTAATTGTTACCTATAAACAAGATAATAGCTGACTTATTAAATATGCTCCCCGTACCGTCGCGTCATGTGTCGGCCATGCCGATCGTATAATCAAAACCACATCTTCATCAGAAAGCGACGAATGCAAAAAAATTCATGACTATATTATGCGTGGATCTGGATCTGCACACTGCACACTTATCGAATCAAGAAATCGACACTCAAGAATGGAAAATTTGTGTGAATCTTTAAAAACCAGTTCGTTGATAGGGTTAAATCTTGGACTGCACAAGTTGAGATTAAAACAATCCCCCAATAAATTACTGAGTGGAAAAAAAAATATTCTTGTGGAACCAATTATGGAACTGCACGTGGATGCGTAATCGGCTGCGTCCTTTCAAACTGTTAAAAAGTTTCCACAAGGTGTGAACCTTAAGAGCACATCTAGGTAAACAGTAGGGAAGCATCAAGATGTACTTATTAATCCAAACAAGATACTGTATCTTTGGCTTTGATTGAAAATGTATCTCTTGTTTTAAGCCAAGTTTAAGAATGTCCTGTTGTTGGATTAAAAGTGAACCATAGGGCAGAATTTTTTTTTGGATTTTTCAACCCAAATTTATAAACTTTTTCTAAATGATTCGGTTGGTTTAAGGTTCTATATTAGTAGATGGTGAAATCAAAAATTCTTCTCTTTAAAAAACCATACTAACTGTTGTTAGGACTGTTTTTAGCAGTGCAAAGATTCGCGTCATGCATACATTACAGAAGACCCAATGTTACGTCCATGTTGGCTCCAATTCAAAGTCAAATTTTAGGTTAAGTTCACACTATTTACCAATTCCAACTAAATTTTAATTCTTCCCGAACCCAAAACGTGATACAGCGCATTTTTCCACTTATTCAAAACGTTTTAGGTTCTATATTCAAAAAAAAAAAAAATGCAATTGCATACACGAATTTGAATATACGAAGTAATCACCCCAAACTATCCCGCCACCAACACCACCTATCACCACCACCCAACCAAATAACCGCATACATCACCCCTTTTTGTCACCGCACAACCTCTAGCAAATAGCTCAAAATACAATCGAATTAATCGAACGACGAATAAAATAATAAAAAAAAATAAATAAGAGAATAAAAAAACTTGTTACCTATGTATTTATTCGCGGCCGCAACTACCAGGAAAGCCTATAAAAGAAATCGATCAGCTAACTTGAGCCAACAGTCCGGTTCGGTTCGTTCATACTTCAGGAGGGTAAAACGATATAAAGATACGGATTCTTAACAAACGCGTGTGATATTTTCGGAGTCATTCGGACTTAATTTTCAAATTAAAGTGAATTAAAAAAAAAAACAATAATGTCGATCGCTCAGGAAGTGATCAAGGAGCCAATGATGGTTAACGCGTCTAGTGTTTTCTATTTTTTGCTTCTACCAACATTCGCCTTGTGGTTTGTCTACTGGCGTCTATCGCGCAGACATCTCTATGAGTGTGCAGCCAAAATACCCGGACCTGAAGGATTACCTTTGCTAGGAAATTTATTCGATGCCATTGGATCACCATCAAGTAGGAATGAAATAAAATTCGGAGTGATTTAAGTGTTTGACTGAAATGTCTTTTTGTTTTGACATTTTTAGAGGTTTTTGAGACCGTTATTCGTAAGGGTGAACCTTTCCCAGATGTTGCAAAAATTTGGATTGGACCTAAGCTAGTCATTTTCTTGTATGATCCACGGGATGTTGAGATTCTACTTAGCAGCCAGGTGTACATCGACAAAGCACCAGAATATGAATTCTTCAAGCCATGGTTGGGAGATGGTCTTTTGATCAGCACTGGTAAGTTTATATTTTTCTTGAATTTCACTCTGTAAATGACTCCGAAAGTATTCAAACGTAATCAAGTCCTTTTCATGGCTAATTTTCACAATTAGAGTTAAGTTTTGGATAAAAATGAAATATTTTTATAATATTGAGTTGTTTTATGACTCATTTCGAAAATTCATTCCACGAGGAGTTAATAATTGATTTTATTGTTCGTTGACTATAGAATGAGGCGTTATGAATAAGTTTCTTTTGTGTCTCCGCACATTTGCAGGAGTCTTAAAATTTTTAATTTTATTTTTAGACACGTAAGTATTAGATATCTTTGAACTCCGAAAGCAAAATTATCATTTAAACTTTATCGAAACACTAATTTTGGATGTGTCGAAATTATGGATAGTAAATATCCAAATTTTGAGTACTCCGAAAATTCGGACTAAACTAGTTTTCTTGTGAAAATTCGTTAAGAAGCATAGTTTTTAATATTGCCCTGGTTAATCAAGAATTCAAATGATTTTTAAACTCCGAAAATATTTAATCAGTTTCAGAACAATGTTATGTTCCGGAAATCAAAGATTTTTTTTTTGAGAATAATTAAATTGACAGACAAGACTTCCAAAGCACTGTATAATTCCCCGTACTTACGTATTCCAAATAAATAGAAAAAAACTGATCTAATTATCATGCAATGAACCAGGAGTCAATTTCTTACCTCGAACAAGGTCTTTTCGACAACAATGTCGAGTCATCATCATACCAGACTACCTATACCTTTAGAAAACAAAAATGCAAATTTTAGAATAGCACTTTGATAAAATTAAGTAGTACGGACAACTAACTCGTAGTATATGGTAGTGCGTTGTTTAAAAAGAAATTGACTTCCATATCAACTTTAAAATTTGAATATTCATTCGGAATACTTGATATAGTGTATTTTAAAGTTTTTTTTATAAATTTGTTTCATTTTCCTAATTTATTGTAACGGTGTAAATCAATTTTATCAAAAATTTTTTTAGGACACAAATGGCGCTCACACAGGAAACTCATTGCTCCAACATTCCATTTGAACGTACTTAAGAGCTTCATTGAGCTTTTTAACGAAAACTCAAGGAACGTTGTCCGCAAGCTAAAGTCCGAAGGTGAAAAGACATTTGATTGCCATGACTATATGAGTGAAGCTACCGTCGAAATTTTATTGGGTGAGTATTATTTTTTATTGTTATATTTTTGTTTGTCAAAGTGGAATATTTCCACTCGTAGGTGAGAACAAAAGGGATCTTTCATAATAGGTGGACATTTTTTCAATACCGGTCTAGCGGGAACTCATGCACTTAACTTTTGTTTACCTTTTTTGAATAATCCTATCATATACAGCTTGTCTTAGACGTAGACTGGTCCATTTTTTTAATATTCTGTATGATACTTTATAACATTTTAGGTCACCGTTTCATATTAATAGATTGTCATTTCGCACTTTTCTTGAAAAAAATAACCATTTATGACATTTGAAACGAAAATTAGGCACGATCTTTTTAAGACAAAATTGATCTAAACTCAATTCAAGATCGATTTTCCTGGGGAAATTTCATAAGGCCAGCAGTGCTGCCAAGTTGAATATTCCATAAAGCTTTGTTGACACTTTATTTCAAAAGTTTTGCTTTGCAATTATGTGTGCCAAAACTTGCCCTTTTTTTAATTATTATTTTAGCTCAAACTGCTTTCTTTCTTTAAACAGCAATATTCTTTATCAGATTTTAGAAATCAAAGAGATCGCAGTATAATCTAAGCTCAAAACACAGCTGTCAATAATTCTTGCTTGTCACCTATAGAAGACTGTTTAACATTCTTGTTCAGCAGCCAAAGCATGCACCACCAAAGTCAAATTAAAAATGCAAATGCGTGATTCCTCCCACACCCAAGAAATCACTATATTTGACCGTGGCATTGATTTCATTATATAAGCGCATTTTTATTTTCCCACTTTTGACAGTCATCACCCATAAAAAAAAAACGCGAAAACGTTGGTTGCAAACTAAATAGAATACAATTTTATAGATTCACTTCCAAATTGTCCCCCCGGAATCCACTGACTCCAAATAAAACCAAACGAAAACAAAAGTCCATTGAATCACAGCCAACTGATTACCATGTCTGAGTGTCGTCTTTTGTCACTCACACATCACTTATCACCTCTAGATCTGCTCTGAAGGAAATTATAATCAAAATACATGAGATCGTTTGCGATCATCAATAAATTGGTGGAAATTTTGTAAATAATGCCAAACGAAAGGAAAATTTATGTCAGTGAACCCAAATAACCTCCATTTTCTTTGAATCTTTCTTCTGTATTATCTAACAAAATTT
Source organism: Platycheirus albimanus (assembly GCA_916050605.2). NCBI lineage: Eukaryota > Metazoa > Arthropoda > Insecta > Diptera > Syrphidae > Platycheirus > Platycheirus albimanus. The sequence continues at coordinate 12,365,335 of OU696697.1, read as the reverse complement.
TGCGGTTGATTTGAAATCAAATCTTGTCTTAGGAAACTGGCTTTTCTTCAACGAAGATTTTTCATAAAGCTTTTACATAACTTTCTTGTGTGCCCGACCAACAGATACAGCACTCTTGGCTATATAAATTGATTCCAAGGAGCACTTGTAAAATCTGCAGCACCTGATACAGATACGACGACGACGGACGCTGAGTAGACGCCAATCTGCACGTTAGTGGCTTATCGAAATGACTTGGTACTCCATGAAAAATTAATCACTATTTCTGGGTTGTTATGGCTAATGTTGGTAGTTGGTGTTCTCCTCCGGAGTAAAATATAGGTGGACAAGTTGCGAATTCGTGGAGAAAGAGAAATCATGCGATTTTGGAGTTGTTTTGATTTGGAGTTGTGTAATAAGTTTGATGGCATTGCGCGTGCATCATTCAATCACTATTCGCACGTGTTTAATCGATGAAAATGACAGCAGGTTTTTGCTCACCTATATTATTGTTTAATGCTTCATTATGGCTGGTCATAAGAGTTATTCGGGCACTTCCTTATATGTACGAGTATGTATTATATGTGTCCGGAGGAAGGCATTAAAAGTGATTTCTTAAAGCTTGCTTATTAAAACTCTAAACGAGTTTGGCACGTGCCATTGTTGACATGAATCATACATACAGAGCAAGAAACTCTTAATTAAAAGCCATTCAGCCTTGACTGCCAGGTTTGACGTTTTTATGCTCAATGCTCATGTTCAAGTCGGTTGAAAAACTTGATTCTAATGCCAATCATTTTTTCCATGTTAAAACTTTTTACTATGAAGCTGGTGTCACGGAAGCTTAATGTTGACAGACTGGTTTTTACAACAAGCTCAAATGTCAAAATTCCTATCTGCCAAAAAATATGTTGTTAAAACCTTAGATTCTGGGCGTCTTTGAATTCCCTTTACTCAGTATACGGCTTGTGTTTTAAGCATGTTTGATGCACTGTCTTTTAATTCAATTTATAATTCAAACTGTCCCATTTTTTGGGATCCCTGCTGTTATCATTGAAAGCTTTATGTGTACAGCGGCGCTTTTTTAAATCTGTCCAACTGTTCTAATTTTTTTTTTTCATTTTATTTCAACAGAAACTGCTATGGGAGTTTCTAAGAAGACCCAAGGAAAGAGTGGTTTCGAATACGCCATGGCTGTCATGAAGATGTGTGACATCCTACATCTACGTCATCGCAACATCTTGTTGCGCAGCGAGTTCCTTTTCAGTCTGACCAAGCACTTCAAGAACCAGGGTAAACTTTTGGACATCATTCACGGTTTGACTACCAAGGTCATCAAGAACAAGAAAGAAGCTTTTGCCAAGGGTACCCGTGGTTCCCTTGCCCAAACCACCAAGTCATTTGAAGCTTTCAACTTCCAAGTCGACTCAAAGAAATCTACTGTTGTAGAGGGTCTTTCATATGGACAAGCTGAACAGCTTAAGGATGATTTGGATGTTGAAGACAATGACATCGGAGAGAAGAAACGTTTGGCTTTCCTTGATTTACTCTTGGAAAGTGCACAAAACGGTGCTCTTATCTCTGATACCGAAATCAAGGAACAGGTTGACACCATTATGTTTGAAGGTCACGACACCACCGCTGCAGGAAGTTCATTCTTCCTCTCCATGATGGGTATTCATCAAGATGTTCAAGAACGTGTATTGGCTGAATTGGATGAAATCTTTGGTGATTCTGATAGGCCAGCAACCTTCCAAGATACCCTCGAAATGAAGTACTTGGAACGGTGTTTGATGGAAACTCTTCGTATGTATCCACCAGTACCAATTATTGCTCGTCAGCTTAAAGAAGATCTTAAACTGGCATCGGGAGATTACACAGTTCCCGTTGGATCAACTGTTGTGGTTGCAACTTACAAACTTCACCGCAATCCAAAGATCTGGGAAAATCCCACCGTCTTCAATCCTGACAACTTTTTGCCAGAGAAACAAGCCAACAGGCATTACTATGCCTTTGTTCCCTTCTCAGCTGGACCAAGAAGTTGTGTTGGTGAGTTTTGTCTTACATTTTTTTTAAAATTTGGAGTCTTATGAAATTTTTCTTTAATTCAAGGTCGCAAGTACGCCATGCTCAAGCTGAAGATTCTCCTCTCCACGCTTCTTCGCAACTACCGAATCCACTCGGATGTCCCCGAGAAGGACTTCAAATTGCAGGCTGATATCATTCTGAAGCGCGAAGAAGGCTTCAAGGTTCGTCTAACACCACGACAGAGGACCGCCAAGGTTGCCTAAGGCGATTATCTCTAAGTCCCAAAGATTTCCCCACCCAAAATATTAAAAGCGGATGATATTGTACGAGTAGTTTTTAAAGAAGAAACAAAAATGTATGAAAAATAAAAAAAAAATTAAACAACACCTTAGTTTTGAAAGACTTATTCAGAACCGAAAGATGATACAAAAAAAATGTAAACTTTGCAGTGCGGTGCTAACATCAGAGATCTAACCTCCTTTTATTTTTTTCATTAAGTTTTCTCTTTTCTCTTCTTTATTTTTGGTTATTTATGAGCTTTGAAAAAGAAAAACAATCCTGTGACTGTTTATTCTGGTTTTTTGTGTTTATGTGCTAAAGTTTATTTTTGTTTCTCGAAAGTGTTATTATGTATAAAAAAAAGAACTATGATCAATAAACAAAATGTTTATAAAAAATAATTATTTGGTTTTATTTCTTGTCGAGCTTTAAAAATTAGTATCTTCTTGTGCAAGAAGTGGCCCATAAGCCCCAATTTCAATATTGACAAGTTTTTCGTCATTTAAACATCATCTTGTTGGGATTTGACAGTTAAGTGTCAAAGAACAACAACATTACGAAATACTGAAAATGACATCGCGTGAAGTGTCTGAACTCTGAAGCATGGTCAACCGGCTCATTCTTTTGCTCAGCAAAATTTACTTTAAACGGAAAACAGCGATAAGGATGTGTTACCTGTCAAAACTTCTTTTAACAAAGCAACATTTATGACACAAGATACCCAAAAAAAAGATCAATCTTTTTATTTCATGACCGTTTTATTTTGTTTGCAAGCCACTTTACGACAGATTTCAATCAGAATTTAATACACAAATTAATCTACGAAATTCGAACCCAAGACGTGTATGGTGGACTCAGTAATATTTTGTTTATTGTCACGTTTGAGAAATTAGTATTAAGTGTCAAAAACTGCGCAGTCCGCAGTTCAAAGATGATCTGCGTGACATACGGAACTTAATACCTCAATCTTTACAAAACAAAATTATATCAATAAAATGAGCTTATGTTATCTAATCATAACACCACAGCGTTGTGGCTCTAGATGCACATAGGTAAATTGGAAATAAGATCTTTTATAAATATCTTCATAAGAGGCATGTGGCAAGTATTTTTTAGTTGGTGGTTAGAAATGGAAACTAGTATTTAAAGATTTATTTGAGTATAAGATATCAAAAACTTTAGTGTAAGGTGGTTAAAAATAAACGTGTAGATATTAATATGAATCGGAATAAGCTTTATGCACATTATTTTTTTTTCTTTGAACTTTGTCAGGGTTGACTCAAGTTTTTTTTTTGACAGCCCCAAGAGTTGTCAAAAATATGGGGTTTTTCGGGTATTTCGACTACCTAAAGCGAATCACGCAATGAGTTCGTTTTTTCTCATTTTTCTTTACTTTTCAGGCAGTTTCGGGCTGATAGCAGCCATTTCATGTCGAATATGGTCTTACCAGGGTCCATGGATTGTTGACATAAACTTTGCACGTCAAATAGATGCCATGACATATGGCCATGTGACATAAGGCCATAATTCGAAATATGGCTTGATAAAAAAAGTTACAAGAATTTGGAACGCGAACTTTAAGATATATTTTTTTATCAAGCTCATGATCATGATAATAAAAGTTACAAGAATTGGCAATTACAAAAGCAACAACACTTGATAAAAAAAATTATGGCTTAAAATTTGAGGCCAATATTACCTACAAAGTTTTGTTGTCAGTTGCTTTTTTAGTATGGCCCTAAGTCACAAAAACATATGGCCTTATGACACTTTAGCAAAGCTTTACAAAAGCGTCATAAGGCTATACTTCGAAATATGGCTTTATGTCACTCATGGCCTTGTCATGGCCCTTCAAATAACAGCAGACGAAGAATTCTATAGGGAATGCCGGACATTTAAATAACCCACCCTGTATTTTTCTCAAAATAGTTGCATTTTTTTTTTAAATTGCTATCTTCAGATTGTATATAAAGCTATTAGAAACGACTTTTTTAAGCACAAGATGGCGACACAGTCAAATGCCATCTTCAGAGCACACACCCTGACTAAAAAGGCAATCAAAATTGTAATCCTACGAATCAGAGATTCACAGAAGAAAAAAGGCTGTACCTATTTGACTCAGCTGGTATTGTTAAGATTGTCTTTAAAGAAATTCTGATACTTCCTTCAAAAATAACTACGAAGATGCGTTCTTTTCATGATAAACAAGTTAGTAACAATGACATCATTGGTTTGCTATAATGTCTTCTTTTTCAACAGAGTTTATAATTTTATCTAAAAAATCTTGTTCACAAGTCGGAGATCTTTGTTAAACTCCATTTTCTGAACACGTTTGCCGTTCGCAACATTTTGTATAGCCCTTAAATGTTTTCAGTGTGCACACACCATTATTGAATATTCTTCAAAGCATCCGCTGTAACACAACACTTGTTGCAGTTGTCAAAATCCTCTGACACATGACATTTAAAAAAAAAAAAAGTTGTCCCAGCAAAAAGACAACAAAACGTGAAAGTGACACGCAAACTATTTTCTCTTCAAGTTTTAAACTTCCTTATTCCTGTTTCATCGCATTTAATCTATCCCACGGAAATTATTATAAATAATAAGAAAAATGGCTGCTCTCGATGAACTCCGTGCTAGGCTCAACGATCTCCAGGAGGAACTCCAAAAGCACAAAACCAATGCAAAGACATTCCGCGAAAGAATCGATAAAATGACCGCCGAAGTCGTCGATTCCAATCCCTACAGTCGCCTCATGGCCCTCCAGAGAATGGGAATAGTCAAGGAATACGAAAGAATTCGAGACAAGTCGGTGGCTGTTGTTGGAGTAGGTGGTGTTGGTTCAGTTACTGCTGACATGTTAACAAGGTGGACAGATTTGATGACCAATTTTCTTGAAAGACAAATTAATTTTGTATGTTTCTAGGTGTGGCATTGGAAAATTGATTCTTTTCGACTATGACAAAGTGGAGCTAGCCAATATGAATCGTTTGTTCTTCACTCCCGATCAAGCTGGTCTGTCCAAAGTCGATGCAGCTGCCAAGACACTAACGTTCATCAATCCAGATGTTCGCATCGAAACTCACAACTATAATATCACGACCGTGGAGTCTTTTGAAAAGTTCCTCAACACAATCCAGACTGGAGGAGTCCAGCCCAATACCCCCGTAGATCTGGTCTTGAGTTGTGTCGACAACTTTGAGGCACGCATGGCCATTAACACAGCTTGCAACGAACTCTCACTGAATTGGTTCGAATCTGGAGTGTCTGAGAATGCTGTCTCTGGGCACATTCAGTTTATCAGACCTGGCGACACTGCCTGCTTCGCTTGCGCTCCACCTCTAGTCGTAGCTGAGAACATCGACGAGAAGACTTTGAAAAGAGAAGGTGTCTGCGCTGCCAGTTTGCCCACAACTATGGGAATCACAGCTGGATTGCTCGTCCAAAACACCCTCAAGTATCTCCTGAGTTTCGGTGAGGTTTCCGATTATCTGGGTTACAATGCCATGAACGACTTCTTCCCCAAGATGACTCTGAAACCGAATCCGCAATGTGATGATAATCATTGTCAAATGAGGCAGAAGGAATTCAAAGCTAGACCCAAGGTAGAAGCGGTTGAGGAGGCAGCAGCCGACGAGGGGCCACTACACGAAGCCAACGATTGGGGAATCGAGTTGGTGAGTGATTCAGGCCCAGAAGAAGTGCCCTCTCAACCAAAATCGTCTTCCGTCGCTGAAGGATTGAAACTCGCTTATGATGCTCCAGAAAAAGTAGATGAACCCAGCGTGTCGTCGACCACCACTGCAGCTGGACCCGAAACCGACTTGGACGACTTGATGGCTCAAATGAAATCGATGTAAAAGGAGAATGAAGGAGCCGAGCGCCTCTTGTTGGAACGATCAATACGTTATTTTCTTTATATTTATTTTTCCAAATAAAATGTTTAAATTTTGTTCAAAATAAGCGGCTTCCAATTTTGTGGTGACCTCAGGGCTTGGGCTTCAAATCCTCCTCAGGGCTTGACATCAAAATTACTTTGATTCATTCAAAAATTTTGAAAAACAGTCGTCACAGAGGAACCCTTCAGTTTCAGTTGTAGAGCTGACAATCCTCCCGAAACAATTTTCAAAATTTCTAGTTATGCGTGAAATCATCACTTTGCAAATCGGTAGATGTGGGAATCTCGTCGGCGACGCAGTAAGTCTAGCATCTTCCTCCAGTCCCGCAGACTTCCATATTTGTCTCTTCTTTTTTAATTAGTTTTGGGATGTGATCTCTCGAGAGCATGGAATCAAGTCTAGCGGTGAGTTTGCAGGCACTTCCCACCTTCAACTGGAACGCATGAATGTGTACTTCAACGAAACGGACCGCGGAACCTTCTATGCACGTGCTGTGGCTGTCGACACCGACCGTTCAAGTCTCGATCACATCCGGCAAGGTCTGAATGCGGGAATTTACAACCCAGAGTTGTTTGTGGCTGGCACAGAAGGCACAGGTAACAACTTTGCCCGTGGCTTTTACACCGAAGGTGCAGAGTTTATGGACCGAGTGCTAGATGTGACGCGGTTGCAAGCAGAATCAGTGGATTCATTGCAAGGTTTCCAGGTTATTCACTCGTTGGGCGGTGGAACTGGCTCAGGATTCGGTTCGTTACTCATGAAAAACCTAGCAGATGAGTATCCTGATAATCTAGTTTGCACATTCAGTGTGATTCCATCGCAGAGGATCTCTGATGTCGTTGTCGAGCCATATAACTCGGTGCTTTGTCTGCCACATCTCAAGGCAAACACTCAATTGACCTTCTGCATTGACAATGAGGCTTTGTACGATATTTGTCACTACAGACTCCAGCTAGATGGTGCCTCCTTGGAGAACCTTAACCACATCATAGCTCACACCATGTCTGGAGTAACGACTTGTTTGAGATTCCCTGGTCAGTTGAACTCTGGTTTGAGGAAGCTCTACGTCAATATGGTGCCATTTCCAAATTTGCATTTCCTAGTTCCGGGCTTTGCTCCATTGACTTCAATGGGATCAGCAAAGTACGCCAAGCAATCTGTGGGCGAGCTCGTGAGTCAGATTTTTAGTTCAAACAATTTGCTGGCTGCGATCGATTTGAAATCAGGGAAGCTTCTGACTGTTGCTGCGATATTTCGAGGCAGAATGTCACCCAAGGAGGTAGACACACTGATGACCAGTGCGAGGAATAAGAATATCCATAACTTCGTTGACTGGATTCCAAATAATGTGAAGACAGCCATTTGTGACATCCCTCCGAGGGGTTTGAAGATGTCGTCGACTTTCATTGGCAACACAACTGCCATTCGTCAGCTATTCGGACGGGTTTCCGAGGGATTTATTACCATGTCCAAGAGGAGGGCGCATCTTCATTGGTATACCGGCGAGGGAATGGACGAACAAGAGTTCACAGACTCCCAGCAAGCCCTCGAGAGCCTATTAGAAGAGTACGAGGATTGTCTCACGGACACAGGGGACAAAAGAGAAACCACATGTCAATGGTGTTCCAAGGAGGATGTTTTATTAACAGAAAAGTAGTAAACCTGCTCCAATATTGGACAAAAAGGAAACAAAAAAACAAAAATCTTATTCTTAAAACGAGATGGCGGTGTGGCGGCGTCAACGACGAAATTGGACGCGAGGTAGTTATCTTATTTTTAAGGGCGGCTTTTTGATGGCGCCAGTAGGTATTAATCTTATTCTTTTAGCGACTTTTTAATAGCGTCAACTATGAAATCTAATTTCGGGTACTTGTTAACTCGTGGTGGACCTTTTTTCAGACCTGTCCATAGCAGCTTCCTGGCATCAGCATCGTCAGTTGGTGTTTTGGAGAAGGACAATTCAAAAGACCCACGACGAGATGTACCAGATGGATTGAGCACCAGTTTAATATTTGGCAGATGCTCAAGGATTTCACCGTGTAATTCAATGGCACGCTTTTGGAATCGATGGCAACTGCGACAGTGCTCGATGTAGAGCACTGGACCTGACTCAGAGGCGCTTTCAAGTTTTGTAGCAGATGCCTCTGGAGCCTCATCGGCTATCTTGGGCTTTTTGGCATCCTAGTTGTTTTGTGATTTGATGATTTCAAAAAAAAAAATTAAATAAAAATTCAATAATTTACCTTGGTTGATTCCTCTGGAGCCTCATCAGCTACCTTGGGCTTCTTTTCAGCCTGGAAGTTTTGTTGTTTGAATAATTTGAATAGAATCAATATACAAATTTTATAATTACCTTTGCATTTGGTTCTGGAGCTGCTTCTTCTGGAGCCGAATCTTCTAGAGCCTCATCAGCTACTTTGGGCTTTTTTTCAGCCTGGGAGTTGTTTTGAAGATAAATTTGTATAGGATTCAAACGAATGTTGTACAATTACCTCTTTCTTTTTTGGGGGAGCTTTTCTTTTACGTTTTGGTGGCATTTTTTGTTAAATTTAACTTTGAATTTGAATTATTTGGAAGAACGTCGTCCTCGTCCTCTGAAATCTGGACAAACAAAAATTTTACCGCTTCTTTGTGATTGTGTTTGTTGTAGACAACATTTTCAGAGCGGTTACTAAAAGTGATGCCAGGTTATTCATAATTATGCTTAAAACAGAATTACACATTAAAGGCAAGGCCGCACTAAGCGGAATTGTAATAGAACTGCACGCACATTATTATTATTATTATTATTATGAAATAGTGAAATATATCTTAGCAGCAGTGAAACTATACTTAAGCAGAATAGCGCAGCTAAGTTGGGTGGATTCAATCGTATTTTAAGAGTTAATATATGTGGTCTGTTCTGTCCGATAAACTGCTAATAAAGATAAATCGTCGTTGCAGACAGAAAGCATGCCACATCACAACTGATCAATTTGGCTTTCTTCGCTTCCCTGTGAATACAAAAGTTTGACATTTTGCTTGTCCATTAAAGAAAAAAATATGTTTCTTCCTCAGCATTTCGTATTATTCTAGCTTCTCTTGTTCTCCTAAGCCCCAATTCATAGGCAGTAATCTGTCATGATAGACACGCCCATCCTTACAAAACAGACAGTTTTTTTGACAGTAAAACTTTTTTGTAACACAGTGACTCAATCGCACGCCAACAACTTAAAAAGTTTCACCAGTTGTGTCAACGCCAGTGACATATTTAGATTAAGAAACAACTACTGTTGACTAAAGGAACTTGCAAACAGTCTGACATTCAATGTCCAGGAACGAATTGGGAGCTGTGGGACTCACTAGGACGAGTTTGACATTCCTTTCTTCTTCTAAAAGTATATTTTGTTGACACAAACTCAAGAAAAAAGGATGCAATATGACACCTTTTTTGTTTTTTTCGTTTTTTTTCTCGCAATGAGTAGTCAAAAATCGGAAATATTTCTGATCACTCATTGTGAGAGAAAACGTTATTTTTGTTTAATTAATTTGGAGTATACGAAATACTTTTATATTTTGAACTGTGAATGCACTTTGACAAAGCACAAATCACACTGGTTTATGTGTCAAAACTCTGACTTTATGAATTTATAAGTTTTTTTTGAATAGACTTTCAAGGTTCAAAAGTTAAGAAAATTTCATGAATACGGAATACCAGCCTGAATTTCTGTCCACGGAGAATACTTGACAGTAGGCCAGATCATTCGTATAAAGTTCTTTACAATTACAATGGTTGAACATATCAAGAAAGAATGATAATTTTTGATACGATAAAAGTATCGCGATAGATTTGCGATTTAGTTTGTTTAATTTGGTTAGTTTATTTTAATATCACATCATCTACTCTTTTTTTCATGTCCCAATGTGAGCACAGCCTTACGATAAAATCTTCTCCGACAACAGAAAAGGTAACCGTTCCAAAAACCACCAACATTTGACACCTCAATAGTTTCTCACCAACAGACACGTGCGTGTGTGTCAAGTCAACCACACACGCACGCACACTACCCCAAAACCGACGACAGCAGCTGTCAAAAATTCTCTACTACTTTTCATGAAAAATTTTCACCTACGGATCGAAATCGAACATTTCCAATCGCAGAGTGTGTTTTTCTCGTCATCGTCAAATCGTCAAATAATAAATTAACTTAAAACTAACTCTTTTCAATATCCTACTCCATCATGGGCAACGTAATGGCTGCATCGAAAAATGATCCTAAGCTGGGACTTCCAGATTCGTTGCTATCGGCTCCAGTTCCAGCACCAGCCACAGTTCAATCTACCTCAGCTGCTGCCACCAGCGAGAAGACAAACCTCGAAAATCCCGGAACAGTTGAGGAATTGCACAAAAAAACTAAAGGTAAGCCATCAAAAAACTCCAAAAACCAATCGAATACCTCACAGCGAACAGGGACGAGGTACAAACTGATTGATAACCGCGGTGCGAGTGCGATAATGATGACATAACCTACTTTCTTGATTGCGTGCGAAAATAAAGCTCCAAAGTTTTTGAATAAAAATGAAAATAAAAATAATGTGAAATATGTTTCAATTGCAGATATAATGGCGATGACCTTTGAAGGCGCCAAGGTAATGCTAAACAAGGGCCTGAGCAATCACTTCCAAGTTTCGCATACGCTTAACCTTTGCAGTACACAACCGAGTGGTTATCGATTCTGTGCGACTTATGTCGGCACCAAACAATTCTCGCCCTCGGAGGCATTTCCAGTGATCTTGGGCGATATCGATCCGTCGGGAAATTTGAATGCAAACCTTATTCATCAGTTTCATCCGAGGGTGCGTTGTAAGTTTGCTTCACAGGTAAGTTTTCAAGTCTATTTGTTTTGTATGGTTTCAGTCTTTACAATGTTTTGCTTTCCAGATTCAAGATAGCAAACTAACAGCTGCCCAGCTTTCAACTGATTATCGTGGTGATGATTTCACTGCCACTCTGACTGTGGGCAATCCGAATTTGGTGAATAATTCGGGTGTTCTTGTTGGGCATTACCTGCAATCTGTGACGGAGAAGCTTGCATTGGGAGGAGAATTGGCCTATCAATATGGCCCGAATGTACCTGGTGGACAAATTGCGGTCTTGTCAGCGGTCGCAAAGTACACAAACGCCGACTCAACCTGGTCAGGAACTTTGGGACCCGGTGGTGTACATATTTGTTATTATCAGAAGGCCAGCGAGCAGCTACAGATTGGAGTTGAGGTCGAGACTAGCCTGAGGATGCTGGAGTCCACGGCTACGATTGGGTATCAGGTCGACTTGCCAAAGGCTGATTTAGTTTTTAGAGGTGAGTACTGGGATTTATATTTTTGCTCGAGACTTGACTTGGGTCAGATAAGAATCGGGCATGTTTTTCCATTCTCTAGCTATACTAACTGAGTTTGTAGTGTGCAATAACACACTCCTTAGAGGTTTTGGTCTACAAACATGCTAAGCGTGTGTCCTAAGCACTCGGCTTGCCATTTGCATTCAGCAAGTTTATCCTTAAAACCCATTAAATTCTTCTTTTACATGCCTGATAGGCTCATCTTCTCTAGTTTGAAGCTAGTTGGGCATCTGGATCAAGAGGACAAACAGGTGCAAGGATTCCTTGATGGGAATAGTTTTCCACGCTGACAGTCTGTGTTAAAGAAATTACTAACAATCCTTAGAGCTAGACTTGCTCTCGGCATGATTACTGTTACAGTCGAATCACATGATTCGGCTTGAAATTGAAGACCTCACCAATTTCTGCAGGATTAGGGGATTATCTAAGTACAAGTCACTAGGCCTTAGCTTCTTCTAGAACTGTCTTTTCACTATTTATTGGTTTGAATGCAGATTAGAATTGTGCAGATGTTGAAAGCCTTGTGTGGCAACCACCGTTCCACTAAAGGTTCACTTGGCCTGAAAAAACATGTGTAGCTAGATTATTTATTTACTAAAGGTGGAGCTTATAGTTCATTGTTGACCACGGATTCAACCAGTTTGGTCTCAGTTGCCTCCATACTCCATTGAAACATACAGGACCGAATATCACCCGAAGAATTTTTCTCTGAAAGCATCCCAGAGTAGCGGCTTTTCGCCCTTACAGCTGGAGCGGGATGATTATGGTCTTGTTTAGTGCCTCCCTGGTCCTTTGAGAGAGGGCCTTGTCATTCTAAGATGCCTAATTATATCCTCCATCCTCCCTCGTGACGTTAAGTCCAAGCGTACGATGATGATGCTTTGCACCTGGACTAGAGTATTCATTAAAAAATATAAACGAAGCCTTTCTCCGGCTTTTTTTCTGTCATAACGTGCCCATGCCCAGCTTAAGTAAGCCTTGCTTTTGGACCTATCTACTGTAGTTTGAATTTTTTTTTGAAACTCTGGGGGATTCCGCTCTTCTTATGTTCCAGCAGCATTAACTTCGAGAGCACAGTTTTGCTAGATTCCCTTTCCCGATCTCTTGTAACTAAGAGAAATAAGGCTCAAGTAACTGTTCTAAATTTTTTTCAGCGTCAACGATTTAACAATTCCTGCTTAGTAACGATTCAGACTTTAATTGCCGCTTCACTGTTTACATTTTCTCCCAGAATATTTTGTTAGCTTGCTGTCAAGGGAGATATTTTCCAGATTTCTTTTGCCTTGGGGCTGCCCATAAATATAAGAATACAATCTAGGCCAAGAACCGCGTTTTGCTTCTAATTTTAACCTCTTAAGAAGGTTGATGCAGCTAAGAGTCCCTAACGCTACATCCCCAGCTCTGAATGCCTTTGGTGGAAAAAAGTCTCTTCTTTATCACGTTGTGTTGCAATGAACTGCCTTGAAATACATAAATGTTGGCTAACAGTAGTCACTTCCTACGACCTTTAATCGAAGCATTTTTAAACCCTTTTTCTTTAATTTCAGGTTCCTTCGATTCAAATTGGACGGTGTGCGGTGTTTTAGAGAAACGTCTACAGCCATTGCCATTTTCCTTCATGCTCAGTGGAAGGCTAAACCATACCAAAAATCAATTCAGACTTGGATGCGGACTAGTTATTGGTTAACCTCTTTCTTTCCGATCCGCAATCTACACATCTTCCCAGTTATCATCCGCGTAGAGCGCCTCCTACCCGCTACCCCCACCACCACCACCAACCCCAAGTCCGCTTTTGAAATGGAAAGCAATCAAAATTAAGCAACACAACAAACCAACACATGCTCGTTATTCCTTTTTCTTTTTTTTTGAAACTCTTGTCTTAGTCTACATAGAAATTTATTGTTAAGGTAATAATTTCAAAAAACAAAACATTTATTTTGTCGAAACCAGCAAGAAGTGTGTCTCCCTCCAAAAAATAAAGATCAAAACAAAAAAATTAAAACAAACAAAAAAACAATACTTGATTCTCCTTGATTGCATTTTAAAAAACAACAACACAGCTATGAATTTAAATAAATAAAAAAATGCCTTTTGTTTTTGTTTATTTGCGGCTGTCTTATTGTTCGACTGTTTTTCAGGTGCATTTTGACCTTTGACCTTATATTTTTCTTGTCAACAACAAACTCAATCGTTTGTGGGACTCGCAATCTTACAATTTTATTTTAACTACCCTTTGTTTTTTTTTTATACAATTATATATTTTATGAAATAAATCTTTTAATTGTTGTTTTTATTTTTTTTTTGCTTAAGCATGTTTGGAATATTTAAAAAAAAAAATTAAATATTTGATGATTTCGACCTTAGGTTTTTGAGCGACATAATTTTCGCCGACATCAATGTAAAATGTTTTATTGGCTTGAAAAATAAAGAATAAATTATATATTACTTAACAAAATTAAAGCAAACAAATGAACATTGTACAGTAGAGAATATTATAAACTATTAGAAGTTGTATGATTTGTGAACAAAAACAGAATAAATGCAAGACATTTAAAAAAATAATTGAACACAAAATTAAGAATTCAAATCGAATTGATTTATGGAATAAAACTGTTAAAAGACTAATGTTTTATGTGTTTTTCTTTGTTCCTTTGAAGTTCCTTAATTTATTGCATCATCATGTTTTTAATTTAATAGATAATTATTGCTGAAAATTGTGAAATAAAGATAGCAACGGTCATTTTTGTAATCAATAACAGTTTGAATTAGTCTCTTATGACATCCGGTACAGTAATGGCGAAGTGTTTCTCACTATTGCTCATTGTTGAAAGGTTCTTGTACCAACTAATTTTGTACTAAAAATTGTTTCCGACAAAAAAAATGGCCGTATTTGAATTTGAAATTTATTTGAATCTCAACCGCTAGTCTACATTAATTTGACATTTTCATCGAAAAGTTTGATATTTTTAATCATTTGAAAAACTCCTCTTGGTTAAACAATCGAACTAAAACGTGGATTAAACCAAGAGTTGTGTATGTGTATAGTATAGTATACCTACCGATGAATTCGATCCGACTTTTGGTAATGAAGAATACCATTGGTGTGTTCTATTTTTAACCACCGTCAACATTTTTTTGTTAACAAAAGCCAACAAAAAGGCGTTCTTTTAATCCAAATTATTTACGATTTGTAACTATATGACGTCTAAACAGCTTGCATAAACTCACGTTGTAGTGTCAAATAGTTTCGATTTTTTACTATTTCCAACTCACCTCCATGATACTATGAGTTAAGATTGTTGATCTGTCAAATTGGACGTTTTGTATTAAACAATTCAAAGTCTTTATTAAAAATCAAACCAAAAAATTACAAATTTTCGATTTGAGCAGCAAGAACGTCTTTTTTTGAGTGATAAACAAGAAAGAATAAAATAGACTTTTTACCACAATTTTGAGGGATGAAGGAGAATTATTTAATTAGTTCCTCAATATACCAAAAAAAAATATTGTAAGTGGTTCGTTTGACAGTTTAACAAAATCAAACAACGTATCTTTCCTAAATGGTTTGTAAACGAAAACCCAACAAATCCTAACAATGACACTTCGACAGTTTTTTTTGTTTGTTGATATAGCAACAAATGTTGACTATTGTCGCGGCTGGCTCAGCGGACTTAAATATTTCGGGCAGCTATAGAATAAATTCCACTCTCTTTGATAAAAACACAAGGATTTCTTTTTTTTTTGTTTTTAAGGGCACGAGTGCGTTTATTCTCTATGATAAGAAAAATGCAAAAGGATTATTCATAACTTAGCTTTTTTAAGATAATTTCATTGTTATAATAATCTTACTCTTTTTCTCGCTGCTTACGTTATACTAAATTAATGGTTCAAATATAAAATGGCTTCTAGCCGCCAAGAAAGTATATAATTTCTTCCAGAACAAAGGACTTCTTTTTACATAACAATTTACATATACATATAAAGAAAAAACGGAATAGAGGCGAGATAGGCATATTAATATGTTCACATAAGAATTCTCTTTCTTGGATTAAATGGTCGAGTGCAGCAAACAGGCAATGACAACTATGGTTAGAAAAAGATCGCATCAAATTTATTTAAATACTCGCCATTTTACCTTATAATGTCAAATTGACTTCTCTCATCTGGAAATGTGTGTTTTTTAATATAGGTAGGTCACAGTACACGATATATCTGTCAAACAAATAAACAAACAAAAATGGCGGCTCTCTGTGACTACTCTATTCATGTGCTGTGTTTTCACGTTCTTCTTTTTAGTTCACAACAGAGCCTGAGTTGTCAAAAAAAAAAAAAGTGGGGTTGAACTATGACTCTCTTAAGGTTTTTTGAACGCTTAACCAAGGTAGCAAATATAATCGCAATACGCCTTATGCTTTGTTGTGGGATCCTCAGATCATTGAGGCTGCGGCACCTCTTCGCCTTTAAGGAACCTGCCGTTTTGACGATATTTTGTAGCTGGCTTCTATCCAACCATTACTTGTTTGAAGTATGGAGGTGGCTCTGATATAGAAGATCTTAAGAGAGGATAGACGTGCCTATCCTCCGCCTCCGCGTGGCTACCCGGGAAAAATATGAATGGCAGGGAAGTTGTTGTAAATGAAATAGGAGTGAGTATTTTTTGCAGCTGTATTTGCTTTCCTTGCAGTATTGATTCCTTACCGGTAACGTATGCAATGCAAGGTAAAATTTGAATGCGGCAAGGAGAGGAAGGTTTGGTGTGTGCATTTAGCCATTTGCTTCTAACTTGACAAGTGGTTGAATCCTCATATCTGAATGCTGCAAATCCTTGAGTACTGATGTTGCTCATCTGGAAGCGACCTTATGGTTGCGAAGCTCCACCGGAAGCTATATTCTGGTTAAACGGGAGATAGGCTCTCCCGGGTGGTGAAGTTGTGGGGTTTCACGACACTGGGCTTTGTCACCTGGGACTATCTATGAGGTAGGCGGGATTATCGTGGTGGCTGTATCGTAGCTCAAATGGACTGTATAATCGAGATCAATTAATAAATATATGGAAAGAAATAAAACACGATAATTTATAGTGGAAAAATGTTATAAAAAACCACTTAGCACATTTATTCCTTCACAGTTCAAAATCCTGCTTAAGACTAACTCTCACTCATGCTTGTTCGCAGAACAAGCACTCTTTCGTTAAGTTCTTACGTTAAGTTTTATTTACGTTTAATTTTATCTTCTTATACTTGAGTGACCATCGAATGCAGAGTTACCAGAACTCATGCGATTCGATACAGTGGCTGTGGTTACTCCGAAAGTGGAAACATATGGCTTCCAGTGATTTTATTCTTGGATGTAAGAGTGTTCAAAGACTTCAGAGCATAGAATAGAGTTCGTATTATCTTTTCCCTTCAAAATGTGTCTGAAAGAAAAAAGAAAAACGCCTAATATAACACTTCCAAAAATCTCCACTGATACCCCTTCCATCTTAACAGTGCAAAACTAAGTGAAATTATAGAAAAGGTATTTGCAATAGCACCAAATTGTCGTCCAATTATCAAAATTTAAAAATCAAATTATTTGATCTCGCGTGGCAACACGCCATTAGTTCTCTTAATATTTACTTATCAACTTATGATTTTGTTTGACTTCAATTTTATATAAACCGTTGTTGAAGGTATCAAACCACTTGTTATAACCAAATATACAACGAATCTCAACGTCAGATACCGAGGACAAGGGGTATGGTATGTTTAACGTACAACTCTAATATCGATTTGATATTCATCACAAAGTGATTAACATTATGTTTTGTTGGCTCACCACCCAACTAGACCAAGGGAAACTAAATTAAAATTGATTTATTCAGAACGTTTAACTGACACGTTACACCTGTTAATAAATCATTTCTTTACCAACTCACACAAACAAATGTTAGTTGCCTATGGGGATTTCAAAGGACTAACCGAGTTCGGAGTCCAACAACAACAAAAATAATTCTCCAAAAAACCAGACATTTTTCCAACATTTCTGTTAGTAAAACCAAAACTTATGCATAAATAATGGAAAAAAGGAAAATTGGGACAATGGAACCGCTTTCTTCCATCAAAGCGAGAATATTTTTTTCAGAGGTGGTACACATACCTATATTTATGGGCAACCGTCTTAGGGAAGGAGTTGAAAACTTTCAGCTAAATGAAGGTCGGTCTTTCACAGACCGAGCCAAGGACCAACGGCGATAGTATGCAACTGTCATGAATAATCTGCGGAACTAGAAGAAAATGATTTATAGCATTATGTTCAGATTCGGTACGACATATGAAACAATGTGACCAGAGCATTATTTTGTTAAGGGGGCATTTGAATTATGTTTCATTTAGGAACATCCATTTATTCAGTATAGGGTTACCTTGAGTCTGACATATTCTTAAGTATAACTTGGGCTCCAGTTTAAGACTAGCATCGAACTATCCTGACATTCAAAGCTATGGTAAATGATGACAGAGGAGTGACAGCTAGAAATGTTTCTAGTATATGACAGCAGTATTATTAGCTTTTACCATAAAACCAGTCGAATCGAAACTTCAGTTGAAATGGATTCTAAAGCAGCTGGATACTTTTATTAAAAGTAGGCACATATACGACATGCCTCCTTAAGTTTAAAATAGAATTGTACTGACATGGTAACACTAGATTATATGACCATAAAAGTGGTGAATAGAGTCGATGAGGATAACATTTTTTGTTTACATATCTCAGGTATCGCATATTATAAAGACAGGAAACATGGGTCATAGCCAGGAAGACTGCAGTTCTTCGTACCGACTATACATTTAAATAAAATCGTCTGTCATTTAATATAACACATACTTGTCCTTTTCTTTCAATATGGGTTTTAAAGGTAGTTTCCCACTGTGACCCTCCATTCCACATTTTTGTCCTCAACTTAGTTGAGTGTTAGATATAGCGTTTTTTAGACAGTCTCCCTTTGGGGTATCAAACACGTTTAATAAGTTTGACAGGGTGCCCTTGGGAACCAAAGAAGATGGTAGCTGGAGAAAATTTTCCAATGTCTGTTTTGATTTATTTAAGCTGAAGACATTAGAATAGGGGTTCAAAACATCTAATGATCTAACAATGTTTAAAACGGTACAGGTGTATGTTTAGTTTAGTATGCTTAAATTATGAATTATTTTTCGTTTTTTCAAGAAAAATGTAGGTTATGTATCTGTGTTAATCATTTCAATCAAGGCCAATCAAATTAAAGTTAATAAGATTGTTCCAGCAACGTGGCAAGCTTTCCGATTTCGCACAAAATTCGAAAGCATAGCATACACATTTTGTAAATGCCCCTAAAATTATTAATGAAACTACCTAAAATTTCTTTGGAATCAAAAACATGCTTAACTACGACAGACAGCTACTTCAGCGGATCTACAAAAGGGAGAATATTAAAGTTGAGTTTACTTGAACTTTAACTACTTTTTGTACTGCAATTTTAATTGTAGCCGTGCTATACGAACCGCACATACTTCCAACTTTGACAGCTCTACTACGCACTACAGCTGCATGTTACACGATCATCGTGCCAAAGCAGTTTACGTTCTTGTTGAAATCAAGTTTGTGCGGACAGTTTCCAAACACTTCCTTAGGAAAAGTTTGAGCTATTAGCAGTACGTCATCGAATCATACTCATACAGCTGGACAGATAGCCGTTAAAGGCAAGACCGCCCTAGGCAGAACTGCATTTCATCGGAACTGCACTTCATCGGAACTGCACTTCATCGGAACTGCACTTCATCGGAACTGCACTGCAATTGAAATGCACGTATTTTTAGTGCGGTCTTACTTTTAACGATACCTATTTCTGAAATAAGCTTCAAAAATTTAACACCACTCCATCCCGAGGACAAAACAAGATTAATTCTTAAACAGGACAGATTCCTTAATGTAAATTGTATGTATGTTTATGTTGGAATACCACTCCATGACTTTTTCCACACCTATCTTGGCAGATACAAAAGTTTTAAAAAAAGCATTTTTGTCGTAATGTTTTTGTGAGAATCTATTGTCTGTCCTTCCGTCAGACATTGTCGTTGCCGTAACACCATCCTTTGTTTCACACTCCTCACGTTTTTTTTTTTCTTTTCATTTAAAGTCCACTTGGATAAAGTATGAACATTTGTGAATGATTTTAACATTTCCCTTCCTCTAAGTGCACTTTTGTTAATTAAAAGTTTAATATGTCACTGATTTGAACAGTTTTCATTTCGAATCAGTATTTGTTAATTGGACTTTACAAAGTTCATACGAGACAAAATACAAACCATGTTCAAGTATTCATATGATTGTGTTATATTTACAGACTAAGGTGAGGATTTTTAATTACAATAATTAGATCATGGAACACCGACTCCAGTTGTTCCTTCAAAGAGGACGACAAGTAACCTCAAAACTAACGCACCTGAATTCCTTAATTCGACACAAATTTTTACAACTTTCTAATTGGTCTGTTAAATTTTCTAAGAAATTTTAAACAGCATATAATATGTTAAAATATAACTGCAATTACTGCACAATTAAAAGTTTTTTCACAACAACGCACAAATTACTCAAATTTCTTTAAAAACTGCAATCCCCGAAAACAACAAAACAACAAAAAGGCACGCTCATATAAAATCAACATAAAAAAGTTGTCTCCTTATAGTTCAAGACAAATTGCAGGGCCCAAAATATACCAATTTTTGTCTCACACAGCAAGTCGCGTGTAATTGCTATGGATTACATCATCACTTCTCCTCTGCTTTGCTGTTGCATCTGTCTATCTTCCCAATCCAAAGACCCAGATGGAGTCTGCTCTGTTATTCATGCTTATTATGAAGTTGACACGTATGTGTAGAAAATCCTTGCCAAAACTTTTTGTATAATCTAGGAAGCCATAATAATTGTCTAACATAAAAATGAGTGTGGTTAAGGCAGATCCAACCCATATTTTATCCTTTTTGGAATCGTTGGCGTAGTTTTGGCTTTGGTTAATCTAGTTTCTGAAACTCTACCCGCACCAACATCTACATCAACAGGATTCTTGTCAATAATAACTACACACAAAAAGGGAATACAAAAAGTTCCTGTTTTAGAAGAAGATGCATTAAAAATAGGAGGAACTAGGATAAAAAGGGCAGCGTGAAAAAGTTTGGTCTTTCATAATGTCGATTATTGCATATGTATGGTTTTTTGGATATTTATTTCATATAACTCAAACGTCTATTATTGGTTTATTGGGGAGTGCCTATTCGCATGCAGCATTGCCGAAAGTTTTGATAGTGTTGACACAAATATGACATATTGTTGAAGTTGAGTGAGGCGGTATTGAAATCACCAGTTTGACATTTGCAAAGCAAACCAAAAAGCAGAAACAATTTTACTTGTTCTATTCATATTCAAATAGATTGGTTCCCCTAGTGAAACTAAAGGAAAAAATGAAACAAGTAAGATAGCTTACTTTCAAACTGCTGACCCCATATATCCCAGTATCTCCTTCAAGGAGTAAGTAGAACTGACAAAAAATTGAGAAATCCAAAAAAGTTTTATTCACTCTGCTGACTCCGTGACTGTACAAGAAACATAAAAAAATAAAGTTTAAATACATCTCCAGCTAGCGTTACAAAGCTTTGCAATCAGCTTCGTGCAGAGTGACACCCTGCTGAGATATGGGTGGTGTCGTTTTTGGCAGTGAAACTTACAATACATTCATTGCGGATGTCCTTTGATTTATTTAACGACTATGTCCTAAATGGGTGGTTAAACAAGATCATTTCTATTTTCGGTTTCTGTTAGTTTTTTTTTCTGTTGTTGGTTATCCTCTTAAAACTTTGGCGAGATTTTCCTTAATATTTAAGTATACTACTACATGGCGAATGGCGAACTATGTTTTTGGTCCTGGTTGTGGAAACTCAAACTCAAATGAAATGATGTTCTTTTTTGAGTGCAACGCCTCCTGTTCTTGAAGTGATGATAAAACTGGGTGTTCCTTGTTATTATTTATCATTTTGTGTTTTTTTTTTTTTTTTGTAGTCTATAGTACTTGGTAAACATGGCGGCGGCGTTGGTGGCTATGGGCAAGCAATGGTGAAAAAAAGGATAACACAAAATGCATTTTCATAAAAGGAAAGTTGTATCTTTCACTGGTGGGCAAATGAGAAAAAAAAACATGTTTCTGTCGGCACCGAAATCATGTTCTTTATTCAAGAACAGAAGGAGGATAAAACACCCCCAAAAAGATTGAAGGGCGTGAATTCATTGAGAAACTGGAACGTAATTTTTTTTTGCAACTAATTGCATTTGGTAGTGTTTTACTTCTTGTTTCACTTTTGTACAACGTAATTATTTCTTGGTGGAGAAAGTTTAACGAAATTTGAAACCGTTGAGTGGAATGATGGGACCGGAGTGTTGAAGTTGAAGGAGGGGAAATTCTTCTTAAAAAGAAGTTAAGGAACTAAAACAAACAAAAGGAAATGTGTTATGGGATTAGGTGCAGGGATGAAAATCATGCTTTAATTTTATTTTGAGCTTAAAAGATTTATAAAATCAATTGCAACACAACGAAGAAAAGATTAGACCTAGACGATATGTAATAATTCAGAAGTGGGATGTTTTTTGACGTTTTCTGAGGCCTATCTAGTAAACTTCTTTTATTAATCATTATTTTGATAGAGTCAATGTGGACGAAATGTATTTAAAATGAAAAAATGGAAAAAGGGTGACTAGATTCAGAACACGAGGTCCCTTAAACAGATTCAAAATTTTTAATTTACTTAAAAGTAATTAATGGGAGTTTTTGAAACACGTTTTTTAGATTTCCTCACCTTTGTCGAGGATTTAAGTGAGTTCAGTAAAAAATAAATTCTGTTTCAGATTGTAAAGTGATGACTACTGTGGCGTATACGTAATATTAAATTTTTTTTTAAAGGTTAATTTAATTAATAACTATCTCTGTTGTAAAATTTCAATTCAAGACTAAAGAAATATTTTGTATTATTTAAAATCAAATATCCCTTCCCTCAAAATGTCTGTGTATATCTGTACCCGTCGAATTGATTAAAGGTTATGATAAGAAGGACCAACTTTATTTTCAAAGAAAATCCTTTCTTCTGAATCCCAACTGACAACAATTGTACTCACACATTTATTGTGTATGTACGGTATACGTGTTTAAGATTCAGATGAGTATACCTCATCTCTAGTAACACTAATAACACAAAAGGATTACATGATATAGTGAAATTTCCTAACACAAAAGGAGTTCTTTACCACTACCATCAGCCACAAGTATATTATTTGTTCTGGCCCAACTTTGGTTTGTTTCCTCCAAAACCACATAAAAGCAACAGTGGTAACAAAAAACTATTATTACACGATTTTATCCTTCACCAAACAACGCAGACAAAATTCTGTATTAAAAGGACATGCATATCTATACATTTGGAAGAGTAGCAAAACATCCTTACTTCGACAAGCTGAATTTTGTAGAAAGCTCTCATGCTGTTGTGTGTGTGTGTGTGTGAGGGGTGAAAAAGGCAAGGAAAATCAAAACAAGGAAAACTAATAATATAATGCAAAACAAAACACATTATCCTTGCAAAGCACATACAAATGGAACAAATAAAATGCAAATAATGTATAAGCCAGTGATATTTTTGTCAAGCAATGAGTGTGTAAGAATATTCCAGGATTCAATGAGAAGTTGAAAATTAAAGAAGCGTTTTGATCATAGAAGGAAGATTTTGAGTATTAAAGTACAAAATATTGGATGTTAAAGAATTTAATTGTTTTCGAACTCAAAAAATATTGGGTTACATTTGTTCACTGTCTTGAGATTACTTTGGTCTGTGGAAATTAATTTTATAACTTATGTGCTTCGACTGTAAGCCAAAAGGACACCATGAAGGATTTATTTAGGTAGTTTAACACACATTTTATGAAGAACTACAAAGTCCTTCCTTCATATATCACATGATAACCACTTAATCATTTGGAAAATTGAATCACAATTCATAGTTCAAGAAATGCCACAAGCACTTTTAAGTTAAATTAAGCCAAAAATGCCCTCGAAAAAGATAAAATGCTTGCATCATAAATTTCTGGTGTGATTTTCTATTCCATTTAAAAGCATCATTTTACTTTCTGTACTTGTGCGAGAGTCCTTTTTCATCTTCAAAGATATATATTACTTCTAATATAAGACCACATGCTGCCTTATTGACCTTCAGAAAATATTACAGGAAACATAACCTGGACACGGATACTCATACCAGTAGAGTCAAGAGACCGGAAATACCAAATATTACAAATCATAAATGAAGGAGGATAGAAACTTACCAGTTACGAGAAATTTTATTAAAAAGGACGACAAAATGGGATGAATTGGACAATGTCCAAATGACATAACATATAATTCAATAAAAAATGTCATCTCTTTTTTTTGAAATCAAAGCAAAAACAAAAAGAACCCCAGCTCATACACCTGTTCTCTTTCGATAGATACTTTAGAAACACAGTTAAAATCCATGAAGACATCTTTCATTCTCTTAAACTTTCTAAGGAAATTAAATTCTTTAAAGGGCAAATCACCACTCCAAATAATGGACCACAAAATAAATTCATCCGTTTTAGACCAGGGTCGATCATTTTTGAAAATAAAAAAATTTAAGTAGAATGAAAGCCATTAGAAAAGGAAGAGAATATAAATAAAGTGCACGACTGGGTCGTACGAACTTGCTCTAATGTGTTAAAATGGTCTTGGGGTTTGAGATTTTGGGAAAAAAGCGTTGTAAAAATCATATGAAATTTTATAAATCACTTTAAAATCAATAGCTAAAACGTTTTTTGGAGAAAATGAACTAAGCCATCAGGTTTCTTTTACTTTTTTGAATTTTTACGAAAATTTTTTTCAAAATCATTCGACCAGTTTTTTCAAAAAACAGTTTTTTTTTAAACTTTCCGAAAATATATTCCAAATTTTTTTTGAGTATGCCAAATTCTAGCACTTTGTAGTTTTTATCAGAAAAATAAAATAAAAAAAAAAGATTAAACCAATTTTGGAAAAAACAAAAATTTTAAAAAATTTTTGAAACTTTTTTAAAAAACTCAAAAAAACTTTTTTTGAAAAATTTAAAAATTTTATAGTATTTCTTTTATAAAAGGGCTTCTGCATTAAAATTTTTATCGAAATTCGTCAAGTGGCTTACGAGGAAATCGAAAACCGGTCCTATAGGAGGTACCGTTTTAAGATTTTTGCTGAAAAACCTATTCTAACCAAAACATAACGTTTGCACATGAAACACTATTCAGAAAGTTTTATCAAAATCGTAGGAGCCGTTTTTGAGAAAAATTAATTTTTCACTAAAAATCGTATGGCAGGTACCGTTAGTTTTAAAGCTAGAATGCTAATTCCAAAAACCCCTCTGTAGGACGTCATAATAATACTATCTACCAAGTTTGAAGCGAATCGGTCCAGCCGCTTAGGCTGTATGTGCCGATACAGACGGACAGACAGACAGACAGACACACAGAATTGTCGGACCCACTTTTTTCGACTTCTCTATCACCGTAATTTCATGTTTGATTGTTTGGATTTTTTTTTCTACGATTGCATAACTTGCCTTATAATACCTATAATCACAAGCAAAAATATGAAAGGAAACATAAATTACGGCCGATCTGTGGTCGGGAAGTGGGCGGGAGGGGGTTTTAAGTGTTTTTAAGGGTAAAAATCGGTTAATCTCAATTTTCGGCAAAACTACAGGTCCCATGGAAAAAAGTTGAATGCCAAAATTATAGGTTATTAAGAGATCTACAACTTTTATGACTTTTTTCACATAACCTCAAAATTTATGTGGAAAATTCATAAAACCAAATTTTTAATTTTTTATTTTCAGCTTTTACAAAAACACTTTTATTTCACGAAATTTGGTGAAAACTTGCCTTGTTATGTCTCAAGCACACTGCAATTTTTTGATTTAAAATATTTATTTTTTCACCAAATTTTGACACCCTTATTTTTCAATCGAAAAATCTCACATCAGGAAAATAAAAATTAAAAAAAAAAAAAAATTTGTTTTGTGAATTTTTTTTAAATTAATATTATTTCGTGTATAAAAGGCGTAAAAAAAAAAAAATTAATCGAAATCCGTTAAGTGGTCTAAGAAAAAATAAACAATGTACTGAAGAAAATGGAAAGCGTCCTAGAAGTAAAGAAAAGCTTCATAATATCTGAGTTTTTATTATAATCCAGGATAAGAAAGAATTCCTTACTTTAAAAAATTTCCTTTAAGCATTTTTTTCAGATGAAACAAAATCTTTAACCACATTTTTATTCAGTCCAATTAAGGTCCCGCAATTCACATCCACACATGTCATTGTTATCCAATTTTATACCTCGAATTAAATATTAAAAAAAAAAATCTCTTCATGTTCGTCCTTAATCATGTTATTCAAATCCTTGCTTTCATTCAAGCTCTTATTTGGCAGTTAACAGAGCAACAACTTATAACACAAAACCAGCTTAAACCTATTCCAACCCAATGCTCAGCCACATAATCCACTTTTAATCCTCATACTTGTGACTATTACAAACCAAGGACTCAACACCAAACAGGAGTGGTTTTTGATATTCAGAACTAAGTGATGCACTTAGATAATAATCTTTCTGGCTGGCTGGCTGGCTTGAGGCGCTTGATGTTAATTATAATTATTCCGCTGGAAGAGTGTGAAAAGCCTTGCAACGACAGAGAGTGGAGTTCCTTTTTTTTTTTGCAAATTATATAATTTTTAACTGTGGGAATAAGAAGGAACACTTTGTATGTGTACGAGTATAGTACCCACATTGAAATGAGCTGTATGCAATATAACAGAACACTGCTTGTATGTATGGTGCAAAACGATGGGAGTCCTTGCTGATGACATCCGCTGTTGTCTGTGGAAACACTTGACGGTTTATTTTCTGTTCTACATAAGGATTTGGAGTATCGTGCAGGAATGATGTTTTATGCTCTTTTAAGTGCTTGATGGAAGCAGATGCTCTCTTAATAAATAATGAAGAAGCTGTTAGGTCTATACAAACAAAACAAAAATAAAGGTGTGATGTTGTTTTAAGGATCTCTTCCTTCACGAAAAGATATTCGGTACCTACCAAAAATAAAACTGAAATTTAAAGAGCAGCTAGGGATTTTTAAGTCTCAATTTATATCCAAAGCTGATGCATAAATTATATTCATCTCAGCTATCAAAATGTGGTATCTTTGTAGTCATAAGTAGTTCATGAAGTTTCATCTTAAAAATAAAAAAAAGAGGTTAATTCCTACGATAACCCAGGACAATCTTTAAAGTCACTTTAATGTGTTTGCGGTAATATTTTACTTCAGAAATATAATTTCAAATAAGTGTCACACTTAAAATCCTGCACCCCATAAACACCAATTTAGCTCCAATTTTCTAAAGACTCTTTTTATGGACTTTTTTTTTTGAGGTTAAGATTACAAAGAGGAGACTTTTTTTCAAGAAAGTTTCGTTAAAATTTTCCACCAAATGGTTGCTTTCATTCGGGAAAAGTAGTCAAAGTGGAGAAAAAAAGTACCGACACGAAAAATAATACGAGCTTGCATATAGTTAAAATGGAGGTATGAAGCAATGGGGTGGAAAAATGCAAGAACCTTGTTGCCGCCGGAAGGACAAATTTCTTATTCCAGTTGCTTCTATTCTTAACGTGCGGCGCGGCGGTGGTGACTTTTTCATTGGAGGAAAGGAAAACATAAATTAAAGGTTGGGTGCATCGAAAGCCGATTCCTTCTTTACTTCCTTTTGGTGTTATGCTCCAAGCAATAAAAAAAAAAACTATGTTCCTTTCTAAGGAAGTAGATTTATCCTGAGCCATAACTTTTATTCCAATTTTCCGGTAACTGAGACTTTCGGTATTTTGTCTTCTTTTGCAAAAAAATAGTTTTTTCCGGAGAAAGTCGATGCGAATGAAATGTTTATTTTAATCATAAGGAAAGTGTACAATACTTTAGATCCGTAGCTGGAATTTAAAAAAAAAAAAAAAAAAATGACTGAAAGTTTTTAAATTATTTAGTTCGGGCAAATGGTAAGCATTTTTTGGATCACACAGTTATTGATATAATAAAATGGTGGATCTCATCTCGGGTTGTCCAAATTTTTGATGTACTGCTACAAGTCTGTCAACTAGCCACGGTGATCATTTTTGCAAATAAGTGGCTTTTTTATTGTAGGGTAAGCAGGTCTAGGTTTCATGCTTTATTTGAAAATTATTATGTTCTAAAAACTGCATACTTGATTTTCCATTTTATGGCTGAAACAACTTTCATAGAATTACACCATTAAGGACACTCTTACAATAACCAAAAAATCTAACCAAGCCTTGAATCTCACAAAATTTCATTCTCATCCTGGTGTACCTAGTATTGTGATACGTATCGATTAGTAATATTTTTTTTTCCTCGTCACAACAATATTATTATTCACGTTACCTATTTTCTCAATTTGAAATTAAACGAATGACTCCGCCAAACAACCACTACGATTGAACGTGAAAATTGGTATTTGATTGATATAGCCCTGCCATCCGTGGCGAGGATGTGAGGAGGTTTTTCAAACGAAAAATTGAACAAACGAAAATAAAAAAAAATAGTCCTGACTGCAAACACAGTAAAGTTGATTACCATTTCAATCACGTTTTCCTAGTTGAGGATTTTTACGTTTGCTTGTTGATTCGTGGAATTGAAATTCAACGAAAAAAGGATATTCGCAAAAATATACTTTTATTTTTTTTTGTATAGTATTTTTGTTTTGGTTTGGCCATATGGCTTTTAGTATTGTGAGGTATTGTATGCCATAATATCCTTTCATATTGACAGAATGGTTTGTTGAAACAAATTGAAAACAATGAAATAGATATACGTCCTGGCGAAGGATTAAATTGATTTTTTTGCGGGTTGTTTCTGCAGCCGTGGAACGAGGTGGTATTGTAGGCTTATTTAGAATTTATTGGAATTCGGAAATATTACAAGCAGTTTTGTATGCCTGATTTGTTTTTGAATAAGCTGGTGGAAAATCTTTTGAAATAAATTGCTTAATTTTTATTTTCAATTCAATTGGCAATTTTTTCAAGCGAAAACTGATAGCTGATTTGTGTACAATTCCATTAACTAATTCACCAAATAAACTTCATCATGCAATAAGTCCCATTTTTTTTGTCTGAATACTCCATATTAAATCGTTCATACTAATAACAAGGAACTTTTTTGCAAAACGCAATCACGCATACCTTAACACGTTGGGGGCAAGTATTTGCATAACAAAAACTCGTTTACTGTCATTTCAACGAGACTCGATTAACAATATTCAACTGTCAACGTGACATTACTTTAAACAGCTTTAAGCATGAGTTCTATTTGATTTGAGATTAAAAGCACATTAGAACAACCTAAGTTGCTTATGTTTTGTGTCTTTTTGCATGCACCAGTTTCACCGGTTTTGTCACAGTTAAATTTATTTGTGAAGAATGATTCGTAGGATTAAAGGAACTTAAATATTTCTACCGCTCATGCGACTTTGTTGCTGATGGGCTTCACTGCCTATATAAACTATTTTTAGATACAACAGATGTCATTTATGTTGAGACTAGGGAGACTGATCAAACTACTGCGTTCGGATAGACACTCCCCAAGAAATACTTCTTTAGGAACATTCGAGTTAAACTATATCTGTTTTTGATTTTAAATCAAGAAGTACAAAATTTTGAGAAAATCGACACAAGAGATATTTTTTGTGGCATAGGAACGTTTTCAAAAGAATTGAAATAAACTTTTTAGAATTACATTTTGCACTCTCGGCAACCCTATAATATTGAGTCTGGTTTAAATGATGAATCTTCGTGAATTCCTCGTGAAATCTGACCATCCCGAGTTATGATTTCATTACATTTTTGAATGCATTTAATTATACAAGAAACGAAGCTTGGCTTCAGATATCTTGTAAAGTAAATCCTGGTTGCTGGTTGCAGGCACATATTGAACTATCTTCCGGTTGTTTGATTGTGGTTTCGTGCGAAGGAAGTGTTCATCAAAAACGACGTGTGAGTATAAATGATAACCATTCCTTGTTTTGGTTGGTTTGGGTTAGAATTCTTGATAAGAAAAGATCAAGAGAATATCTATCCAGTCTTTTATACTCGTATACTCACATTTTTCAGTTCGATTAAATCTATGAAGAAGTATCCACCTGCGAGGTAAAATCTTTATTTAAATTAAATCTAACCGAAGAAAAAGACATGATCATCAGTTTATTCTTAAGGCAGGCTTCAGACGTACTGCAAAGTACAGAGATTCGTTCTTTCCCCGCCCAACACGAATGTGTAATGCTCTACCTAACTCTTATTTTGTCTTTCAGAATGGCATTCAGAAATTTAAAACAAATGTATACCAGTGTCTCCTCCTTTACCCCTCCTCATTTTCTATTATACATTCAAAAGAAGTCATAATCGCTTGAGATGAAACTTTTAGTAAGCTGCTTCCCCTTCTACTTTCCTCTAAAGCCTGCCTATGGAGTGAGTTTACCTCTGAATTTAATGTTTTTACTTGCATTAAATATGGCAGCCATTTTGTGATATGAGGTGATAACACCGTGCGTTATTACTGTTATCATAAATTTTAGCAAAAAAGTACTTTAACACTAAAATAATGAAAAAATTTCATTTTTAAGAGGTTGAGAATGCCCTAATATCCTTATTCGCTAAGTTGTCAGCTTTAGCTGTCATACGATGGTTTTTAATGGTTCCCATGTCCTTTAACATCAACTAAACTGCTGCCTTCTGTATAAGATGCCATTATCAACAACAACGTCTTCATCATCAACACCATCATCATTGTCATCCTTGTCACACGTGATGTGTAATCACAGCACTTTGGTATAATATTCCCTACATCGCGTCCTGATGAGTGTTTCTTCTTCTTCGTCTTACACTTCCTCTTCATCTGCTTTTTCACCTAAATGAAGCATCTTTCAAGATGCTGGCATTTTTTCTTCTTTGCGGCAATATATTTTGATATAAAGTGCAGATTGTCTCAGGAGGGTGTCACTTGATGTCGTCATCAACCTTGCACACCCTGCGACACAGAATTGGGGAATATTTTCGTTGGTTTGTTTATGGGGGTTGGGTGTGGGAGCACGGGATAATGTGCTTAGAAATAATGGATGTGTAACATATTGCCTCAATGACTACCCAAGTGCCTGAAGGAAGGAAGATCACACGGAGAGTTTAAGAAACAAGAAAATAAAACCTTAACTGGGGAATGAACAATATTCTTTTCAATTTTGCTTATGCCAAACCCAAAACCAAATTCAAAACCCCAACTCTCCAAAAAATCAACCCCATTTTCGGGTTCATTGTTTTTTTTTTTATTTATATTTTTCATTTGTTTTGTGTCATCTACGCTACCGTTGATCCCTTATTCAAGGGCGATGGAGGAGTCAAAATGGCGAAATGACTTAAAGTGGTTAAGTTGATGAAGTGTACTTGTGTTTGTTGTTGTTGTTGTTTTTGTTGAGATTTATCAACTTTATTCAACCTCCCTCAAGGCGGAGAATTGAGTTGAGAAATATTGCGATATTGTGGATTTTTTTCCAAGAGGATGACTGTTTGCGGGGTGTGATTGTTAATTTAATTCAATTTGCTTGAGTGATTGCAATGGAGTCCTTGTTCATCAAGAATGGGGAGAGAAGTGTCTGTATGTGCTTCGATATGACTTACTAATGAATGAAGTTCGTTTGGCTGTTAACTGGATGTTTGGGGGTTTATTATGTCTGGAATTGGGGGTTGGAAGTTGCAGATATTTTGTGCTTTTGGTTTGAAAAATAAAAATTGATTAAAAGTTATCGTTTAAAGTTTAAAAATTTAAGTGGAATCATCAGATGAACGGTGGGCTTAAAACGGGGAAAAACTCATCTATTTGTTGAGAATGATGGTGCTTTTCCAACCCTATGTCTGCTGTTTTTGGCTGTACCCCACGCCTTACAGGAATCCAATTCATGTTGACAAGGCTAACATTATCCTTCCAGAACCAGATCCCCAGAAAGGGATAATTAGGTGGAATCAACGATTGGGCTGGAAAGGAAATTAGATAGTAAGCGGACATGGTTTCGCTTTTATTCAAGTTTGTCCTACCTTGTATCCAAAATATAAACATTTCAATTGGACATCCTGCACTGCTTCTATCCACTAGCTTTCCAACGGTATGCTTGTTAGGTCTTAAACCCGTAAAATGGTACCGAAAAGAGCACATCTCTTAATGTATGTGCACTGCTACTATCCACTAGCTTTCCAACGGTATGCTAGTTAGGTCTTAAACCCGTAAAATGGTACCGAAAAGAGCACATCTCTTAATGTATGTGCACTGCTACTATCCACTAGCTTTCCAACGGTATGTTAGTTAGGTCTTAAACCCGTAAAATGGTACCGAAAAGAGCACATCTCTTAATGTATGTGAGATTGAGTTGTTTCTGAGTTATTCTTCAAAACTCTTTATCCTTCTAATATGAACAATAAATATTGACTAAGTGTGCTTCATAAGATCATGGTTGCTTTGTTTTAACCATTTCACCAAAGCTACTGCCAACAACCAACTTTTAAAATGTAACTGAAACCCTTCGCGCAAATGGAAAAGTTAATTGATTACATTGTTATGTTTTGCCACTTCTATATTGATATTTATACAACAGTGTGAAATCCAATCCAAAAAGGATATATGTTACCCACACCCCAAATGGCGGCTGTACCCTCCAGACAGGAAACACTTCATGTATGGTATTGAATGTCAAGCTAATAGAGTGTGACAGTCAATATTTTTTTCAATAAAAGCAATTGGTATCAACAAAAAGGGCCAACTGATATGGCAATGGAATGGGTCCTTGTGTAGAATTGCAAGGATAAAAAAGAATATAATATATACTAACAAAGTAAAGCTCTGAGATGTATGTGGAACGTTCAACAATAATCCTTGAATGAACCTTTTGGTTCCGGGGTATTAAAGTGACCATAGCCGTAGCATCTTCACCATCTTTGTGTTTGGCTTGGATACACAATATTATTCCAGGATCAAAAGGTTGATTTGAGATGAGAGGATAGGAAGGACAGAGGGCAGCAAACAGTTTTTCTAAAATGCTTTTATAAACACTGCCAATAAAGACTTGAAATAGTTTCATTTCTCAGCAAAAGGACGATGGTTGAATGGTTGAACTGAGAATTGAAGGTTTAAATTATGTTTATAAATATTTTAAGGTTTATTGAGAAATTTACTCGGGTCCGAAATTTAGTTCACTATTTTAATGATAAGGACAAAAAAGGTTCTCAGTTTTTTTTTTAATATGTTGGATGTGTTTTAAATTGACAAATGGGTGACTTATAAAAAAAAAAAGAGAACTTCAATTGAATAGGTAGGTAGAAACCGACAGAGGCTATAGTACTAAAAAATGTTCAAAGGAACCGCAGACACAAAAACAAGACTTTAGCCTTGTTTCCAACTTCTCGGAAGGAAGGAAATAAAAATAACAAAAGTTTATAAGAACCTTCACATAAAAGTAAGGAATATTTTTAAATTTACTGCACACGAATTCGTTAATTATTTTTTGAGATATTGCGGGACATAGATATGGTACACAGTAATCCCAGTACAAAAATTGAACTACAAAATTCAAAGAAATCCAACATTTGATTAATTTAGTTATTTTAATGTTCTAGCTTATCGACCGAAGAATACTTTCTAGTTTCCTCCAACGAACCGAGAGAAGTTCCAAAACAAATATCACACAAGCAATTATTAATAGTCCCCCCCAAATCTCGAAAACTCCCAAAAGACGGTAGCTTGTGATCGGTACTAATTGAACACATCCGTTCTTTTGATATTGACACATTTTCCCATCTCTCACACATCGCTTAGCAAGGCTTGCAGTAATTCCAGCATCGTTGAAAAGTCTCATATAATGATTGATTGAACTTGCATAAATTGAATGCTTCGGAAAGAACATGGCTGCTGAATATACAAATACCGGCTCATTGATCATAATTAATTTACTTCCATTTCTAAAGTTGTCCTCCAAATAGCTCTTGAAGTTCTCCCTCAAAACTACAGTGGCATATCGTCCTCTCGATCTCTCTAACAGTTTAAGCCTGGTATAATGACTTCCTTCTATAGCTATTGTTTCGTTGTTTTGAAATGTTTCCGAATCTTCGAAATACCTTGAAACTAAAATTTTGTAATTCCACTTTAGCAGATCATTGAATCCTTGAGGTATTTTTGAAAATCGATCCATGCGAAAGGAGTCAAACAAGGAACCTTGATAGGCATTTCGAAGAACCAAACTCATCAAAAGCCAAACTAGAAGCAGATATCGTGCGAAGTTCCTTTGAGGCAAGCAAGTCATTGGGTATCCCAGGAATATTGCGAAGAAATTTGTCATTGGCGAACCGTTTAGTTTTCCAACTATAAATTTTTGAATTGCCGGGCTTAAATTTCCCAAATACTTAATGATGGCTACACTAGCAAGAAGAAAAGTGGTTAGAATCAACCAAACTATGCCTTTGAATGGTGTTCCAAGTCGTCGGATTGGATCTAGCTCCCTACCACCGCGTATTATAAATAACATCGGTGTCATGTGGTAGACGGCTGATGGCGTTAGAACGGCCCTTTTAGGATTGGAAACACTCAAGCCTCCAGCAGCGATGTCTGCTCTTCCTTCCAGTAACTGCAAAAATAATATGAAATGAGTATTACTAATTCTGGAAACAAGTTATAAGTCAAGTTACATACATCAGCGAAGCATCCAAAGCCAGTGAAGTTGGCGAAATAAGATCTCTCCCTGGGAATCGGAAGCAAGTTAATAGTAAAGTTCAGATTTCTTGCAAGAAGCTTTATCAGCTCGCCATCTAGTCCGCTTAGACTTTTCCAATGTTTCTCGTATCCAGGATTGCTTCTGTTTCCCGCAAAAGTCAGAAAAGGTTTGTTCAAGCGAGCTGTCACTTTTAACGGGCAACCATAAAAGTTCATAAGTTTTTTAGGGAAAGCTGTTCGGAGAGTGTTAAGGTTGTCCTTGAAGCGAAAGAAGAGGTATGGTTGAATAAGGTGACAATTTTCCTTGGTAAAAATGCTGTACTTGAACATACTGACACCAAGCGATGGATGGTGAAGAATGACATTTGCGTTGACAACATGAAACCGTCTACACGATTCGAAAATTCTGTTCAATGTTTTCAAATATTGCGGAGTGAATGTTGTCAGGATGATAAGAAAATGAAAGTCACGCTCGTAGAGGGTGTGGGGAAAGCTCCAACGGATTTTGCTAGAATTAAAAATTAAAAAAGAAAAAAATAAATCCATATCCCAATAATTTCTGTTTTCTTACTCAAAAGCTTCAGCGCTGTCAACCACAAAGATATAATACTCCCAGGGCTGATTCTCTGACAGTCCATTGTGTAGCTGTACAGCGATAGTATCATTCAGGTTGGATAAAATGTGTTCCAGAATTCGTTTATTCAGACCTTGTACTTCGGTACGCGTACTTCGTTCAGTGACGATAATTGTGTTTGAAAATTCGCTCATATATTTTCGAGTGATTATGGCTGCTGCGTCAGCTAATGCAAAATGGATATTTTTTGGATGAGGAAAGTTTTTTTGGGATAACACTTCTTTAGGCAATATACTGCACAATATCAAAAGACAATATATGTTAATGGCAACCATTTTTGTACTGAAATAAACAAGGATTCTTCCGTTAATGTATTTATGCCGGCCTGGCCACAGAAAAATGGTCAATTCAATTAAGTGATTAAAGATAACATCGTGAAATATGGTTGCATATTTTATTGAATTTGATAAATCTAATTGAATTGAATAATTTAACATTCGGAAACATTATCAAATAATAACAATTTGTATCTTTAGGTTGTACCTTTTCTATTAATAGTTGAGGAATAGGTACGAGCTTAACTGTCTGAGCACAATGGTGTAGCTGCAGCATTAGTACGTAGCACTGTCAATGTTAATGTCAAAAAAGTAGTTCACTAAATAGCATGCACGAATTGCAACTTCATATTGTAGCCATGCAATACGATTAACGTACATTTAACTTTGACAGGGCTACGTACTACTGCTGCAGCTACACCATTGTGCTCAGGCAGTAAAGGCCATGTTATTGATCAGTTAGCACCAATCTAGCAAATTTAGTGGAGGGCAATTTATTGAACTGTGATTTTATTGAAGCAGTCATGGAATAACTTCTTAGGACAACACCCAACTTTAAGTCAAATAAATTTGTGTTTGTTTAACTCCCACGGAAGTCTAATACCCTTAGTAGTCGAGTCAAGACTGAATTTTTCCCGACGAAATGACGACAGTCTCCTGTCGGTAATTTGTGATTAACTTTGCTTGACGAGGTTGTTTCATCTATTTATGTTATGCGTGGGTCTCATCTTTCAGACACGTTTTTCAATCCTTCCCATCTCTTGTTGGAATCATGACATCTAGTTTTCACGGCTTCCATCATGAAAAGTAGACTTCTATCCCCGTTTTACGTTCCACTTTTGGATATTTGATTCGGCAGTTGGTTATGCTGTAACGATTTTAAAGCAGTCAATTACACATGGTTCATAGTTCCTCTTTGGACCATACTGTCAATATCGAAATGTAATGAGATTATCATACGCTGGCGTTGTTTCGTGTCCGAAGAACATCGAATAACAAGCTCGTCTATACCAAGTGCATGCATCAAACGCTCTTCGGCACTATCAAGTGCAGTATTTTTACGTTTTCCAGAACGATGTAAAGATTGATATCCTTGATCGATGAGGTCCATCTGTTTCAAAAAAGCCATGATATTTCCTGAATTGGTAATTTACTAGCGTTTCCAAGACTTTGAAATGAAAAAGTATCAGTGCAATTGGTCGGTAGTTTGAAGGTCACGAAGATATGTACAGGTACACCTTTCTTAGGTACGGGCTAAACAAATGTTTTTCCATCCACTCAGAAAGATATATATTCTGTCTAATCTACCTTTGGAGACACTGCCACAGTACTTTGTGCCTTAATTTTTGTCCATGCGGAAATTCAAATATACTAGACCATCTTGTAATAAAGTGCACGCCTGGGTCGGACGAACTTGCTCTAATGTGCTATGTTCTACAGTGGTCTTGGAGCTTGAGATTTTGGAAAAAAATCATATAAAGGTTTCTTAATCACT
Source organism: Platycheirus albimanus (assembly GCA_916050605.2). NCBI lineage: Eukaryota > Metazoa > Arthropoda > Insecta > Diptera > Syrphidae > Platycheirus > Platycheirus albimanus. Next base: position 12,328,473 of record OU696697.1, on the reverse strand, counting down.
TAAAAATTACTAGTGAAACCGTTTTTTTGGTGAAAATAAAGTAGGCCATCAGATTTCTTTTATTTTTTTGAATTTTAAGGAAATTTTTTTTCAAAATCGTTCGACCAGTTTTTTTTTTCTTCAAAAAACGGTTTTTTGAAAAACTTTTCGAAAATATATTCTAAATTTTTTTTGAGTACCTATGCCAACTTCTAGCACTTTGTAGTTTTATCAGAAAAATAAAATTAAAAAAAAAAATAGATTAAACCGTTTTTGGAAAAAAATAAAAAAAAAAATTAAAACTTGTTTAAAAAATTAAAAAAAATCTTTTTTTTGAAAAATTTAAGAATTTTTATTATTTCGGTTATAAAAGGGCTTCTACATTAAAAATTTCATCGAAATTCGTCGAGTGGCTTACGAGAAAATCGGATTTCAAAAAACCGGTCCTATGGGAGGTACCGTTATAAGACTTTTCCTGAAAAATCTATTCCAACTAAAACATAAAGTTTGCACAGAAAACACTATTCAGAAAGTTTTATCAAAATCGTAAAAGCCGTTTTTGAGAAAAATTACCGTTAGTTTTGGAGGCATAATGCTAATTCCAAAAACTCCTTTGTAGGACGTAAAAATAATAGTATGTACCAAGTTTAAAGCAAATCGGTCCAGCCGTTTAGGCTGTAGGTGCCGATACAACGGACGTACAGACAGACGGACAGAATTGTCGGACCCACTTTTTTAGGCTTCTCTATTATCGTAATATTAAGTTTGATTGTCCAAAAAAATTTTTTTTTTACCAATGCATAACTTGCCTTATACTCGTAGTACCCATAATCGCAAGTAAAAAAGGAATGTCAGATTTTCGAAAGTAATGTACGACTTAAAGCGTACATTATACGTACGAAAACGCAAGTGCACGAAACTTGCCGAAACTTAACAAAAAGTCATTTCGGGTTGGATATAGAAATCACATGTATTTCTACTGCTTCGTAAGGCAACGTAAGTACCCATTCTTCAATTATGGTAAGCACTTAAGTTGCCAGGGCTTGTAAGTGTGTCTACTTCGATTGATTCATCGACAAAGTAGATTAATAATGTAATGTAATGTGGTAAATCTTAAGGCTGTAGTCCTAAAATGTACTTTTCCCCATATCTAGATCAAGAAGGCTCTTAATTATATTGGTAAGGTAAAAATTAAATCCGCAAATATAGAATATTCAAATTAATTTAAAAATTGAAAAAGCCTGAAAAATAAAGTTAGCAAAATAGTTCAATGACGTTTAATCTACAAAGTAACCTCCTTTTCAAAGAAAATAGAATAATATTTTATCTTCAATTAATTAATTAATTAGGTTAAAGGCGGGTACCACGGCTGGAAGCAGCAACAAAAAAGTCCATTCCTGTGGGTATATTTTTCACCACAGAACTGCAATTTGTAATTTAAAATATGAAAGTAATATAATCCTTAACACTTTGTCAAACGAACTGGACGACCATCCCTCGCGGCACGACTAAACATTAATAACTACCTAATCTTAAATCTAAATGAATTCCTGGCAACCATAACAATTCGAAGTGTGAAAACGCACTTCAGTCCTTACGCAATGGTTTCAGTTAGCGTATTATTGGCATCATTCCTTTGTGTTAGCTCTTTGCTAATAAATGGCCAAGCTTATAATCTCAAGACCTTCAATGATCACTTAATTTTGGGTGAAACAGCGGCCCATCTTGTTCGGCGATACTTCAGCAAACACTCAACAACTGTTGTTGTCGTGGAAAGAAGTTTACATCCAGAATTAAATGATTTCAATACTCGTGTTTTGGAATATATTTTGCAAAACTTAGGTGACACAGTTGCCCTGCAGCTCTTCTATGGAAAATCCGAAAACCAACCCTGGGAATATCATGTCTTTATTGTAGACAGTGAACAAGCGTTTACGTAGGTGTTTCTTTTGAACAATCCAGCGTAAAAATCGTACTATCTTTTGACTTTCTAGAAATATTAGTTGGAACTTTCCAAAAACTATTTTCGAGCGTAATTTTCGATTTCTTGTCGTCTTAACATACCACTCAATGGATTATCGGGAAACTATTCGAAATATCTTCACGGCCTGCAAGCTTTTGAAGGTTATAAACGTGAATATTCTGCTTAATCATCGCGCACTAGGCGTTTGCATGTACAAATACAAATTGTTCTCGAACACGAAATGTGACCAAGTTCAACCTTATCTGTATTTTCGATTTTCGGAAGGTTTCGAAAAACTGTCGAATATGTTTCCACAAAAGTTGCTGAATTTGCATAGATGTCCTTTAAGGGTTTGTGCACGCCAAAATCATCCCATGTTGATATTTTTAGGAAATGAAACCAACCCTAAGCCTGAGAAGTACTGGCACAATCTTCGAGGAATTGATGGACAGCTGATCAGAATTCTATCAAGAAGTCTGAACTTTACTATAGATTTGCTGCCTTTTCCAGAAGATCGAACGTATTTTGATAATAAGACTGGTTACGGATGCTATTCTAAGGTAAGCAACTAGTTTTTGAATTTTCGGATACTAAACCGTTTTCGAAATCGAAGTTTTTGTAAAATAGAATTTCAGAACTAACTGAATTTACTTACAGCTTATGACCAATCAGGCAGATATTGCTATTGGAGGACTTAGTGCATCGGACCCTAAGAGATTTGCTCTAACGCCATCAATAATGTATCATCATTCCCCGATTGTATTTATCGTTCGTGGTAAGCGCGAGCTCGATTGTGTCAACCGTCTTGGAAGGCCATTCAGCATGGATGTTTGGCTGACGATTGCTGCCTTATTACTTGCCGGAATCATCATATTACAAGTCTTACGGAAGTTTGAACCTTCAGTTAGACAATTCGTAAGTGGTGAACGAAACGATTCTCCTCTATTGAACTTCCTTGCAGTATTCTTGGGCTATCCCGTTGTGAGGGTTCCTCAAAGGAATTTTGCCAGATACCTCTTGATACTCTGGCTTATTATAACTTTGGTCCTTCGAAGTGCATATCAAGGATCTCTCTACGACTCCATTCGTATTGATAGATTTGAAAAAGTACCGAAAAAATACGACGAACTTTTCAAGGAAAATTTTCAATTCCTCATTTCAAAATTCTACAGTGACATGCACATTTTTAACGAAAATCAAACTATCATTGTTGGTGACAGACATGGCGAAAGGTTGAGCTTGCTCTCAACTTTGAAAGGAAAATTTGCAACTGTAGCCCTTCGAGACCATGTTGTTAGTTATTTGGAAAAGCATTTCAGACAAGGATGTGATCTGAGAATTGTCGATGAACAAGTATACCAGTTTCAGACAGCAATTTATTTTCAAAAACATTCAATTTACGTAACGGCAATTAACAAAAATTTATTAAAATTTAGATTTGCTGGGATAGTTGCGCATATTGTAAGGAACAGTGCTAAGGATCGTCAAATGTTTAAAGAAAATAAGAAGACAGCTCAATTGAGAGCAATATCAAACGATCGGATTTGGACTTTGTATCTGATTTTCATGTGGTTACTGGGCTTCGCAGTGCCGGTTTTTGTTTTGGAATTATTATCAAAGTATTTTGTAAAATTAAGGAATCTTTTTGACTGGTTGCAGTAAAACTTGGTTATGCAGATTATTTTATTGTAGTACCAATATAGTAAAATGTACAAACAACTAAATACAAAAAAGGCATCTATGAACAATGATTTTGCTGTAAAAAATCAATACGTTCCACAATCGCTTCCATTTTGTTAACGTGGACGTCATCGTCATGAGAAAATCTAAAACTGTCAAAAAAAATGGTTGGTCTGAAAAGTATATTCTGTGGAAAGTGATCATTACAAACATTATCACAAAATCCTTATAAGCTCTTCCTAGGGGGACTCACTCAAATGTCAAGTGGAAAAGATTGTGGATAGTATTTATTTTTCATTTAACTATAAGTGAGTTTAAGGTCTTCAGCAAAACTATGCACTAGGCTCGAACGACCACAAGCAATTGTGGATTGTGCAATTGACATTTCCACGTCAACATTTTATTGCTGAAGTTTATTTTTTGTTCAAACTGTAGGCACTAGATTTGTTGTTAAAAGAATTAAAACCGATAAACACTTTTAAATTGCACAGCCTACAATTCAAAAGCAAAACGTGTATATTTTCTATTTTGCTACAGTTAAATACTCACGAAAATAAAATATCACCAGGTCAGTGACATTACCTACGGATTTATGAAAACTTGAAGTTCAGCCTTACTTACTGGAATGAGGGCTACATGCAGCAACAATGATTTGATTAGTTAAATTTGTCAAAGTTCATGTTCACATCAACTGCACAAGAGTTGTCGTAGTGTCGTTTTGAAGGCGCACTTGTGTTGTGCCACTGGAATTACAATTTTGAAACTCTCAAATTGGATTTTAGCAGTTCAAGAGCTTAGGAGTGTGACACTATGCCGATGCAATGGATGCGTACTTGAAACAACAACGACATCTCCTGTCAATGAATTTGTCATGATTTGTACATATTTAAGAACAAAGCAGCATTAAAACAAACGCTGTTTGTGACAATGAAGTAGGCACTTGAAATAAAGGAGATTGATAGAAATAAACTTGCTAGAATGGAAGATACTTTAATGTTTGCAAATGGCGGACAATGTCAAAACTAATTATTTCTCTGCGTTCTTTGAGGGGAAAACTATTAATGTCATGACATTTATTTTAATTTGCTAACATTTCAAATGTCAAAATAGAACTGCCGCCATTTGCAAAAACTATAGCATCTACCGATAGGGTGACAACTTTTCATTAGCGTTCCTAATTTTATTTTTATTGAATTAAATAAAATCCAATTTTTGTTTTGGTATGACACAATGATAAATGTCTACTTTATTCAAGTGTTCTCTAAACGATAAATTCATTATAACAATTATTCGAAAATTCCTTGTGAAACATTCTTACAGTCAAATTCCTGAGACAACTCAATAAAGAGTTCAATGCAATATCTTTCCATTGCAAGAAACTTTCTTGACATTTCAACCCCACAGGTTTCTTCAGAAAATTTAATCCAATTAGTTTTCATTCAATTGCACGATTTACCACACGAAATTTAAAACATTAAAGGATTTCATTTCCATCATTCACCACAGCAGCAATTCCCCCTGAGCTATTATCTCTTTAGTGTTATAAATAGGGACCATTACCGACACCAGCGTGAACAGCGCTTAAAACTCGCCACGCAGAATAAAAAATTAACTCGGTCAATGCAATTAATTACGTGGAAGTTGAATTAATGTCAAAACTTTCAATTCAATTGAATATTATCCACGGAAGGTCCTGAAAGGGGGTATCTAATAAAAACATATTAACGCGAAGGGTGTGTAAATGGAGGTTTGCCGACCGTATTGTCGTCTGTCAGCAGTAGACTTCATATAGCAGAGGGAGTGCTCCTTCGTGAGTTGTGAATGACAAAGCCAATAAATCGAATATTGAAACTCAAAGTTTCGTGTTGAACAACAATAAATCAAACGATTGGAAGGCAGCATGAATGAGTGATTATAAATGTGATCTTTTCACTGTGTTTCACTTTGAAAAACTAAATGACAGTCGAATACATATTGAAATATTAATAAAATAGTTTTATCGAATCCGTGCTTGGTTTTTAATATTCACATCATTTGATGCTTCGTTGAATACAATGATTGAATACGTTCCACAATATTTTCTCCACCATATTTTTAGTCCGCAAAGTGAAACCTTATGGAAATATCTTGGTGGACGAGTAAAGTTGGGTTATTTGTCAAAAAATGTAATTTATTCGATAACTAAAAGCTGTGGAAGGTAAAACTGTAAAATACACGCGGTGATACATTAATACGGTATTACCATTTTCCGCCAAACTGTTTACTAGACTTGATTGCAAAATTTTAAAATCTTAAGGAAATTTAAATTAAAGTCTAGGAATTCGCATCCTGTAAAAAGGCAAACGAATACGTTCCACTTGAATATATTTTAATTCCGCAATGTGCGAACGCAAGTGAAAAATCTTATGAAGACCTGATACTTCTCAAATGTATTGCAAATTATTTTCAGAAATATACGTACTAGTTGTGGAATCTAAAGTTGAAGAAATCCACGCCGACATTTTTGACTGGAACTATTTACTATAGGCTTATGGTGTGAAAATAAAAATCCACTTTGAATTATTTATTATTTTAACAAACTCAAGAAAGGTTTTTCGCTGCAAAAACCTTTAAGGTATACCACCAATGAAATGGAAAATTAATACGTTCTACATTTATTGTTTCCATTGCATACTTTTCATTCGACAATATGCGACAAAGAGCTTATCAAACTGGTTTTTTTTCGTGTGAAAAATAGAAGCTGTGAAATTTCTTGGGTTCTAAGTTCAAGCAGACATGGGATCAATTTTCCATTTTCACTCGAAATGTTTTCGAAAATAAAAATTGCATACAAATATAACAGCGTGGATTTCTCAAATTTTTGACAGGTGTCACATTTTTCATGCCTCCGGAGCTTTTTCTGTATAAACATAACACACCTTCCAAAATTTTAAATGTGGCATGGGAAAGATATTGTGGAGCATTCTATCTATGTCTCACTGAATGTAAAAAGCGGGCTTGGACGTCTAAATTAGAAAGGAATCCTTGAACGCCAATTCAGAGATTTGTTTAAATATTTTCTAAAACATAAATATTTTAAGATGTATTTTTATTTTTAACTGACCTTGAAATGTGCTGTTTAGATTAAAGTTCTAATGGCTAGTTCATCATTTCTGTATTAAGAGACCCACAGAAAAATTCATCCGGGAAAAATTTATAGAATTATAAATAGCTTAACGATCCCTGCCCGGGCGCCATTTAAACATTTTTTGAAGATGACCTTTTAAAATCATGATAACTCTTATAGCTATCAGGTGTCTTGTAACACACAAGTAACTGCTGGGTCAAAAAAAAAAAAAATTGTTTTGGTATCGGTTGGTATAATGGCAGTCATTTAGTATCGTCTAAAAAACTAAAATTTATTCAACCAAATTATCCTTTTTCTTATATTTATCGTATCCCTTAAAACAAAAATTAACGATCCACTACGAATAATTTATGTGCGCGCACATAATCACACACAATAACAGTTTTTCAAAATTAATTTTCTTAAGAAGAACATGGAAAAAAAAAAAAAAACGAAGAAATACGGTAACAAGTCTTGAAGTTTCACTTACACGCTCTTCCCGGAAAGAAAGTTAACTAAAGCAAAACTTTTTACCCCAGAAGAAGCCAAACTAACTTCTTAACATTCCACATAGTTTTAAAAAAGTCAAAAAAAAAGTTTCCCGAATCCCGACATTAAAGGAAGCAACACAAGAAAACGGTACGAAAAAAAAAAAAAAACAAAACATAAGAATAGTCAGAAAAACACAACATCCACCTGTGCTAATATCCCTTCCGGAGTACATTCTAGGACTGCATTAACTGCCACGATGGTGGCCCTTGACTATAAAAAGAGACGCAAAGGCTGTAACGTAGGATGATGAAGGAAAGAACAGAAGAGTTCATATAATAGAGAGAAGAATTTTGCATGGGCTTAGAATTTCTTAACTTTATAAAACTATTTCCCTAACGGGCCCCTACTCCCTACACATCCATCCACCCACGGAGCATTCCCCGACTGCTGATGGGAATAGCGGAACAGGTCTGTTATCCATTTACCTCACTTCTAGTCATTCCATTCCATTCAAGTGTATCTTGTTAATGTAATAAATTATAACAAAATTTATGGCATAAGGATATCGAACAATCTCTACCATGCATGACCTTGAGAAAGAGCACCCCTGCCGCCATATTTATTATTCTTACATAACCTCATAATTAGAAAACAGCTTCGCAGAGTCCTTTTAAGTTCCGATGGGTAAAAATGTTAAATACTTTGCACAAGAATGTTGGTTACAACATATTATTGAGAGCGTATCCTATGGTGTGCACATTCCAGGACGAAAATAATTTTTGGGCATACCACACCACCCACCGTGGAAACTTATACATAAGTTATTGTGAACTCAGAGTTTGAAGACTGTGAGTTTGTTGGAGTACGATGACAATATTTACGGATCCTTTTCAAACTTAAAACACTGGAATTTTAAATTTCCTCTCGCTATCCTTATAACCTAACCTCTTGGTTTCCCGTTATGGTATAATATAGGGATAGTTAAAGGTTAACAGTCTCGTGTCCTTTTTCTCTGCCACTTTCGATCCTGTTTAGCATTTTACCGGTGTGGAATTTTTTTCTGGCTATTTTCAAGCTTTGTGTTTTTTTTTGTACTCAAGTCCATTTCCTCGTTCGCCTTTCTTAAATGGGGTTTTAGTTTAAATAGGTTTTCCATACAGGACCTTCCAACGAGAATATATTGCACGTACGGTATTTCATTTCGTTTTTGTAGTTTTTGTGGGAACACTCAAATATGAGTATATATACCCTGCGGTGGCTTTGTTGTTTTGAGTGGCTAACCTGGTTAAAAGGAGTCCTGTGCAGATATAACGTAACGTATAGTTCTTGTTTGTGTTTTTGAATAATGGGCTTGGATTTGGTTTGAAAAATCTGAAAATACAACGGTTTGTGGTTTTCGAGTGCAAGAAAAAGGGTTTTAGATTTTGTTTTATGAAACTGACCTTGTGAAAGTGACGTCAAGAAAAACTGAAAGAGAATTTCAAGAGGATTTTAGTTTGAAAAATTAAAACGAATTTAATGTGTTCTAAAATACCGCATGGCTAGTTTTTTAAAAAGCTGATTAAAACATTAAAAATGTAAAAGGGCGCGAAGGTCTTTGTTGGTAGTTTGGTGTCCTTCGAAGCTTGTTTAGTTATGAAGAAATATTCGTGTCAAATATCGCGTCATCAAATAGTTCTCAAGGAATCAAGCAAAAACTATTTATTAAGGAAAGGACTAGAAGTAGATTTGCAGTCCAATTAATATGGAAAACTTTGACATTGGAAAAGGAGTAGGTACTCGAGCAAGTTAAAAAAAATCGTACAACAACGCAAGGTGTTTCGTTTACCAGGGCTTTCCGAAACACCTTGAAATTCAACCAGGAGTGCTGCAGGGTGACGCACTGTCACCGATTTTGTTCTTATTATCAAAGTAGTCTTTTCAATGGAATCCTCTAGCTGAAAGGGTGATTGGAAGACAGAAGAAGAGTCACGATAATCGTTGAAAGAATTGACAGAGATTGAACATGGAAGGATCTGATTGCCGCCTTATGCTCCAGTGTTGCTGTCGACATCACCAACTTTCTGGAACCAAGATAGAGATCTTTCTAATTTTTAATTTTAATTTATTTTTCGACGATTACAGATCAAGTCTGTAGTGGCAATTATTTTGGTACTTTTTTCAAGATGGTCTAGGATAATCGTATTTTAACTTGTGCATATCAAGCTACCTTGAATTGTCAAAGTTGACAACATTGAGGTTCCACTATCCACTTAACCATCAGATTGTAGATGTGACTCCGTTTTCTTCGAAGAAGTAAGTCCATTTTCCTTCCCAGCAAGACATCAAACCGTTCCTCGTTCACACCCCCACTCCTTCGAGTTTGAGTCCTCATCAAAAATAGTCTTAACTTATAGACATTTGTGGCAGCAAATGTGGCCGAGGAATAGAAGACAAACATGAACATAAATCTTGTTGCAACAAAAATCTTTCCAAGAAACACATACTAAGCTCACACCGCCTGGTTTCTTTTTTTTGTTGTTGTTAAAAATCCATTATCAATGCTACAGGGCTTTCTTTATGTGTATAGTTAAAGGATTAATCGATGAAACAACTTCATCCCAATACTCAGACTTCTTGTATCCTTATTTTGGTCGTTATCCTTTGCCAAATGAATAAATGCAGAATTGTGATGTTCTGTTTTTTTTTTTATTCATGTTTCAATTTCAAAATGTCTGTCTCAACACAATTCAGGAGAGAGAGAGGAAAATATACTCGTAGATTAAGATTCTCCTCGGATACCAAATCTCCTTAGAAATCCTTTCCCATCATCCAACTATATGGTATGAACAGAAACTACTCGAAGAAGAACAACTGTGAACATCACATCCGATAATCGAATCAAGCAATTTATGGTGGTCTTACTATTTCGTTTATTGTTTCTTCATTCGTATATCCTTCAGGCTATATGAAGTTGTAGCTAGTTCTCTAGGACTCGAGTACACATAGTTTTATCTTTGCTCGATTTAAACGAGTTTTCGAACAATTTAGGATAGATGTGGAGCAACCAAAAACTGACCGATTGATAATTGTCTGCACAATAATTGAGTCTAGAGTAAGAGATGGAAGAAATTTCGTTTCTCTTACTCTGATACAGGATATGAATTCAAATTGCTAGTTGTACAGTACCCATGTTCAAAGGATCGAGGAAGCGAGCTTCAAAAACTTGGACTTGCAGATAAAAGATATTGTTTTAAATAGAATTTTAAATGTGTACTGCATTCCTGTTGGAATAAAGTATTTTTGAAATTTAATTTGATGTTGTTCCCATTCGCATTCAAGTTGGGACTTGGGAGTAGTTGGGAATAGTTTATTTATCTCCTGCTCGGCTCCTATAGTTCCTTATGGAAGCAAAATAAGACAGTGAAATAGTAATTGATTGAATAATTTTTCAAATACATAGATACCATCCGAAGAAGAACTATTTTGATTTTATTAGCAATTTCTGTATTTTGCAGACGCAAAAAATGTAAATCAGTATATTATTGATTTGAATGGGAAATAATAACTTTAAATATTTGCACATTGTTTGAAGATTGAAGGAGAATGAAAGTTGAAATATTTTTGCTGTAGAATCAAGGGAATATTCAATTTGTTTTTTTTTTTTTTAACTTTTAAAGGTGCTTTCTTTCAAAATAATGCCATTTTAATCAATAAAATTCTGGATAAATGAATATTTAGACAGCCATGTTTTTTATGGATATGATTTTTTTTTGTTCAGCTGCAAGTACTGCTCCTTGAGTTTTAGGGAGGCAATTTTCATATCCGTTTTTAGAATTCAATGTCTATATTACTTTTACATAATATGCACATTTCATTTTCCTTATTTTGAAAAAGCCGCTGTCCATAGCAAGGCTGCACTGCTGTTTTTTGCTTTGTTGTTGATCCATATGAATTAAACTTCGCATGTTATAGTTGTGATACTTTTCGGTCGAGGCTGAGCAAGCTCACCTTTGTCTAAAAGTTGTTCCAGAAAGAGCAGCGAAAAGCAGTATCTACCCCAGAAGAAAACTTAATTGGAATCAGGGATAGAACTCAGGACCTTCGGTGTAGCAGTCCAACAAACTTTTTACTATCCCGCGGGGTACTACAAGGTAGCAGCTGTTTTTTAATTCCCCTCCAACTCATGTCTGTCTTTTCGTGGTTTTTGGTGGCCGAGATCTGCATGGAACGTAATGTGTCTCTAGTTGCTCTGTCAATTTGGGATTATTAACTCGCAAGTGATTCTTAAACTTGAACCTAAAACTGGTGGAAGATTTGGCAGTAGGGAGGACATTTGGTCTCATCCTGACTCTTTTGTTTCTTCTTGTGGGTTCACCCCAATGTAGTGTGGTGGTGATGGCGCTCTTTGTCCTAAGGTTCTAAGATTTGTGGCATCAGTGCTGGATCTGTGGTATTAAACTGTGTGGAGATTGAGGATTCCTGGGTGGCTTAGGTGACCTGGGAGTGCACAGCGACTTGACTTGTCGCCTGTTATTTTGGTCAGATTTTGTAGGTATTCTTGTTTGGGTTTGTTTTGCAGAGGTATGCTCATTCGGCCATTGGCTCCTACCTCGGCTATTGGTTGGGTGTCAGAGATTGCCAGCATTAGGGTGCTCATCTGGAAGTAACCTTTGCAGTTCCGAAGTTCCATCACCGGGAGCTATATTCGGGTACCACTGGCGATAGGCCATCTGGGGTGGGGAGGTTTCTCTTATTTCATGGCATTTGGCTTCTGCGCCTCGGACTTTCTATGAGATAGTATATCAATCGAAAAAATCGAAATGTTTGACCCAAATTACCCCAAGTTTCATGGATGGTACCTACAAAACTGTATAGTGTTCGACTATATTGAAATCTAGAGAGGCATTTTTTTATTTTGTTTATCGAATTTATCACTGTGTACTCAGTTCAACTTTTTAGAAGCCATTTATCACGCTTCGCACCACATTATTTGGTTGAAAGAATTAAATAAAAAACGTTTATTTTTCGAGATGTTTTAATTTCAAAAATATTCCTGTTACAACAATAGATCTCATATAAAGCATAAATTACAACTTAAAAAAATATGTGTTCATAAGAATTCTCTTGTCGGTTCCGGGTAGGCATACCTACTCGAACTCCAACTCATGATTACATATTTTAAAACCACACCGTGTCTGCAGATGACAAAACATTAAGCCTACTCAACCTCGTTCCTTTGCCTTTAACGAACGTCAAAAAGTTCACACAAGAACCGAAACCAAATTATTCCATTTTTTTCCACACATGCTCCCCAGGACCCACAAAAAAGGATAACTCTGTGATTTTTCTTTTACCTTGATATCGTCGTTGCCATTGTCTTAGAGAATCCTTAAATGAAAACCAAGAGCAACCACAAAAAAAAAACCTCTCTAGCTTACATAAATTATTTTTGTCTTCTTTCACATTCCAGGCGACATTCCAGTCGTTCGTCGTTTTATAAGGACAAAACGATTACAAACGAATGTGAAAACGTGGTCGTAATAAGTCTTCTTCACGACAAAAACAGAATTCCTTCATTGAATTGATTTCAGTTCATCTTGCCTACTCGAAAAACAATTTATCATACCTAAATAGTCACGTTAAGATGCCAAGGACCTTTTCGTTGTTTTTCCAGAGTTGGAAAACAGGCTTTACATCAAGGAGTATTCTAAGCCTCTGTCTATGTAAGGGAGAAAATGGTCACAATTTATTTGTGTGTTTTCACATACCTATAACGTATCCCCACAAATTGAACTCCTTTTAAGCATCACATCCTCAGTTGTGCCTTATGCTGCTGACGACTGCCGAAACGACTCAAACAACGCAATATATGCTTTTTTTTGTTGTATCTTTTGAGTGAAGATGCCAAATATTTGGCATGGAGCCAAGAAGATCTTGGAAGTGATTTTAAAGAAATGCACTGAAATGACTTCCATTAGCTTTTGAACTACAATTTTTTAAAGTGTAACGGGATAATGGAATCCTTGGTTTACCAAAAGTTCAATTCAAAAAGGAATGTTCAATTGTATTTAGGGTGCAAACAGAAGGATCGATATTCAGGGAATTTTAATCTTAATTTCAAATTTGATTTCGAAAATCAGCGCAGCAACCCCTGTGGTCTTGAAACAATTGTGGAACGTAATTTTTACTTGCGATTATAGGTACTATAAGGCAAGTTATGCATTCGTAAAAAATTTTTTTTTTTTGACAATCAAACATAACATTACGATGATAGAGAAGTCGAAAAAAGTGGGTCCGACAATTCTGTCTGTCTGTCTGTTTGTCCGTCCGTCTGTATCGTCACATACAACCTAAGCGGCTGGACCGATTTGCTTCAAACTTGGCAGATAGTATTATTATGACGTCCTTCAGAGGGGTTTTTGGAATTAGCATTCTAGCTTTAAAACTAACGGTACCTGCCATACGATTTTTAGTGATAATTGAATTTTTCTCGAAAACGGCTCTTACGATTTTGATAAAACTTTCTGAATAATGTTTTCTGTGTAAACTTTATGTTTTGGTTGGAATAGATTTTTCAGGAAAAGTCTTATAACGGTACCTCCCATAGGACCGGTTTTTTGAAATCCGATTTTCTCGTAAGCCACTCGACGGATTTCGATGAAATTTTTAATGTAAAAGCCCTTTTATAAAAGAAATAATATAAAATTTTTAAATTTTTCAAAAAAAGTTTTTTTGAGTTTTTTAAAAAAGTTTTAATTTTTTTTTTATTTTTTGTTTTTTTTCAAAAAACAGTTTAATCCATTATTTTTTATGTTTATTTTTCCGATAAAAACTACAAAGTGCTAAGAAGTTGGCATACTCAAAAAAAATTTGGAATATATTTTCGAAAAGTTTTTCAAAAAAAACCGTTTTTTGAAAAAAACTGGTCGAACGATTTTGAAAAATTTTTTTGTAAAAATTCAAAAACGTAAAAGAAACCTGATTGCTTACTTCATTTTCTCCATAAAACGTTTTAACTATTGATTTTTAAGTGATTAATAAAATTTCATATGATTTTTTCAATTTTTTTCCGAAAATCACAAGCCCCAAGAATATTTTAAAACATAAGAGCAAGTTCGTACGACCCAGTCGTGCACTTTATTTTTGATTACTTAAGCAAACTATCTTTCACATAGTTTTCTTCAGCCGTTTGCTTTCCAGGACGTAAGAGCATCGTCAAGGATTGTAAATTAAATTATATTTCCTCATTGGTTTCTGCTTAATTGTTTAAATTTAATTTGGAAGAAAAAATGTTCCTCAATAAATTATATTTTTCTGTAAAAAAAGTAACTCAAGATGTAGTCATTGGCTCTTATTGAACAAAAGGATTTCTTGGCACAAGGGGCTGACAGTAAAGGCCACATATTATGAACCTACTCATCAAAATTGAGTGCCGTTGCATAAATTGGAGAAACCAGTAATCTAATTGAAGATAACACTACTTTAACCACAAAATCAAACATGCGTCTGATTTGTTGGTAAATACAATTATAGGCAGGACAATGTCAGATTTTATACTTTTGGAAAGAAGAATAAGACATCAGTTGGTGTTTTTACATAAAAAGCAAAGGATGTGTATTTGGTCTTTTTAAAGAAGTTATTAAATTAGTGTTTTTGAAAAAAAAAAAAATTGTAAAATAAAATTCGTGGTGCCAAATAAGACATAAAATATTCCCGTTTCGAAAGTGCTTGTAATTATTTATTCACTTATTGTTTGTAATTTTTTTTTTATCGAAAGGAAAGGCCTACAAAACATCGGGAAAACAAAGATATTTTTGAGTGACTCATCTTAAAAACGCTTGATCCTTCCACACAGTTTCAGTAAAAATATAACTTACATTATATGAAAAATTGGTTGAGGATTCTTGATTGAAAGAAAACAAATTAGTTGACTTAAGTTCCACTTTTTTACTTTGCTTGTTTTCCACACTTAAATAGACCCAGTTTCGAAGGAAAATTATGTTTGCATTACAAATTCACATAAACCAATAAATAAAAGTCTACACACACAGAGTTAGCTAGCCTACGAGTAAATCACACTTAAAACATGGCGTCCGATTTTTAACTTTAATACGTTCCACAAATTTCATATTAAAACAAAAATATACGAGTAAATAAAAAATATACGTAAATGGGTATTAAAAAAAAAAAAACACATTTTTCATACTATACTTGAACTCTCTTTGGTAGGGTAGGACAATGTGAAATGTGAAATATGGAATGGAAATATTTATCTAAATTGTTAGTTTAGCGTTTAATTTCATCTTTGGGAAATGCATGATATTGTTGGCATTTTGTATTTTATTATATTATGAGCTGATTATGCCAGACGACCATATACATAAATGTGATTGCTACGAGATGTCAAAGGCTAGTAGCGTTCCACATACCATCCACACCGCAACGAATAAATTATAATGGCTGGCGACTTACGTCAAAATCTTAATATTAACTTGTGATTTACGGACATGGATTTGGTTGTTCACAAGAAGAATAAGAAAATTGTATTTCAATCAATCGTGAGGTATATAGCAAAGAAAATTCAGGAAAAATTCCAAGAGAAAAGCAGGAAGGGAAAATCATTTTTCACATACAGCGCCATCTCTGATACATAGCATGTACTACAACGGCGCCAGTAGGTGGTGTGTGAGTATCCCCCACGAAAATAAGTACGTTTAATTTTAAGTAGATACAAAAAATGTGGTTTACCAAAGAGCACTTCAATGAAACGGATAATTTGCGGACACGTATAACGTTTCGATTCAGTATTTACTTTGGATTCACTTTCATTTTTTACTTAGAGAAGTTCAACTAAATTACACTTCATTTTTGTAATCGAAATGAATTTATTACTGTTGTGAAATGAAATAAATCTTTTCCTTTTCAAATATTAAAAAAAAAAAAAAAAAAAACATTTTTCTTCATCTTTTAATCCTCAAACGAAATGTTACAAAAAACGAAGCCATCTGGTGGCGAAATGGAGTTCGCCGGGTTTGCTAGTCAAATTTAAATTCTAATTCAAAAGTGTTGGTTTCAAACTCAAAACTTTACCTTCTAAACAGCTTTATAGCCCTGAATACAGTTCAAGTAAAAATGAAAATTACAACAAGTTTATGGACTCGAATTTCACAGTTTTGCCGCCAAAGCCGATAATTTTTAACAAACTAAACACAGTTTTTGACTAAAGTCACGATTCCAAAGTCTTGCATAGAACTATGCATTTCGTGAAATTAAAAATACTGAGTTGAAAATATTGTGGAACGTATTTGTTTTGTTTTTCACATGAGGTTTGTTTTGGGCTTTATTGATTTATCGTTCCTATGTACGTAGATATGACTGTGAAACGTATTTTCATTTAAAAAGCAAATATGTAATAAAATGTACACCCAGCTATGCCTGCATTCTTGCATCCTTTAATTCTTTGTGTTTGTGAAATGTCAAAATGAATTTTATTACTTTGCCTCTATTGAAATGAAAAGTAAATACGTTCCACAGTATTTTTCACGCTAGATTTTTAAATTTATTATGTGAGACCACATGATATACAAATTTAAAGGATCTGAAAAAGTGTGTCAACAAATTCGTTTGGAGACTCTATATCTGGGTTCACCTGCATGGTGGGTGATTTAAAATTACCAGGCACATCTATGACTGTTTTGGATTCCATCACAAAAAAATGTGTGAACATTATGTGTAACTTAACTTAAATTCACCTTCTATAAAAGGGCAACGATTTGAAAAAAGTTCATAAAAATTTATTGCTCAGTTTTGAAAAAAGAGAGTATTAAGGACGATACCAAATTATGATTGGACTCAACAGCATTTGAATATTAAATTATTGTTATGTGAATTTTGTTGTTCCTTCAAGTTAATGTAGTTCTTTAAATAGAAGTATACCCACACCCAGTTGCTAATACACAAATAACCCACAACCAGAAAATGACACTTAGTATAGGGCAGATCCTCTTACTGCTCTCTTAAGGAGGATAAAAATACACAAAAACATTAACTTGATGGCGCGTAAAAAAACAATCCAAGCTATGGACAAGGAGCGATGAGTAGTGTGGAGGGGGGAAGGGGGGGGTTGAACAAGTATAATCAAACCAAAGTGGCGAACAAAGTCCTTTAAGATACACAACCCGCACCCGCACCCGCACACAAATCTGAAAGCCTGCTAAGAAAAGCAATTGAATATTTTTTGTTCGTTCTTGTGTGTAGTGTAGTTGTCGTTGTTAGGGGATGATGATATTAATGGGGGGAGGGTAGGCATATTAAGTTGATTGTTGTCCTGCTTTTGGGCATTCCTCTGCCTAATTTTCTACTTTAAGTCTAAAGAGAGAGAGTAGATGATATTGAAGTTGTAAACATTCCTAATGGCTGCAAATTGAATTTTCCGCGGCAAAAGATCCTTAGATGGTGATAGCAAGGATATGACAACCACAAAAACGATGATGACGGAGATATATATATTTTTTTATATTCTCAAAAACAAAATCTGAGGGATTTTTATGTTATTCTTGTGAATGACATTCATGTCCCCCTTTTTTTTATTTTTGCCATATCAACCATTAGCTTAAGTTCTGGGACCTAGGACCTGGGTGGTACTGGTCTGGTCCTGGTCCTGGATGGGTGATAAGATATCTATATAAATAAAAAAATATGTATAGAGTAGTTGAGAGATATATAAGAGGATATATATACTTACTGGCTCTTTGTGCGAACAACGAATTCATGACTCGTGGGAGTTTTTGATTAGGTTCTTGAATAATGCAGTGGTTAGATTCTCACTCGGAAATTGGAATTACGCTTGAGGGGAATAAGACATTATCGTGATGGTCGAGGGGGGACGGTGGTTGTTGGTATAATATATCGTTGCATTTTCCGCTCTAAGCGAATTGAATATTTAATTTGATTTATTTTTATTGTGCCATTGTAAGCTGGGAGGGATACTTTTTCGAAGTGAATACTTGATTAAATAACACAGAAATAGAATATTTTTCTCCAGCAGTACCTATAACACAGGAATGAGGATTCTGAAGACTTTTTAATCAATTATCTGAATTACAATCGATTTTAGCCGGTTAAACTTGCTTTTAATTCGGTAGAGAAAAAAGTTTGAACAGTTGTGAAGTTCTACTGATATGCCATAAGTATATTTCCGTAACGCTTATTTCAATCTTGATTTCTTGGCTTTATGGAAACCCTAGCTTCGGAAAAAGCTCTGAAATTTGTTTCAAGGTTTCAATGTGTAAGACAACTGTTTCAAAATGAAAAGATGGAGTTTCTTGTGTAGGTACTAATACTTGGTACTACAAAATGGGTTACCAGAGAATTCTATAAAACATCCAAGAAATCGATTGGGAAGAAAGTAACTCCAATCATCCAATACTGGCTGTAGATTAAAGAGTTTCGGTAAATTGAAGATCAATTACTCAGGATATGATTTATCTACGTTGCTCAGTTATAAACCTGGTCAGCAGAGGTCAGGGCCAGATTTAGATGTCTGGAGGCCCTGTGGCAACAAAGAAGTGGAACTTCTGATTTTCATTTTTGAAAAAGAGCTTTCTCCTGTGCAATTCGACACCATCAAAATCAAATACATTCTCAATGGAATTTTAAGTTTTGGGAATGTAGCTCTTGGTCTTCCTGAATTTAGTAGTAAAATAGCTCAGGAAATTGGTCTTTTCCATAATCCTTTTTGTGCACCTCGATCAAAGCGACAAATTGAACCAACTCATTACCAAGACTAGGTTATTCTAATTCATCCTTGTACACTCTCACCAATGCCTCTGCTGCAGCATGCACATTTTTCTCTCAATGCGATTAAGAAATCCAAATCTGGAACATACAGCTTCATACGCGTGGAATCTTTCAGTCAGAGAAACACAACGCTTGTCGACCACTGGGATAAGGCCGTTTTTTTTTCCTTCGGCAACAGATTTGCGTCTTAAGCTTGTATATAATCGAGTGTATTCAACCTCACATTTCTTGTCCTCGTGATAGCAAGAATTACGTGCGTAATTGTACGTGTTGATCAGTGTGGGCTATTTTTTGACTACTTCTTCGTATTTATCAAAATTGTTTCTTTTAGATTTCACGAATGTTTTCAATAATTCTAATGCACGCAATTCCGATATTGTTTCAAAGGATTGCAAATAAAGAAGCTTCGAGACGATTCATCTTTTGTAGAAGGACAGCCGTCGACAATGGCCTTCGTAGCTTCAGCTCGACAAGACCAGCGATAGTGTCGCTAAGCTTTTTGAAAACTGTCACCTTTTTTGCTTCGATACATTCTCAATCAGCATTCGATATCGTTCTTTATTACGGTATAGAATTTTTTTACGATACTTATAGATGAAATATTTGAAAAAGGTTTTTTTTCGAAGTCTTTATAGTGGGACCCTCTTTTGTGGAGGCCCCCGGGCGCTTTCCCCGGATGACCACCCCTAAATCCGGCCCGGGCAGAGGTATTTCGTGTTGTACAATAAAAAGCTTTCTGATTCTTTCGTAGTACGACAGGGTGTGAAGCAAAGACATCCCCTTCTATTTGTTGTTTTGCACAGGACCACCATTGAAGAGGTAGACCTTGGAAGCAATTGTATCTATATACAAATAGGCAAGCAGTTTTTTGTGGTACCAATTGCGAGGTGGTTACAGAACCGATTGAGATGATATATATATCGTTGGTATTACTAAGTAGGTGTGCTGGGGATATTTTGTTTTGTAATTTTTTTTTGAAAATACAGCCTTGGTGTGTTTTTTTACCATTTTTTTCGTATTAATTCGCTTTGAAGTTTTTTCCCACAGTTTTGGGCATTTTAATGGCCGAATTTTGACCACTGACCGATTCTAGTACGAATAAATACAGCTCGAACTCTGTCTCCAATTTTGAAATATAATCTAATTTTATTACGCATTAAATTGAAATTTTTAAAATTCAGCTTGGTTCTCTTGTCTGCTTCCAAAACTAAAAAAGTTTAGATAAACACCTCCACCACTAAGATTAGATTTGGCCAATATTTATATGGAATCAAGAATTGTGGCTTAGAGGGTATTAAATTAATTGAAGATTAAAATTTTCAAAATGAAAAAACAAATTGAAAAAAATTGAAAAAACACAACAACAAAAGTTGTTGCATTTAATTTCAATTCGAGCATTAACTAATTTGAAATTAAAATAAAAAGTAGTTCCTTTGGCCTTGTGTGCGTTTCGCCCAAGCATGAACGGTGGGCTCATCAGTTAGATGCCATTCATACTCTTTTAAGACGCACATGTTCGATAAAATCGACACTTATATATAATTTTCAGTGCACAAGTGCACTGTGAATTATATATATTTTAGGGAGCCTTGTCACCAGCAAAAACCCTAAAATTATGTATGCTCGTGTGGCCAGTTGTCAATTGAAGATTATATATAAGTGTCGATTTTATCGAACATGTGCGTCTTAGAAGAGTATGAATGGCATCTAACTGATGAGCCCACCGTTCATGCTTGGGCGAAACGCACACAAGGCCAAAGGAACTACTTTTTATTTTAATTAAATTAATGACAAAACCGCTAAGCGTTCATAGTGTACTGGAACATCAAAAACAACACGAAGATTAATAATCTTAGCAACACTTCTAAGAAAACTGGACCGGAGTTGGAATATCAAGCGGCAGAATATCGAGAATTCCAATCTACGATCCTTTGTTTTAACCAATACAATTTCAGATAAAATATTGAAAAATATTCACAACTTGATGACTTTGATTTGCTTTGATTTTGTATATGATTCGGTGGGACTTCGCTAAAGCTTCTTCTGCGTTCCTTGTTAAGTGTTTCCATAACAACCAGTGCCTCTTCGTAGCATAGATTGCATTGGTCGAGTATCAAACGTTCTTCCGTAATCCTGCCAAAATTTCGTATAAACGCACATCCCCCTGCACTATTTACTTAAACAATATCTATGAACACTTTTACTGTACCAGAACTTTCAAAAATCCCTTTGTTTTATTGGGTCATTGACTGCCTTCAACTTGTCCAATTTATACTCAATAATAATTGTCTAGACTAATGATTCAATTTAAGTGTTTTTTGTTGTCAGCAAACCTCCTAACACATAGTTCTATTAAACAAAAAAAAAAAAAAACCTTTTTATCTTTTAAGGACTATTAATGTTCTTCATTAAATGCATAAGTACAGCTCAAATCCAGCCAAGATCCAACAGTCAGCAATGAACATTTTACCACTGCTAACATTTTATTTTATTAACTCCAAAGGACAATTCACGGATCGTGATATAAATTTCGAAATTGCCCAATCACTGCGTTATGTGATGGAAAAATTCTTCGTACCGCGTAGTTCATCCTTTTCATTTCTGCTATCTTCAGAACGTCCAAGCACAATGACTTTCTACACAGATGTGGGGGAGATTTTCTTTGGATATTGGAGTGACATTAAGACACAAATTGTGGTTAATAGTGAACCATCACCAGATATTGGTCCAAAATTGCATGGAGAAAAGATTTATAATATTTTATTAATCGATTCATGGGAGTCATTTCTGTAAGTCTTGATATTGATAGTTCAAGGACATCATGCATTTATTATTGAAATTCAGTTAAAGTTAAACTCTCTTTCAAGGCGCATCAATTTATCATCAAAAGTTGATAGTTATAACATTAACGAGTACTACCACATATTTCTTCACAACGACGACCGTTTCCTTCTTTCTGATATGACAAAGATTTTTGAGTATTGCTGGAAGCACTACATCATCAACGTCAATGTTCAGGTTCAAAAATCATCAGGAGAAATAATTGTCTACACATATTTTCCATTTCAAGAATCAAGCTGCGGAGATATGAAGCCAGTGGAAATAAATCGTTTCGTCAATGAAGCAATGCAAAATGAGGAATTGTTTCCTCTAAAACTCGAGAATATGTTCCAGTGTCCCTTGAAAGCTGCCATTTGGGACGTACCGCCATATTTAATGTTGGATTTCAATAAACCAGGTCGTGAGATTATAAGTGGTTTCGAAGGCAAACTCCTACTGACTTTGAGTGAAATGATGAACTTCAAAATTGATATTGTTGTTCCGCCAAATAATGAGAAGAGAGGAACACTTACTCGCCACAGAAGTACTGGAGCTATAGGAATGGTGAGGTCTTAGAATTCTTTAAATTGTATACCCAGTTTACATTTTTTTTTCTTCAATTCCAGCTTCTGAAAAAAACTGTCGATTTAAGTCTTGGTTGTTTCTGGTTTTCAGAAGGTCGCAGTCGAATTCTCACAGCAACCGATACATATTTCCAAGCATCAAATGTGGCAATCCTACTTGCCGAATCACCATACTACCACTCCAAGCATGCTCTGTGGTTTCCATTCAAACCAAAAGCTTCATTAACTCTATTTGCTACATTTTTCATCATCTTGGGTCTCCTCTACCTCCTAACAGGATTGTCAGGCAAATGGTCCTCATTAACGCCGATCAATGTAAAACATCGAAGTATTTGTCTCAACTTTATCGCCTCCACCTTGGGTATGCCATCATCGCTCAATGGACCACAAAGGAACTCAAAAAGGATATTCATTATGGCTTGGATTTTATTCACCTTGATTATACGAACAAATTACGGTGCTGAAATTTATCACCTTATCCGAAATAATCTTTTTATCAAACCACCCTCGATGATATCAGACATTCTCAATCTCAACTATACATTTGCTCTGAATCGTATCGGTTTCATTGAAATGGGCGAAACTAGTGTGTTCACAGATATACGCCTGAACAAAGCCATTGTAGATGGAAATCATGTTAATTTAGTGTTCCAATACCTGGAGGAACGTCCTAATGAGAGGATTGTAACAATAGCTCCTCTGGAATTTCTTCTTTATTATTTAGTGACATACCGAAAGATTGGAGTCCATACAATTCTGAGGGAGAAATTCATGAATCAAAATTCGTGTATCTATCTTACGAAACACTCGTATTTGGCTGATAAAATTAATTCGTTGCTGCTTCGCATTAATTCGGTGGGACTAATGGACGCTTGGGTGAAGCAATCAATTGATTTATCGTATTTCAAGGTCAAAAGGCAGCCGAAGGTGATGACGATTGGGCCGGAAAGATTGTATGGAATTTATTTCGTTTGTGGTGGAATGTTGGTGGTGGCGTTTTTGATATTTTGTTTGGAAATTTTATCGAAGAATGTTAAGTTTTTAAGGTATCTGTTTGATTGAGAATCGAATTTATGTAAAATTTAATTGATTCAATTGAGATAGCAATATAGAAAAAGATACAAAAATGGGAAAATTTAAAATAGATGGCTTTTTTTAAGATACTTTTTTTCAATAAAAAATTATCGAAAAACTGATTTGAAAAAAAAATTCTTTTGGTGGATGAAAGACCACATTTTTTCAAGAGTCTCTTAATGGAGTGAAGTTTGCAGTTGTCTTTCATCACAGACGAAGGTTGCTTCCAACTACACTTCTGACTTATTAGTTGATTCGACACTACTAGAGAGTGATATGACTCCCCTTGTACTTGAGACTCATATAGCATTTTTCCCTCGCTGGGAAAAGCTCTGCTTATGCTATTACTTTTATCCTATTTACAGGTTTTTAACGGCGTATCTTCATCCTCCTCGAACTACCTACTAATTGTCCCTTCTTACAAAAGTTATAGATTCGAAAAAACTCACCGAACAAGTAAATCAATTTTCACACCGTTTTTGAAATTTGAAGCATTTGATAAGGTCACCACGCCTTCTTCGATGGACTATATGATATTTTTCGTTCCGTTCCATACGCATTGTTTGTTACGGGTTTTAGTCTGATGTTAATGGAGTGTCCCAAGGTTACGTTCTGTCTCCGAATCTATTTATGATATTTACCAGCGATCTCCAGCGATATTTTGCAGAACACAGGATTATCAGCTTTTCATGTTCGTTTCCAGAGTGAACAAAACTCTCTCCTTTGGACGTGGAACTACAACTGCGGCGTATGATGATCTAGTTAAGTTCCGATCTTGACAGCACTATTCCAAGGAGTGGGGAATCTAATGCTTTCAAAACTAAATGATCTTTTCTATTTTAAAAGAATAATTTTCTTTAAATGCAACTAACCAAGAAACCGAAATGCGAAATTTTCAGGTTTCCTAAGACGTTGCAGGAAATATTTTGTCATTATAAATAGTTTCATACTTGCATAGTTTGCTTTCATTCCAATTTGTCCCTTCTTTATGGAACAAAATCAAATTATGTTTTCCTGTTATGAAGCAATCATACACACGATACTTTTTTGTCTAGCTTTGAGTAACACAATGAATTTATACTCCTTCAAGCGCTATCAGTCCTATTACGAAGTCATCATTATACTTTCGTCCCTCTTCAACTACCGATCATTGAGAAGTATAACCTTCAGCTAAACACTGGAACAAGCAATAAAGTAGATCCTTGTACATTTCCCCATCGACTGAAAAAAAAAAATCAATTCATTACAACAGGTTTATTGGTTATTGGCTTTTAAGATGTCTGACATCCTTTATGAGTTGGGTTGTTAGCTAACCTGTCTCAATTTTTTTTTTCATAAAGCAGCAGATACATCCATCAATTTCAATCAATTTAAAGCAACCCTAAACATGCCTATATCAACACCTCTCTGGATGTGAATCCGGCCAACTTGCTACGGCTAAGCAAAGCAAAGCGAAAGAGATTTTTTTCATCAAGTCAACGATTGAAGTAGTGAAAAACATCCCTTTTTTGCTTTTTTATTTTTTTTTTGATTACAACTTCATTTCGATTTATTTCCTTTTGCATTCTTCTCTATGCCAGACTCATGGAAGATTGAGGTGGAGATGAGAATGTCCTACAACAACAGACACAGGGTGCTTCAAAAAAGTAGACGTTTTTTCTTCGAAATTGAAACAGTCCAAAATTCTCGAAATATGAATTATATGCAATAGAAGTTGGCAATGAAGAGTAGGCCAAGCTTGGAGCCCTTGCGGCACCAATCCCCTGAGAAGCACCCTGTCACCCTTGGAAATCTATAAAATTGCATAAAAGCTGGAAAGGAACTAAACTAGAAACCTGTGTTGCCTAAAAACAATCCTAAAATCTATCTTTAAAAAAACATGGCGACAGAGTTCCATTATTTTTATTTGAAACATCCTGTGAGAGGTATAAATATCAACGACGAGACTGGAATCTCTTCCTTTCCCATATCAAGGACTAATATCACCATCATCGTGCTGTCGTCGTCGAATCCAGAAGAATCATAATCGTTATTATTGGCACGTCCCGAGAGTGCTGTAAGTAAGGACGACTGCGTACATCTAAAGTGTGGTGCACTAAGTCTAATGCGGGAATATTTGTACCTGAAGATTTTGTGTCAGTCAGTCGCCTTTCCCCAGGTAATAGAATTTAATATATACTTCCGCTGAAGTAATCCCCAAGGATAGAAAAAAACGGAGATTGTGCTTTGCATATGGATTTCAAATAATGTTTGCCGATGCTAGTGATAGCTTCCTTTTGCCACTTGCAAGTTGCAAGAAGATTGCCGTCATTGAACAAATAAGGACAAACACTGGTTCCGAATGGAAGGATCTTAGATTGTTTTTTTTTTCGAAGGACATAATAGTTATTCGTGTAACATCAGGAATTGGCTGTTTCAAAGAAGGTTGACAAAATTTTAATATTTATTACAAAAAGTTGATAAAGCTGTTTGTACTTTCTGTAAGGTAGTGTAACGTTGGCACAAACGTCCACTCTTTTTGATAGAAAAAGAAAATTCTTGAGTCATGATGACCTCGTAAGCAAAAAAATTTGACAACTTATAAACAATTAAAGAAAAATTGGTGTGACGTGAAAAACTTCCAAAACCACTTAGGTCTTCAAAACTGGTCTGGTTTTGATGAAATTTTGTACATATTTGTGGCTGCAAATTACCCGAAATCTGAGATCAACAAAATGTGCTAGGTACTTTGGTTTTGTTCGTAGGTTTCAGGTCCGATTTTTGTACACTTTGGAAGCACCATTCTATTCAAAGAAATGTCTGAGACAGAAATGAGCGTTCCGATTTCATCAACTTTTCAGTACTTCGGAAGGTACTCTGTTCCAGGTGTTTTGGTCACATTTTTCCCCTAATTCTGCCTTATACTGACTGCTACTTCGAAGCAGGTATCTACGACGTTAATCAACATAATTCAATTCCTCGATTCCCCTCGAAAAAAAACGTTCCATGTTCATAGAGCAAGCTCTTCAACAAAAATCCTAAAAATTCCACCACTTTACGTAAAGTATAAGGAAATAATCTATTCGTCCTTCAACTACTGCCATCAATTGACTTTAGCCGTTGAGCTGCCATCAACCCTAATCTGTTATTTTCAACTGGCATATTGCCAACACTAAGAAAGAAAATGGAGCAACTCCTTAGTCCTTCTCAATTTACTAAGCAAACTATGGTCCGGTGTATTGGTTTATACAGAGGATGTTGGCAGCAGCGGTGAGACAAGTAATCTTTTCATCGACCACAAAGTAAGGCCATCCTGAGAGGTTAGTTAAGGTAAGCTACTTACACATACTAAAACACCCAGGTGGAAAAAGTCAACAGCAACAAGATAAGAGATGGAAATACGAACTTACCTTAGCTCCTTTTTTTCTAGGAAAAATAAGTCTCACTCTCCCACTGCTGAAGGACCTTTTCTCAACTCAAAAAAGGATTGAAGTTGGCCGTAAGTTTAATATTTTCCTTGCAACACATTTGCAACATCATTGTCATCATCTTTTATTCTTTAACTTTGTTTGGAAGGACTTTTGTCGTAAGTGTGTGTCTTAGAATATAATGTATAAGATGTTTCTTTTATTGGTCTCACCACTTTTCAAGGAAGCCGATTATATTCATATCATTTTGTGCTCTTGATCTTGAGGATTCGTAAAGAGGATTGTTCGCTTTTTCTAGACTTAAACTTCTATCAAAAAAGCTGCGGCAGTAAAAGGATAATTCAAAGTAAATAGGATTGTCATTTATGGGTGTGAGTAGTGAACATTGGAATAAAATAAAATTTTCAAGAAACAATTATCTAGGAAGTCACTTTTCCATTTGTAACTGGTTGAAATTTGAAGGTGCAAATTGAATGTCTTTATTCTTATCAAAAAAGAATAAAATGGGAGTGAGACTACTCAGGCAAAGGTATTTATTTAGCTCCGCTAATTACTGTCGCTGCAAAATTTTTGTTGATTCAAGTTGTGTAAGTTTACAAGCTCACTATTCAAGAGCTCGTAGGCTTACACCAAATACAAATTTATCAAGGTGCATACGTCAAAACTCAAAACATCATTACTATATTATTTTAGTCTCTCCACAAAAGAAACACGAGGAACAAATTATTCTTGAATTAATTGAAGCAGGTCATATTAATTTCTCTACCCCTAGTTGAAATTTCCTGCCTTTTATATAGGTACTCGTACATACAATCAACCACGCAGGAATATTCAAGACTATGAAAAGCAACACATAAGTATTATCCTTCGACTCAATATGTCTGAAACATATCCAATCCAGTCCAAGTCCTTGTTTGAGTTTATTGTTTGTCTTCATTGAAACAAAAGTATTTAAAACAATACTATCAATTAATCCTTCGCTCTTGAGTGCTTTTTGTTTACAAAACAATTTTGATATGGCAAATATAAAACTAGTTGAAGTGCCCAAAATTCAGTCATTAATTCAATAGCTCCAGTTGAGACAGTACTTTATACCAGACGCTGTTCCAAGAGCTTCTACAATGAACATATTTCCACTTCTAACATATTATTTCATCCATTCGAATGGGAACTTCTCAGATCGCGATACTACCTTCGAAATTGCAGAATCCCTGTTTTTTGTCATCGAGCAATTCATCATCCCAAGGAGTACTTCGTTTTTGCTTCTGATAGCAAATGATCGGCCCAGTTCTCTTGAATTCTATTCGGATCTTGGTAAAATCCTTTTCGGAAGGTGGAATGATATAAAAATGCAGATTGTTTTCAATACCGAAGTGATTGGTCCGACAATTCACGGTGGGAGACTTTATAATATCATTTTGGTGGATTCGTGGGAAGCTTTTCTGTAAGTATCAGTCAAACACTATATTAACGAAATTAATTTAGAACATCATCATCTCTCAGAAAAATAGATCCAGCTTCAAAAGTCCAAAACTACGACATCAACGAATACTACTACATCTTTCTCCAAAATGAAGACCATTATCTTCAAGATGACATGCAAAAGATATTTGACTATTGTTGGAAGAATTACATGATAAATGTCAATGTCCAAGTGCAGACAGTATTTGGAGACCTCATAGTCTACACTTACTTTCCCTTCACCAAATCACATTGCAGAAAAGTCATTCCAGTGGAAATCAACCGTTTCGACAATGGAAGAATGCAAAATAAAATACTTTTTCCACCAAAACTGAACGATTTATTCGATTGTCCTTTAAGAGTTGCCACTTATAATATTCCGCCATACTTGACATTAGATTTCTCGAAGAAAGGACGTGATGTTATAGGAGGTTTTGAAGGCAAGCTTTTGCAACAACTAAGCCACAAAATGAATTTTGATATTGAGGTTGTCGTTCCACCAAATAATGAGAGAAGGGGCGTGGTTTATGATAATCAAAGTACAGGAGTTGTGGAATTGGTAAGAATTTTTTGGATCCAAAAATAACTAAAAGTTCAGACCAAATTTTTTTATTTCAGCTTCGAAGGAAAGAAGCTGACTTAAGTCTTGGTTGCATATGGTTTTCGGAAAATCGCAGTCGTGTGCTCACAGCTACGGACACATTTTTACAATCTAAGGTCATGCCAATCATTATGGAATCCTTAACGATTTTCAAACCTGATCAAGCCCTTTGGTTTCCATTTGAGCCGGAAGCCTCAATAGCCTTACTAGCAGCATTTGTTATTACCTTGGCAATTTTTTATATTTTCACCAAACTTCAAGCTAAATATTTAAGATTCATCCCGACCAATAATCCAAATAATATCTTCTTGAACTACTTTGCCTACACTTTAGGCTCGCCCCCAGCTATCGAACCGATACAAAACTCCAAGAGAATTTTTATCACCGCTTGGGTGTTGTTCGTTTTGGTGATCCGTGCAAAATACTCCGCCATTATTTATCACCTGATCCGAAATAATATTTTTATGAAGCCACCCTCGACTATTGATGATGTTCTAGAGCTGAATTACACGTTCGTGTTGAATCAATTTGGATGGAAAGAAATGGGCAATATGGGCATTTTCAGGGATATGCCAGCGAAGAAAATATCCTTGGATAGTACTCACGCGTCTGAAGTTTTCCAATATTTGGAGGAACACTCCAATGAGAAGCTCATGACTGCTGCTCCGCTTGAATTTATTTTGGATTATTTGGGCAAGAGCAGAAAAGTTGGAGTACTGACAACTTTAAAGGAATCTTTTATGAATCAAAATATTTGCATTTACCTTTCGAAACACTCGTTTTTGGCTGATCGACTTAACACGTTTATTTTAAGGATTAATTCTGTTGGATTGATGGATAATTGGGTAGAGCAAGCTATTGATTTTTCCTTTTTCAGAGTTGAAAGACCTCCGAAGAAGATAACTATTGGGTTGCAACAGTTGGATGGAATATTGTATCTATGTGGATTCATGCTGGCTATTGCTACGATGGTCTTTTGTTTAGAAATAATTTCAGTTAAGGTTAAAGTCCTGGCGTATGTTTTTAAAAGAATTTAAAACGTGGTTTTTGTAAACCAAAAAATTATATATGATTATGCAGCACATAAGACTAAAACAAATTCATGCATTCTTCGACATTTTTAAAATGTTTTTCTGCCAATGAACAACAATACAGTGCACATATTTAAAATTTTCAGTGAAATTTCGATTTCACAGAACTCACTATTTCTTAAATTAAATAAATCTAATGTTTTGAACACCTTTGAATTTTCAGCAGTTTTATGATCTTGCGATAAAGGATGTTGTCTGTGTTGTTGTGTTTTTTTTTATCGTTGAATTTGAAGAAGTAAGAAAGTGTAAACCCAAAGTCTAGTTTAAGAAATCGCAAAATTAAAGTTAAGTTTTTAAGTGAGAGCACTCTAATCCGTACCCGAAGTGAAATTTAAGACAACGAAACCCAGAAGTTAGATCAAAAAGAGAGTGCTAGTGGAAATTGAACAGTCGAAGGAGTTTTTGAAGTTTTCCAATTTGACAGGCAAATTAAGAATCGGTGTTGTCAAAAAGTTCATTATATCAATGTGTTTCTTATAAGCGTCATTTACTGTACACTGAATGTTTTTTTGCTACAAATCTTCAAAGTGTTGCATACTCGTAGGAGGAAAAAAATAATTTAAACTGCCTTCTAAGAAACATAAACATGTTTTTACACAATCTACATGTTTTCAACTTTCAGTTCCAGGCAATTTTATAAATTGTATAGATGTGCTCCGTCGATGCACTCTCAGTAAAGTTGAATTTCATTTCCATTACAAAAAGTATGATATCAGGAACAAACTTTACTTTTCAGTTTTTCTCATCCATCGCTTGATCTACTTACTACATGTCAAAATCTTTCATACATAAGCATTTTTCCGCTCTTGAAATACAACATACAGTGTTCTTGAAGACATACAAACTCCATTATTCTGGATGAGTGCAGTGCAGAAACGTTTACTTTGGGAGAAATGTCACTCAGTTATGGTTGAAGTTTATTTGCATACATTTTCATACAACATCCTGACTGCTGGCATGGCGTCTGCATTTATTGCAACGAAACAGCTTATTTTCTGAAATGCTAAAAATGCAACAATAAGAGAAGAAATATATTAAATTCCAAGTGGTCTTCAAATATATACATACAAGGTCATTTAATTCTGGGTTCAAGTTGGTAACGCTGGCATTTGACACCTGTCAGCCTTAGCTGTCATCTAAAGTGTTATAATATTAGTTGAATGTTTGCTATTTACGATAATTAATCGCTTAATAATCGAAAAACGCGATAAAATTATTAACACTTACTACATAAGAGAGCAGAAGTGGCGTAACCCTTATGTGTTTCCTCTAAGGTTACGCCACTTCTGCTCTCAATGCCTCATATAAAAGTGGGTGTTGGAACAACAGAAAAATATTTTCGTCAGCGATGTGACACATTTCCCACTCGGTGTGGGTTTTACTTAGCTTTACTTTCGAAACCGAAAAATCAATAAACCTTGTACTTTTTATTTAAAAAAACAAAGGATTTAGTACATTCAAATTGTTTGGATAAAGTTTAGTAACTTTTCAGAAAAATTTTCACTTATCCAACCCTTCCGGACCTATTAAATTCAATTAAAAAGGAAACATTTTGTATAACATCCTTGACATCGGTTTAGACTTAAAATTATTTGAGATTGTATGTCAACTTGTGACCATTGATTAAGTTCTCCCTTTCTTCCTGTGAAGCCATAAGGAGATTTATATTGATACTAATTAGACCTCCTAATGAGTACTCTCGCTCCCATATGTGTCAACACAAATCCATTCATTCAACGATGTGAACAAGTATCCTTAGATTCCAATCACCCAACTTAAGTACACAAACTAACAAGTCTCCAAAGAGAAAAAGATAGACAAATGAAACATTAAAACAATACCGACAAGACAAGACAACGAAAAACTTGCCCGAGACTAATTCCAAATGTTAAATGTATCCTGTTAATCCTTCGACATGGAAACCTATCATCCCCTAACTGTTCCCACTAATACAAACAGACTTTGCATTAAACAATGCCGAGTGAAAGCAGCACACAATCAAATAAGAAAACTTTGCCAATTTGTTAGTTCATGGATTTGTATTTGTGTGGATGATAAAGGACACCCATCTTCTTCCGTTTCCTTGGGATCTTACGTGAAAAGGGATCTTTGTTCTTTTTGCTAATTACATATATGGAATCGCCGTAGTCGTATTTATTGCAAAAATAAAATAATAAAAATGAATGAAATGCCGAAGAAAGTTCAGTTTGAGACACACAAAAAGGATTCATGGAAGCGGAAGGATATAAATTCCCAAAGACAAAATATTCCAAAGGTGAAAGCAATTGAATGTTCTGTGCAATGAAGGCGATTAAGTCTGTGAAATATTGCGAAAATGGACGTAATGGTAGTGAAATTCTGAAATTGGCTCCTTATCGAGTTATGTATTGCTTTTGATCCTTTGCATGCCTTCCAGGATTGCCACATACACAAACATATGAATATACATTTGTTAACCACCCTGCCTAGTCTCTTTCAAGTTTGAAGAACTCCCTTTATGATGTTTTGTACATCTATAATAAGATCCATTAGCTACTTAGACAGAGACAGGACTTGTACAAGCATTTAATGGCTCGAAGCTAAAGACATCTAACGACCATACTCAACTTCCACTTCAACATATCGTCTGACAAACACGAATGTATAGAAATATACCAGGATATAACAATTCCTTGTTTGATTCTATTCGAAGGATACTTTAACGACCTAAGGTCGGATGTATAATATCCTTATAGGTACTTAGTAGGAGCCATTTTCGCACTCAACGAGAACAAAGTCAAAGGAGATGGAGTTTTCTGGGGTCTTAAACAATTACAAGATGTTCGGGTTAACTCTCCGAGGTGTGATGCCTAATTAATTGCTAACAAAATGAGGTTTTGGCCTGTGCATGTGCACATCCTGGAAGCCTGAGAGAGGATTTAAGTTAAAGATATTTGAATGGGATGTGATTGGCTAAAGAAATATTTATGATTTAAAAAGTAGTATGACGTGGCGTAGTGGTAAGTGTGTCGGGATGCCACCACGAAGGTTCCAGATTCGATTTTGATCTTTTTTGGAGCATTGCCTCTTTCGAGGAATTGGCGAATCCTTTATCCTTGAAAAAGTGCATTACTACATTGTGAAAAGTTATCTTTGTATCACAGTAGTGCAAGACACTTACTCATACCTAATTTAAAGATCGTGGGCTCTGACCCCACGTTTGGTGTCAGAATGTTATAAGACAAGTTCTTCCAGTCAAACTATTTCGAGCAAGTAAAATCGACAAAGACCCAATCCCGATCGAAACAGGCCTCTCCGAAAATTTTATTGCAAGGATTCTGTGATTGAAAAATCCTTCCCAGACCGAAAAGCAGAAAAGAAGATCCAGAATCCATCAACTCGAAAAAACATTTGAAGGAAACAAAATTAAAAGATTCTACAAACGCAATATTGAACAATACCTACTAAAAACAATAATCCCCGGAAAGGGTAGGTTCAACTCTCGGGATACAGACAAATGAAGATTTTATGATTTGACGACCTCATCTCTAAACTATATAAATATGCCTCATTAGCAGTACATTTTTACTTGCGATTATAGGTACTATAAGGCAAGTTATGGATTCGTGCAGAAAAAAAATTTCGAGATAACAATCACACATGACATTACGATGATGGAGAAGTCGAAAAAAGTGGGTCTGGGAATTCCGTCCGTCTGTCTGTCTGTCTGTCTGTCTGTCTGT
The DNA here is from genome assembly GCA_916050605.2 of Platycheirus albimanus. Taxonomy (NCBI): domain Eukaryota; kingdom Metazoa; phylum Arthropoda; class Insecta; order Diptera; family Syrphidae; genus Platycheirus; species Platycheirus albimanus. The sequence goes on along the minus strand of OU696697.1, from coordinate 12,294,712 downwards.
CTGTCTGTTCGCGCTTCTAAAGCCTGAACGGATGGGCCGATTTGCTTCAAATTTGGTATCTAGGATTTATTTGGCCGTCCCTCGGAACATATTTTTTATTTTTGCTCTAGGCCCAAAAATAACGGCACCTGCCATACAATCGTGAAGAAAAAAATTGATTTTCTCAAAAACGGCTCTAACGATTTTGATAAAACTTTCAGGATACTATTTTTGTAAGACAGTCTATCTTTTGGTTGGAAAATATTTTTCAAAATTTGTCTTATAACGGTACCTCTCATAGAACCAGTATTTTCAAATCAAATTTTCTCGTAAACTATACATTCGATTTCAATAAAATTTTGGCCACAGGAAGTCATTTCTAATTTTATTAATATGGCATTTCAAATTTTTCAAAAACTTTTTTTTTTGATTTTTTATAATTTTTTCAAAAAAATTTTTGGTTTTCGAAATATGTTGGAAATGGGTATATTGATTTTTTTTTAAATTATTTTTTCAAATGTAAACTACAGATTGCCATGTATTTGCATACCCAAATAAATTTTAAAATATTTTTTGGAAAAGTTTTTCAAAAATAACCTTTTAAAAAAAAAACTGGTCGAACGATTTTCAATATTTTTTTTTCCTAGATTTACGTATAGCTTCGAAATTTTATTGCATACTTTGTTTTTCCGAGAAAACTCTTAAACTAATTTAAAAAATCAAAGAATTTTCGAAATTATTTAAATTTTTTTAATAGCCATATATGCAGCCACAATAAGCAATTGCCTATCATAAGAGCAAGTTCGTGCGACCCAGTCGTGCATTTTATTTTTTGAGGATAGATCATCAAGCTTAGAGTCATTATTGAAATATTTTTTGAAACATTTTTTTTAACCATCATCCACACTGACTAACTGAAAAAATTGAGTGACTTAATTTCTATTCTTCAAGTTTCCTAGTAAATCAGTCATAAAATCACATGAAAAGACCTTAAAACATTTCTTTCAATACTCACTTCACAAGGAATGTCCATTAATATCCGGCAAACATTTAACCATATTTTATTTCGGACGTTGTGTAAAGTTGAAAAATTCTGTTTTCTCAGAACTCGAATGTGGAATGCTCAATCACTCTCAATTTTTAATAGCAGCTTGCAATAAGTTATCGACAAAAAGTTAATAGCTTAGTTTAAACCTTGTCAAGGCTTGGAAATCATATATGTAGGTACCTGCCCATAATCGTTTCAGAAAGTCCTATGCCCAGCTCACATTATTTTTGTAAACATTATTCCCCGAACAACCATTTCCATTTCATCGAATCAAATCAACCTTCTTCACCAAAAATACCAATTCGGGAGCAAAAATAAAAATAATAACAACCAAATCAATCTCCATTAACACACCTCGCTCCATTAGATCTTAATGATGATGAAAACCATCAATATTGCCACGAAGTAGTTCCATTTGTTGTTGTTTTATGGCAAATTCACACACTATGCGGTACTATCCTTTTCCTTGTTCGAATTCATTCTTTTGGCTTTCTCGTGAGTATCAGTTTTTGTCTTTCCAACCTGAACACACCATCGAGCCAGCCCAGCACCCGGGACTCAACTCGCATTCCTTTCTTCCCATCCATCTTCGTGCAACAATATTATAGTGCAGCAGCACCCATCCCTTTAAATGTCATGTCTACACTGGCAGTTCAGTCGAATCTCCGCCTTTTGTCACCACAAAACATACAACGCATGGTGGGTGTGTGATCCAAATAGATTTAACATCTTTGGCAGATGGCATAAATTAGCTGAAGCTGGATCCTTATTAATTCCGCCAATATATTGCCCCACCACGAACTTTGGGAATGCCATTTTTTTGTACGTAGCTGCATTTCTTCCAAGGGATGTTGGTTGTTGAGTTAAGTTCTTTTTTTTTGAGCTCTCAAGTTAGCTGGTCATTACTCTTAAAAAAAAAAAAATGAATGTGCAGCAGGAGCAGGAAGAGTAGGTAGATGAAGCTCTCTGAAGCCGGCACCATATGGCAGACAGCAATGTTTCCATTCATGCAGGAAAAGAAGAAGAACTACAACATGAACCAACTGCAACGTTGGATGAAGCATTTTTTCTAGGATGAATGAAGTGTTGACTCTTTTAACAATCAAATGAATGACACGGGCGTACGTATTTACCCAAACTGTCATATCTGTGGCTTTACATCTCCCCACAGAAAAAAGTTTAGCGGTGTTAAACCACACGGTCTTAAGGCTGAGCTATAATAGTCGTAACGGCGGCGCGGCGCGGACGGGCCTGTCCGTAATTGTGCGAGACCAAGCAATTCGTATCTCACGCCCGAAATAGCGGATTGCTCCGTTGGCGATTCATCCGATTTCGACCAATTTAGTTTACGGACGTAAACAGCGCTCACTATCGCACTTTACGGACGAAAATTTGCATCTGACTGTAAATGGATATGAGAATGAGTGCGTTTGTATGTATGTCCTCTCTTCTTCACAGTCATCTTACTGGCTGCGCACAATGGTGTAGCTGCAGCAGTAGCACGTAGCAATGTCAAAGTTAATGTCGAAAAAAGTAGCGCACTAAGCAGCATACACGAATACAATGTGCAGTACTGAACTCAAGCCAAAATCATGTCTGCCATTTTGGAGTCTAGTCCACTTGTACTTCAGCTACTCTCTATGCTGCAGCTGCTACTACACATTGTAGCCGTGCGGTACGATTAACGTACATTAAACTTTAACAATGCTACGTTCTACTTATGCAGCTACACCACTGTGCGCAGCCAGTTATATCTTCAGAAGAAAATACGCGGCAATTCGTCCATTATGGGTAGTCTGTTCATTTCACAGTTTCGTTCGGTTTTTATACTTAGCTTCCGTTTGTTTCCGTCCACTATAGTTCAGCCCTTAGAGGCTAAATTTCAGGTCCGAAACGGGAAATTATGTGCTTACCAAACGTTTCCTTTTGTTTATTGACATAGCCATTCAACAAAAAATCATCTTCATCGCTGAACATGTTGAACCATATTTTTTGGAAATAAATCTGCACTATATTTACATGCATTGTTCAGGCGTCAGTCATGATTGAATGGCAAAAATAAACCTAAAGCTAATTGTAGGTATACGATCTGCAAATATTGCCGGATCTCTCAGTGAAAAATTTGTCGCGAATGGCTGACAATCGTGTACACACCAAATTAATTTGCAGAAAAATTGTTTGGCTCCTGATTTGTAGACACATAATCTGCCAATTAATTTGTAGATATCTGGCAACCGTGTACGCACAAACTGACAACCGTGTACATACCAAATTAGTTTGCAGACAAATTTGTTCATCAATCGTTTTGAAGACAAATTAATTTGCAGATGTGGCAATCGTGTGTACTCAAAATTCAAATTTTTTTCATTTTCTGACGTTTCTGCAAAATTTCTGCCAATGAATGGAATTGCATGGTTTGCAGAAGATGAACTTACAGATCCAAAATTTAATTTCGTCTGTATACACACACGGTTTGCAGAAAATCTACAAATGTTTGCAAATCTATTGCCAGCTATTTGGTCAAACTAGATTGTCAACATTGTAGCCAAATACTTTGCAACAGATTTGAAGACATTTGTAGATTTTCTGCAAAACCATGTACAGTACACACAAATTTAAGTTTCAGCTCATGGTCACAGTGCAATTTAAGACATTGTCAGACGTTTGCTGATCTGACAATGATTGTCAGACCTGGCAATCGTGTACACGTAGCTTTAGATAAATCACATGGCAGATGACAAAATGGCTGCCAATAAAAACAGTGCCGCCAACTGCACTTCAATAAAACTGAACTGCATTAGTTGGGTAAACTACCAACTGTCGCTAAAGTGCAGTTCAGATGCAGCGTAGTGCGATTTAACTCATACAATTTTATTCAAGTGCTGTCCCGCCTAGTGCGGTCTTGCCTTTATATACAAAAAAATACACAAAAAACTAAAATACCTGGGTAGTTACCAGATAGAGAAGGGCAGGTTACCTTCTTTAAAAATACCTCAAATACTTACCTTCCTAAAAGAAACCAAGTTGGTGGAAGTGCGGTAGGATGAGTATCCTCATCCAACGCTAAAAAAGGGGGCACAATAGATCTTTAAGGTCGCAGTGCGCTTTCCCCCAATTTAATTCATTCATTCATTATATACAAATAAGTCATTTGCAATAATTGAATAAATATTTCTATTTAAACAAATTGGGTAAGAAAACAACAACTATCGGACGACGACGGATACAATCTCAAATCTTGTTTCTTATGTTGTTGCTTTAAGGAAGTTAACTACTCGTACTTGATATTTCAAGGTTTCTCTTTTTTTTTAGATTGTGATATCAATCAAGACAGATTTAGTTCCTGAAATGAAACTACCAAAAACAGAACATGCTTGAGTCGATAAAAGGTTTATAAGTAATAAACTGATAAAAAAAATAGGTTGGAGTACCTAAAATACTTAGTCCAGATTGGGTTCCAGAACTGATTCTCTTATCGCACGTTTTTTTCTTCGTGTACATACAACAGCTTATTATCGTTTTTCGTTTGAATACATTTGTTGGGCTTTCTCCGCTCTGAATAAAGTGGATTCTTTGGATTTTTTCTTGTGGTATTCAGTCTTTCCACTGAATCGTGACGCAAAAACTGCATTTATTTTTAGAAGACTAAAGAACAAAGCTAAAAGTTCTCCCGAAATAATTTTTTGGAGTTTTTGATTCAAGAAATAAAAACCACCAAACCTGTCAAAAGAAGGGTTTTTGTTGAAATGGAATAGGTGGAACAAGCTATGTGTTTCAAATTCATTTTTTTTTTAATTTGAAAGGCAACACAATGTGATGCCATTGTGTATGGAATATGCATCAGCAAGATGCCTCTCTGTATGAAATTGTTCAAAAGCTCGCTTCGGCTTCTAAGGGTGGCACGGATCCGAGTGGTAAAATTTTGAATGACTCTTCGGCGTAGATTCAGCTCAATTTGAGCGATGGCCTGTATTATGTCTACCTTGGCATAATGTCGATTGAAATTTCCTCGCATAATATTGTCGGTCTATTGACGTTTCTTCTGTGGAAGATATCTCCTGCCCTCAAATTGTTCATCTTGGTCAATATTGTTCAATTTGGCCTAACAAAAATTGGTTATTATCGTTCTTTAGCGCTCGCTATTGGCGGTGACCGTAGCAACAACGTTGTTCTTAAACAAGTATAGACAAATGACGTCATCCGCGCGCGGCGGCGTTAAAGACTGATTATTAACACCAAAAGGTATTTGGTGCGTTCTTTTTCTAACCATAGTCAACATTTGTTGTTATGTCAAAAAAAATTTGTTCAAGTGTCATTGTAAGGATTTGTTTGGTTTTTTACAAACCATTTAAGAACGATACTTTGTTATAAATTGTTAAACTGTCAAACGACCACTTTTAACATTTTTTTGTTTAATGAAGAACTAATTAAATTATTCTCCTTCATAGCTCAAAATTGGCGAAAAATCAATTTTATTCTTTCTTTTTTATCACTCAAAAAAAGACATTCTTGCTGCTAAAATCGTGAATTTGTTTTTTTTTTTGGTTTGATATTTAATAAAGACTTTGAATTGTTTAAAAAGTCCATTTTAACAGATCAACAATATCATGGAGGCGAGTTAGAAGTAGTTACAAATCGTAACTATTTGACACTGGAACGTGAGTTGTTGAGTGAGCTGTTATGACGTCATATAGTTACAAATCGTAACTAATTTGGATTAAAAGAACGACTTTTTGTTGACTATTGTTAACAGTAGTTGGATATGGTTATAAAAAGAACGCACCAATTGTCACTTGGTGAACCGTGAACCTCGTGCTAAAGACGATTTTTCGTTCAAAATTGTTGTCCTCTTACAAGGGTTCCGAAGGCCAGTCAACAAACAAACGTCTTTATTGTCTATGGTCATGGACTTTGATATCCTGGATCAGTTGGATCTTATACTAGTGAAATCCCAATTTATTAAGCTAAAGTCTGTGAAAGGCCGAGTTCTTATTGTACCTACAAGGCAAGGATTCGACTGCTTCGGGTTCGGGCAATTTCGGTTAATTGATTTATCACCAAGGGCCATCACGTTTACCACGAATAGGCGCAACACAACTTTTGCAATAACGAACACTTATATGCATCAAAAAAATTTTCGTTTAGACGTGTTGTTCAATTTTGCAGCTTGCCATGTTGACTTGATAAATAAATAACAGACTTGACAGATTTCATCAAAATAACATGGCCGCCACATAAGATTAATTTTTTCGAAAACGTCTTCAACGGTATTAAGATCTGTCTAGTATAGTAGTATAGTACTAGACAGATTTTGATTAATTTAAATAAAGGGAAAGTTTGAATTCTGCTAATATTTTTATTCTTTAATGGAAACTACAGTTTTAGAAAACCTTTTCTTGTTTTAAAAGGGGTCTAATATTTTTGGAGTTTATGACAACTGAAACTTGAGGTCTTTTTAATTGCAAGGCACAAACAAAAAGCGAAAAGACATACATATGTATTTTTAAATGGTAATGTTGTTTGCAGCATAGAAAGAGAACACAGAACGTGACCGACGGACTTGGTTCTATATTTTTGCCTACAAGCTCAAAATCAGCTGAGATTCAATTTAATTTAACATGTTTTTTTTAGTTTTGAACTTGGTCAATGGTGGCTCTAGTTGTCTTATCTACTTAACATCAAATTAATGTCTTCCATTGTTGTTTGTGCTTCCCATATGGCAATCTAGACAAAAACCACTCCAATCAAAAGTTTGTGAACTTCGTCCATAGATGGCGCACCTAACGTTCCGCTTATTAGGAGTTCTTATACACATAAATAAAAATGAAGTATCTGTTTGTAATTTCAAAATATCATTTTTTTACTAAATGCGTATATACTTTACTATGTTCCGGATAATCTTAGAAACGGCTGAACCGATTTTGACTAGATAGCTGATGCTGTAATTAGTAACTTAGGCTATTTTAATTACTCCTGTAGGATGCACTGCGGTCGCAATTTTCAAACATTCTTATTTATGGGCCGATTTTGACGGGATTTTTTTTTGACGGCAGATAGCTGATAAGCCGAATTAACTTAAAATTACACAGTAGCTATCTATACTCATAAATAAAAATGAAGTGTAAAATATCAGCTTTTTACTAAATGCATATGAAAGAATTATTATTTTCAATACATTGATGAATTTTGGCAAATCGAAGTTCGCGGGTCAGCTAGTTTATAAATAAAATGATGGACACGAATAGTCCAATGTCAACTAAGAAAAGTTATTGCAATTTGTTTGTCACCGATGATCACTTAGTGAGGGATGCTCTAAGAGGGCCATCTAAAATAAATTTTTCTTAATACCTACCGTAAATTTACTTTTGGATTTCACGAAACATTATCAGAATTTCTGAGTCGTTTTCCTAAAATTTGTCGTTCACACTCAATCAAATTAAATGACCAAAAATATATAGAGATATCCTACTCTCAACATTTACTCAGAGCAACCTAGCTATTGATGCATACAATAGTTTCGTGATGATACAGAAAAATGAGTTCTAAAAAGTAAGATCGAGCTTGAGCAGAATTCGTGCAGTTTCTTTCACCATTCATCAAGTTTTCAGTAGAATTCACCGATTAAAAAAAAAAAAAACACAAGCAAGACATTTCAAAATAAATGTTATCAAATAAAATACTTGACCCTGGAATGTTAAAATATTTTTTTAAAAAGTTCGTATATGAACCAACTTATTCACTGGGTTGCAATTTATCTTTTTTTCCCGACTTGTCCCCCCTTCCTCAAAAAAAAAAAAAAACCTTTACCAGCCCTCTTGTACTCTGTTTCTTTTTAATATTTTGTAACTTTTATGCCTTGGTAGTACGTTTAAAATATTCTTTAATTAAATTAAGATGGAAAATCATTTTTTGGAGAAAAAATTGTTTGGTTTTTTGAGGAAAATTAAGAAAAAACCCATTATAAAAAACCAAACAAAATTGATAAGTTTTTTTAATAACTTGACACAGGCAACGAAAAAAAAACCATTCAAGCATTGATATGAATTTATATCAAAACCAAACCTTCTGAGAAGGTTACTTCCGTGTTCCGTATGCTGACTTAAGAACGTGTACACTCCTATTGCCTACTAGCACAAATCTTGTGTGCGTTACTACACCCCCGCCGCCATATAAAATTAAACAAGGCGTTATTCTTTTTTAATTTCCATGAGTCAAATTTAAACTTCAACGGCCAGAGAAATTTTAATTAATATATAGAATTTCTCGTAAATGGTTCAACCGATTTTGATCAAATTATATAGATTACCGAGGGAAAATTTTGAAGGGTCTACAGAAGACAATGCCCCCTCAGGACCGTCATGATAAGTTAAAAAAATTACACACCAGATGTGACTCACATAAACGGTGCATCCTAGCCTATTTCATTGAAATCCGTTAAGTCATCGATGGCATAGCTTCAGGCAGGAAATTTAACAAATTTTGATAAGCAAAGGTGAAGAAATTCTTGCAATTTTAAGCATCTCTTCTCAATACCAGTGGTCTGCTTTTAAAATTTGAGTTAAACTCCATACGATGAAAAGTGTTAAATAAACGGTACATCAATTGCGTCAACAAATGTAATTTTTGATAATAATTTAACTGATTTTAATTTACTAGAAGTGTTAGACTTCGCTAGCCCGCCATTTTACATCCGTGTGTAGCTGAGACGTTTATAAACAGTACCTATAACAAAAAATTCAGTATTTTCAAAATTCTTTATTAAAAAAAAGGCGGTACGTAGTTCCGGGTCAGCTAGTAGAGAATTAACATCATGATCTGGATTGTATGCGTACAGGCTATTCAAAGCGTTATTTTTATACCTGTATAGGATCCTGCTGCGATTGGACATAGTCACATCTCCAAATTAGATCACACATTGACACCAAATTTAAAAGAACCACAGGGAAGTCATCTGGGTCCGATTCTATTTAAATTCGCCACCAATGAGGTAACATCGTGAATTTATCTTAGTGAGATACTATTGCTCATACTTAGATGTAATAGTTATTAAGACTCTCAGCTCTGCGCTCTGGTATGGATCTGCCAGCTGATATTGAATTTGATGAAGCAAAAATGGCTCCCTGAAATTACGCCATAGGAAATTACGACTAAAAGAGTTTTGGAAAAAAACGTCCAAAAAAATTGGGCGTAACAAATTGGAAAAAAAACGCCCGAAATATTTTTGGAAATTTTGTCAAAAAACATGGAAATTACGCCGCAATTTAGTAAAAAAAGGCCAACAAATAAAAATCGAAATACGCCCGGAAAAACTGTTTGACTTTTTTTAAAAATTGGAAAGGAAAAAACGCCAAAAAATTTACTTTTTTTTTCCAAGTAAGGAAAGTTTGTTTACCTAATATAATAAATAAAATTATTTATTGAATTAAAAAAACACGCATAATATCTTAATTAATATAAAATTAATTACCTAATATAAACAAACTTTTATTTCTGGCAACTATTTTGGTACACGAAATGAACTAATTTGTTCAGCGTTAAACTAACTTTTTTTTCACAAGTGACATCAATAAAAAGTTTACGCGCTTAAATTTGTAACCTCATTTTTATAGAATCGTGGAATGGCACAAGCTTGTAATACGAAAAGGTGAAATCTTTCAGGTATTAGGGCCTTTGAAATTTACGAAGAATTTAGAGTGTCGTACTGTCAAGTTATTCAAAGACACAGGTTGAGTAGTCGACCGTCAAAAAAATATGAACGTCGGCGCATTGTCCGAACAGCAAAGCCATAAAAACTGTCTAGAATCAAATTCTTCAAAATCCACAGCGTAAGGAAAAATCATGTCTCTAGAAACGAATATCAGTAAAGAAAGCAAGTCGTGCATCATAATACGTGATTTGGGACTCGTTGCTTAAAAGAGACAAAGTGGCCAATAGCTTAGAAAATAAGCATCAAAGTAAAACCGCGCAAGTCCAAACCAAAAGCCTTACTTCGAAAGTATACGAAAAAAATGGTCACAGACAAATCCGTTTTACTGATGAGAAAATATTCCCCATTGACAACATGAAAGGACATCGGTCTGAACACATTCAAAAAGTTCAACGTGGACACCACATAATTCCTGTGATGGTTTGGGGTTATAGTCGCCTGTAAAGGGGTCACGAAGCTTCACTTCAAAGGTGTTAAAATTTCAGCAAAAATTTACCAGAAATACATTTTAGGGAGAACGTTGTTGAGCCCCTCAACACAATTCTATTCGATAAGAAAGCATGAACCTTCCAACAAGACGCTGCTCTCATTCAAAATCCAAAAAATCACCCAAATATGCGGCTTTAGAATCACGTTCCCAACTTCATTTCCACAGATGAATGGCCATTTGGAAGAAGCCCAGACCTCAATTCTTGGGACTGCAAAAAAGAGGGAGGCTTAACATCTTCATAGCTTTGAGCTATTGCGGTTTGTCCAAAGTATTTATAATTTTTGTGATGTCTGGAAATCTTTAATCGCAAAATAATGCTTGCCTAAATTTTCTTAGTCGCACAACATGAATGGAGAATGCTTTCCCTGTTAGCTTGTTCTCTCTTATTACGATACATACATTCGAATATGCATCTCCTTTCCAACCTTTTTTAACGCAACGAAATGTGTTAATTAACGATAGTTAAATTTATTTTAATTATAACCAATTGAATGCATATGCCCAATGTAAGCCGACACAAAAATATAAAAACCTAAAAATAAAACTACGATTTCAATCAAAATTTGAATTTTAATTCTTAATTTGGTAGCGAATTCCCCGCAAGCATCGTGATTATTGTTATCTCGAATTTTTTCACTCCTATTTCCAATAATTTCATGCGAAGCTGATAGCAGTGACTTGAAAAGAAATACATTTTTTGGAATGATAAACTATAGGGTGTTTTTTTTTTTTGGTTTAAGTAAAGAATATTGAAGTTGGCAGAACTATTTTCGTTGACAGCCATTTTGTCCTCTGCTATGTGATTTATCTTTAGTTTGGTTTTTATTTCATCGTGAATCGACTGACGCCTGAACAACGCATACAAATTGTGCAGATATACTATCTCCAAAAAACATTGTTGAAAAAAAAACTGTTGATCCCGATTATTACAAGAAAATTTTGTGCAACGACGAAGCTCATTTTTTGGTAAAATGACTACGTGATTAAACAAAACTGTGCAACTAGTTATTATTGAAACGCTGCGCCGTTTTATCCAGAAAAATTGACAGTTTAGTGTGGTTTATATGAAGCATTGTTAAAAGAATTTCTCGTTCCTGAATTAAATCGCCTTGATGTGAATTGAAGGAGGGAAAGGGGGGGGAGGCTTCGGCTTCAACAAGACTGACACAACCTCTCACTCATCGCGTTTCACAGCTAATTTGTTGAAGGAAAATTTCGCATTTTGGGCCTGTAAGTTGACCTCCAAGAATTGTGTAATTTAACACTGCTACACCAGTATAAGCCAGATAGACAATAATTGGCGACTTGGAAAACAAAATTCGCAGCGTTATTGCCGACATACGGCCCCAAATGCTGCAAAGATTGATCTGATCAAAAATTGCACCTTAAGATTCGAATAAATCCGATCCAGCCTCGATGCCCATTGCCCATATGGCAGAAATCATATTCAAATAATTACCTTTCAAAGAAAATAATTTTTTTTTAATATTTAAAAACTAACTGAAGATGGAAGCATAGCTTCCGAAATGTACATCTGAACAAAATAAAAGAACGTCTTTTCAAGTTGTGAAAAATTAAAAATTAATTTTATTTATTTATTTACCTTTAAACAAAAACACCCGCTTTACATGTTCAAATATAATAACAATTACATTATGTGGAATGATTTTTGGTGGAAACTCCATCGGACCCAACAGTGTGACCAGGTTTTTTTTTTATTCAAAATAAAAATATGTATACTTTTTTTTTTAGTCATACTACTTTGGTATCGAGATTTCACATCTAAGGTTTTTAGTCGAAGAAAGTATTTAAAGCAAGTTCCTTCGATACCATATTTCAGTTCTCATTTTGAGTTCGAAAGCAGCAAGTTGCTTGATTTTAAATATTATCATCTGTGCAAGCAAAGAGTCGGGGAACATGTTTTCGAAAAATATTTGTTTCGTTTTGATTGTTTTGGGAGCGATTGCTTATTCATCGGGTCTAGATGGTGGTGTACCTGCGGAAACAAATCAAACTGCACCGTTAAACCAAGACCAAAATCTTAAAACTCCAACTAGCAATTCTACTGCGTTAGATAATGTTGTAAATAACAAGGGAGCAGATTCAACTGGTACACATAATCTAACGGACGGGCCTAAAGGAGATTTACCTGGTAAAGAACCAGTTGCTGCTGTACTGGATGACAAAAATCAAGAATCAAAAGATCCTAAAAAAGTTCCAGCTCAAAGTGGCAATCCTACTGCGGTAGAACCATCTAAACCGGGCGAGAATAAAGGAGATTTAACTGGTAAAGATCCAGTTGTTGATGTACTGAATAAAAAAAATCAAGACACAAAAGATCTTAAAAACGTTCCAACTCAAAGTGGCAATCCTACTGCGGTAAAAAGTCCTCAAACGGACGTGCTTAAACCAGTTTCACCTGGTAAAGAGCCTGATCCAGTTGTTGCCAATACTCCATCAAATCAAACTCTAAACACTAATGCTACTAACGGAAATTCATCTGCTGCTGACCTTAAAAATGTATCTCTGCATTTATCTTCGTATCTGTGTATCTTCTTGATCACTAAATTACTTTCTCTTTAAACTTCATAATATTGTATTTGTGTTTTTTTTTTTTTTTGTTGTTGTCTTAAGTGAGCATTTCGTAAGTTTTCAAAACTATGTTACTTTCTTAACATTCTGAATCTCTAAATTTTGAATACTTTTTTTTTTTTTTCATGTAGTATCTCATTCTGTTCTGATTTATGTATGTACATAGAATTAATTATTTTATTCATGCATTTATAAGATGTCCTTAAATTTGTTCATCAGCTTATTTTTTAAATATTATTTAAATAAATATTTTGACCATTATATCTTCGAGATAGTGTTGATTTTTTTTTTGTATTTCAATACAAATCCAAAAAAGTGTCTTCGTTTAAAAAATTATATATCTTTTACATCAAGTGTGCATTGATAGAAACACCTACAAAAATGTTGTTAAAGCGGTTGTTGGAAAAGTAATCAGGAGTTGAATCCCTTTCAACCTTCAGTCATCGTCATTCTCCTAATTAAAAGACGTAATTCGTCATAAATCTATGGTCTAAATGATTTCAGGCAATAGACGTACACCTTAATGGCATGTTATGTAGGAGTGTCATGCGGTGGATCACTCAACACCTTCACCAAATGTTCATCAATGTTTTCCGGGTCTTGCTGTCTTGGAGAAAGGGTAACAATATCTCTACATCCTTTCGCCTGTTAAGCATACCTATACATCTACCGACTCCATAGTTGACTTTCCCGACCTATTTTTAGTCATTATACAAGCTCAATACAAACAAGGATATATATCTACAATTTGTTATCTATTCAAAGAATATATAACAGAAAAACCTTTCACCGTTTTTTGCAGAAATTTAAGAACGGCATCACACGATGTCTGTTTTCAGAAGAGGCCAACGTACAACGTGACGTGATGTAAGAAGTTGGCACCCGTTAACAGTAACAAACACCTAACGCATGCCATTGTCGCAAATTATACAGAAGGCTTTAGGAGTTGGAACTTTAGTCAAATTACCCGCTTGGTTTCTGTGCTCAATAATGAGTTCGAAATGTACGATGCAGAAGGACATTTCATAACTGGCGTTTTATGTACATAGATGTCCTATCAAGTAATTTTGGCCGCATTTTGTGAAGCTGCAGCTCTACCGAGATGATGCATGTGTGAGAGATATGCAGAGGAATCCGTTAGCCCATGGAATCTATATCTATCTACTTATATAACAAAATTGTAGCAGGTCGGATGACTGTACATTGAAGATATAGATGCAAAACTAATATATGAGTCAGAAGTATCTGTTAGACCCCACAGAAGCCAAGTCAACAGTTTCTAGAATTTTTGTCTGTCGTGTATTATGTTTGTACGTTCATCAGCATTGTATATACATTTTTATAGTAATTTCATGGAACATGTTTTTTTAATTCTGAACTTCGTCAATGGAGTCGCTAGTTGTGTTATTTACTTTACAGCAAATGTCTTCCAATGTTGTAGTGTCGGGAAGAGGAAAAATTGTCAAAAATGGTGGGCTGTTGGTTGGTGGTTGTATGTGGGTGTGGTAGGTTGGTTGTTGGGTTAAGGGATGAAAAAAATACAAAAATGGTGGGTGGTTGTAGGTGGGTTGGGTGGTTGGTGGTGGGAGAGATACCTAAACATGAACTGTTTTGTGAACTGGTTATCACGTAAAATTAACGTCCGTAAACCAACTTTACATACAACCATGTTTTTACTTGCGACTATAGGTACTATGTGCTGTACATATAAGGCAAGTTATGCATTCGTAAAAAAAATTTTTTTTTGGACAATCAAACATAACATTACTATGATTGAGAAGCATAAAAAAGTGGCTCCGACAATTCTGCCTGTCTGTCTGTCTGTCCGTCCGTCTATATCGGCACCTTCAAACTTGGTACAAAGTATTATTATGACGTCCTACAGAGGGGTTTTTGGAATTAGCATTCAAGCTCTAAAACTTACTGTACCTGCTATACGATTTTTAATGAAAAATTAATTTTTTTCAAAAACGGCTACTAAGATATTGATAAAACTTTTTGAATAATGTTTTCTGTGCAAATTTTATGTTTTCGTTGGAATAGATTTTTCAGCAAAAGTCTTATAACCGTACCTCCCATAGGACCGATTTTTTGAAATCAGAATATAGGAGCCTTTTTATAAAAATAATATCAGTTTTTAAATTTTTCAAAAAAAGTTTTTTTGAGTTTTGAAAAAAAAAATTTTAATTTTCTTTTTTATTTTTTGTTTTTTCTAAAAACGGTTTAATCTATTTTTTTTAATTGTATTTTTCTGATAAAAACTAAAAAGTGCTAGAAGTTGGCATACTCAAAAAAAAAAAATTGGAATATATTTTCAAAAAGTTTAAAAAACAGTTTTTGGAAAAAAACTGGTCGAACGATTTTGAAAACAAAATTTCTTGACTCTAAACAGTAACCGAAAACAGATGACTTACTTAATTTTTTCCAAAAAACGTTTTAACTAATTTTTAAGTGATCAATAAAATTTCATATCATTTTTTCCCTGCTTTTTTCCCCAAAATCTCAAACCTCAAGACTACTGTCACACCTTAGAGCAAGTTCGTCAGACCCAGTCGTGCATTTTATTTCATATTCAATAAGATTTTTTTCTATAAATGTTCCATTAGGTACAACTGAATAAATTTTTGTATTTAGTTTTTTAGTAAAAAGAAGGCTGTTTTTTATGATATTAATGAAATATTAAAAATATACATACATAGCTAGTCTTATTTAGTTCTAAGTTTTTTTTTAAATGGCAATGGTACAGTGGATGTAGTGCTTGGTTGCTCAACCCGAGAGCTTGGAGTTCAAACCCAGCCTGGGCAGCAATTTTTATTTATTTCCCAAGTTTCAACTGGATGCCACCCGTGGAATTAACATGAGATAATTATCACCTAAAATCTCAAACCACTGTACCACCTTTCTTTCCTATCTTTCTATTCCTTCTCTTTCCTCGCTCGCACGTGTTAATTCATTATAAAGGTATTAATAACGCATTATAAAAAAAAAAAAAAAAAAAGAAGGCTGTTGAAATGATTTTTTTTTTTTAAATTTTATTTTGTTTTAAGATTTTATTTATTCATGAAGATATTTTTATTTAAATAAAAAAATGGACAAAATTATTCTAATTACTGATTTTGCCGTTTGCTTTCATTGCCTTATTAGGAACCGGTGTTTCTTATAAGGCCCGAGGTAAGGTTTTTTTTTTTAAATGATCGAAGTTCGCCGGGTCAGCTAGTTTTAAATAACACAAGAGCAATGCTTTTAGGTATATAAAGGTCGTCTTAAATTTTTTCAGATTTAATAACTTCATTCTGATTATGTTATCATCAAGCCAGAACTTATCCTTGAAGTTGACCAGCAGAACTTCAATACAAAAAAAAAAGATATCCATTTGAAACCAACCAAAAACTTTTCAAGGATCATTATTATAACATTTCGTTTCATTCCTCATGCCAAATGAAAACTTAGGAGAAGTATAGAGTCCAACAAACTTTGGTCCTTCCTTAATTAACCCCTTTACACATACATTTAAACATACACCATTTTCTTGCCTTGTTTTTGGATGAGACAAAATTTAAAGTTTAGCAACGTATCTCTTTGTAATCACTTTATTATCCCATTTAGTTGCGAACACACAAAAAAAAGGACAAGATTATCACACTCTACAATAGTTCAGTTTGTGTTGTTTCATCCCTTCGTGCTGAGAGTGCTGCTATGTCCTTCGACCGGCAGTAGTATAAATGCCTTTCACCACTAACTCACCGCACACAACTCCTTTTATATGCACGTTTAATCTTGACATCTTTGTGGTTCCATTTGCTTAATATAGTGTCCAGGATGAAATTGTCAAAACGGGTTAAGTGTGCGACAGCATTTTTCCCAAGGAAGGTCCTGTGTATAGGCATTGGTGAGCCTGAGCATATTGTTAACCTTTGAAGGTGATGTTCTTCAATGTTTTCTCCCAGGACCATTGTTTGACAGGTATATAAGAGTATGTGTGTATCCAGACAGGTACAAGCATAAAGCTTTGGTCAGCATAAATGATTATGGTACTCCTCCAGCTTTAGGTATGTGATTTGAATAATCAATGGCTTGATGTCAACCAGATCTTCACATCATCACTTTCGTTCGTTCGTGCTGATTCCAAATGAATAAATAAATCCATCCTCCACTGCCATATTTTTTTTTTCGTAATCGATAGGGCATGCGGCGGCGGGCGTTAGAAATGGGTCAATGAAATCGCTTGATTGTGGTAATGGTAAAAAGGATAATGATGGAATTGATTGTCAGGAAAGGTGAAGTGATTTGTTCAAATTACTTTCTCACCAATGCGTACGTGATGATTTTCATGGTTGGTCGTTTTATCAACCGATTTAAGGAGTTGATGGTTCCTTTTGGAGAGAAAGATTTCACGTCTATTTTAGTTTTAGTTTTCAAACAAACTGGATGTCCTTTCATTTCCAGGAGCTGTTAACGAGTTGGACCAGAATTTTTAAGGAAGCTCAGCCCTTAGTTGGACAATGTCTACGATTATCAGATTAAATGTTGGACGGCTTCAATCGACTGTTTGTTCTCAGCGATGTCAGGAAGCCAAAAAAATATGTTGGATAAGAAGTACTGAGACTCAGTTACCCTTTAGAAATCTTCATGTGAACATTATCAAATTTTTTTTTATGGTCTAATCGGTTCAATCCATAAGCAGTTTCAGATTAATTAAGTCTTCCATAGTCCAACGATCAAACTTCATTCAGCTATATTCTCTGAAGAAGACCTAAGGTTTTGATATCGATTCGATACCCAGCTTCTGTCAGTGTATTGAAAAAAAAAAAACCTATCATGGTAGCGTCCGCAGAGTAGAATCTTAGAACGTAATGACCCAGCTTCGGTACGTATCTTACTCTAAGCTCTAATTCTCTTAATCGAAAGTAATTGGAAAATGCATGCTGTTTCCTAAAAGTTTAGGTGCATTCTAATGAAATCTTGGACAGGGTATGTTTGCTTAAACAAGTTAAGAATCTCAAAGCGAAATTTCAAAGAACGGGAATATTTTTCGGTTCCTACAATTTCAACTGAAGTCAGCGGCATAAGTCAGAAATGCAGAAATCAAACGCTCAAAATCTCTTATCAAGGGACACGAAACCTTTATGGAGGCTCTAGAGTCTAGAGCACCAAGAAAAAATAAAGTAAACAGTCGATTTTCCTTTGGATTTTTCAGAAGGCATAATTCGGTAATTAATTTTTTTCTTTTTTTCTAATTGGGCTTTTGCTTTTTTTGACTTTCCTCTCAAGACTTCGCCAAATATGTGGAAGGCATTTGACCAGTGAATTTAGCAAATCGACTCGTTAGTCATTGATAATGTTAACTTATTCTCCCACACATTCCGCCCTTCGTATAATTCAAATCATTAAATTGTCTTGTCCTTGCCACTAACTTGCATATTATGTCCTTTAGACACGACCGATGAGCTTAATTCATCGTAAATCGTTGTCTCCGAACTGGTCATGCCAGAGCCTTCTTAATTTATAGCACACACATATGCAGACACCTTCTTCAATGTCAATTCATATATTCGTAGGAACCGAATGACAACCAAAACTAATTTATACCTATAGGACTGTCCTTAGCACAATTGAATTGAAGGATCTTGGCATTAGTCACGTATTGTCCTATTTTCACACAATGATGAAGTTTTAATCGATTGAAAACATCAAAACCAGCATTTCACAGCATAGCAGGACATGATGGTAAGCCTTAGCTTTTACAATAGACGTATGTACATGCGTCGAGGTATTTGAGATGTTAAAACAATTTTCGTTATGGCGGACAGAAAAGTGGATAACTAGTTTATCAAGTGGAACACCACTTCACACCCACGACGGGAACACTAGTGTAGTAGACTATTTGATTGGAATACTTTTCTATCATCACCAATGCTTCATCTTCTTACTCAGTAGTCAGCAGCCCTTGCCGCCATATTTGTCAAAAATGATGGGTGGTTGTAGCTGGTTTGGGGTGGTGAGACAAAAATTTTCAAAACTAATGGGTGGATCCTTGGTGGCTGTAGGTGGAATGGGTGTTTGGTGTTGAGATGATTTGGTATTATTGGATGGAGGGGGGGGGGGGGTGAATTGTCAAATATGGTGGGTGGTTGATTGGCGGTTCTAGGTGGGTTGATTGGTTGGCAATTTTGGTGGTGGGGATGATTGATTTGATAGGGTGCGATGAAAAGTTGTCTAAAATGGTGGGTGAGTGGAAGGTGGCGGCAGGTGGGGTAGGTGGTTGGATTTGGGGGATTTGGTGCTGGGGGGGGGGGGAATTGTTAAAAATGGTTGGTGGTTTGTTGGAGGCTGTAGGTGTGATGGGTGGAATTATCAAAAATAGTGGGTGGGTGGTTGTTGGTGGGGTGGGTGATTGGTAGTGGTTAGGAAGGGGGGATTTATTGTGTGGGGGAGGAGGAAACAATTTTCAAAAACGGCGGGCTGTTGGTTGGTGGTTGTATCTGCGGGTGGTAGGTTGGTGTTTGGGTTAAGGGGTAAACAAAATTCAAAAATGGTGGGTGGCTGTAGGTGGGTTGGACATTTGGTGGTTGGAGAGATACAACCTACACATGAACTTTTTTGCTTACTGGTTATCATGTAAAATTATCGTCCGTAAACCGACTTTACAGACAACCATGTCTTTTCCTGTCTGTTAAAGCAGAATTTTGTTTCTGAAACGGGAACAGTGGCTGGCTGCGTAAGGCAAATGCATACACATACAAAAATAAAAGGAATAGGGTATCCAACACTTCGTTGAAAACGTAATGTAGCTCTTGTTTATGTTTTTTTTTCTTATTAAATTTCTGTTCTAAAATACGTTATTTTATATTCCTCTGCGCTCCTTGGAAGCCGGGGTGATAAAACTTATTTATCTATTCCTCGGCATAAAGCACCCTATGTACTTTTCGATGCTTCTGATAGTATGTGTATAAAATTTCATGATGATCGGTTAAATAACTAAAGCGTGAAAGCCTAACAAACAAAGAAATATGAAACCAACGCTTTTGATGGCATGACAATAAAGTTGAATCTTACTTGTCTTAACCGTGATGTGGCATTGTGAAAATGGCATTGTGCAATTCCTTATCTCAGTTTCTTTGAAGCGATATAGTATAAAGCATTGTACATGTACATAACGGTTGAGGAGAGTAGAATGGTACCGAAAGCTCAAAAATAGCTCAAATTTGGAAGAAATGCAGTCCAATAGTATAATTTTTTGCGTGTTCATTTATATTTCTTCGACAAAAATTCTCAGCTTTACTCTATGGAATCAAAAATATTCCATCGAAGTCAAATCGAATCAAAACCATAAACATGTCTTACCTATTATCATTGCAAATTCTCTTCCAGATATTTGTCATATGGTCATTATAATTACCATCTTCATTGGATGAATTTTTCCAACCTCTCACCATTTCAAAGAAATGTGTATAAGCTTTTGGGTGTTTTCTCGTTGATTATACAATTGGAAAACTTTTCAGACACTAGTTCATTAAACTCAACGCAGGATCTGAGCCCTGGCTTCGAGTAACATTTTTTTTCGGTTCCATATCATCCTGTGGGTTATATAAGACACAGCATGCAACATCGATGCAATACTACGGCTTTAAAAGTATAAGGCTTGATATCGCATTCCCACAAAAGTTTCAAAAAAAAAAAGAGAAGTAATTGAGCAAACAACCGGATGATCAGAAGACACAAAAAAAGTGCATCCAAGGACGACAACAAGGACAACGATGGCATCTCACACCATCTCGAACATCTATACGATATCGCAAATGACATACATAAATGCCGAAAAAGGGTGGCGAAATACTATAAAAACAAAGTGCTTCTTTTGGCGTGGAGAGCTTTTCCGTTAACACCATTCGTCGCCCACCGTGTCCACATCAAATCGCATCGTCTGGAAAATAATGTCGAACAAAGTTGTCCCTTCAATATCTCACACTGTGCCTCCTCGGGTTTCCCTTGTTAAATCAGACGGAAAAACTGTTTTTTTTTTGTTTGTTGTCCTTCTTCTTCATTCTCTTTGCTTTTTCCAATATCATCCGGAAAAAGACCCGAAAGTCCTTGCTCGGTCAGAAAGACACAGATAAGGAAAACTTGTGGCAAGTGCTATCTCAACTATTGGTTGTATTGCGTGTGATGTTTAGGACGGCCGACATCATCACCCAGCTCTAAGAAAGGAAAGAGCAAGGAAAAAGGAAAATGGCGATGACGATGATGATGACTTTACTCATGAAGCTGCCACAGATAGCAAATAGTCAAAGTTTTCCAAAAGGAAACATTAAGTTTTAGGGGGGGAGGGACGCGACGATCTGAACGTTTTTTGTTCGTTTGCATTTTTCAGCCAGGAGGCGATAACTAGGTGATTTCCATGCAACCAGCCAACGGTTCGCGTGACGACAGACATTACGAGTAAGTTGACGAAGACGAAAAGATATTTCTTTGATTTTGTTCTTCGAAAATTGGATAATTGGATTGAAAGAAATTGTTTAATTCGTTTATTTTTTTGGGGGTATTCCTTGAAACTTTGATCAAAAAGATGACAAACTTAAATGGGAATCACTTCAATTTGCGATTTTGAAATTGTAATTTTGTCCTCAAACTTTAGGTGTCTCTGATTGAGTGGTGGCTGGTCGCTGGTGGTTTGTGGTTATGATGAGATGTATCTATTAAGGGATGGAAATTTACTATAAGCCGTGAGGTCTCTTTTTTCCTCCGAAGATCTTCTTTAACTTGAGTAAATACTTTTTGAATCAATGGTCGGGGTAAAACCACCAATCTCTCAAATCTATCTTTTATGCAATTCCAATTTAAATAAGTATTTCACCGTTCAGATATCAGAGTCTAAGATATTAATAATTTTGAAAGCTTATAGCCTAGTATCGGACCTACGATGCACAACGCTCCCGGCCACGACCACGACCACGACCCTTCAAATGTACATAACCTCGTTTAACACCATATTTTCACTGGCAGCTCTATCGGGTCTTGTAGATACCTTTGCAAATATTTGATGCAAATATTGAAAATGCATATCGCATTGAATGGATGTTGGAACTATTGAAAAAGAAAATGAAAAAAAAGAAAATGAAAAAAAAAAAATTCAAAGAAAACCAAGAAGCAAAGTCGTCGCACCAAAATAAGTGGCTGAACAAATCGTACCCAAACTACAAAACTACGACGTTGTCGGGGCTGTCTAATGTATAGGGTGTGCAGTCGTGCAGTGCACTTGTGTAACCAATTTGCAGGTGAAGCCTTCAACTTCAATTATATGATTGTGAAAGTTTTCCCACAAAAGTTATTCCTTGCTTCGCAATCAATCAATTCAATCAAATTGGGAAGAAAATTGCAAAGTTGATGTTTGCTTAAGTGGGCGTGTGAGGCAGAGGGCCGGGCGCGTCGACGATGTTTTGGAAGTTGTAAGGATTATATTTTTGTTCGTGGGACAGCTAGGAGAGTTTTCAGAAACTTCTTTTATTTTCTTTTTCTGAGAATTTCAATTTCGTAAATGCCATGGAATAGTTGGTATCCAGAGAGGGTAGTGGAATTATGAGTTGCATTTATGTCAAATTGAGTTGACATTGAACCTGGATCGAATGAAATTCGAGGTATTGGTGTATTCAAGGATTATTTTAAAATTTTCGCTGGTGACTTGACTATTGTTATTCTATCGTTTCCTCATCAATAATGCTCCACCAAAATAGGCAGGTGCATTCACAAAAACAAATTTCCCCATAAAACTCACCCCGCTAGTAATGACCATCAATACACTCCTGAACTTAATTCTGGACACTCTGCTAAGTAAAGGGTGTTTTTTGGTTGCTGCATCAGAAGTTTTGATGGCTGTTGTTTATGGTTTGACAGTTGAGAATGTCAAACTGTGCTGACATTTCTTTTCTGTAAAGTTTGACAATTCATCGTGAATTGTTTACCGCTTCCAGATTGTGGAAATTTACTTTGAAAAAAAATCTATTCGCGAAGTTCATAGAGCACTTTGTCCATTTTATAGTCAACATAAATTGGCATATAGTGAGCAAGAAATTCGTGTAGTTATTGATTGTTTTCGCACTTACTAATAAAGACAATCCTCAAGTCATTAACGAATCAACATTACATCTGATAAAATTGACTATTCGGCATCATCGGTGGTTATTTCTTTTTAAATAAGAAAGGAGATGTCCTTACGGTATATAGCGGGCGCTATTAAACTATGCTGATTGATTTTTAGTTTCCAAAACATCTACGACATTTGGTTCCAATAAGGTGGTGACCACTTTATTCCCAAAAGTGGTCCTGTTAACTAGCTCCCTTCTCCATGCGACTAAACACCTCTTGATAACATTTTATAAGGCTTTGTTAAGTCATTGGCTTAGAAACTCTTGAAGCATTAGAACTTTAAGCCAATATTCAAGCCACCATTGACGCCATACGGCCAGATTTATTGGAAAAAGTTTTGAAAAATTGGACTGGTCGAATGGACTATGTGACTCGTAGCCGCGGAGGACATGTTAAAAAAAATAAACAACGTGAAATCATCTTCCAGATTATTATAATAAAAATTAATTCTAACAATATTTATGTCTTGTATTTTTATTAAAAGTTTTCAAAATCTTAAAAAAAAAACACCCTATATAAAAAGATCTTCTTGCCGCACGTCATGAATGTGCAATAATTTTGCTCTTTCACTGCGATCGATGGACAGAATTCAAAACCAAAATGCAATCAATTTCTTATACTCTGTTCACTGTTCACACATGATAAGGGTATTCCTAACCCCTAAAGTGCGGTTTGTTTTTTAAAAAAATCTTATTTTCATCACTCCTTTACTGAAATAAAAGAATAACGATACCAAAAAGCCAAACAAAAATATCAGCATATCAGATATCATATCACATTGTTCACCCATCCCCTTGAAGAAAAGCGAATGATACATTTGAGAGATTCAGAAAATGGACAGAGAAAGGACCTCTTTTGAAATCCAATCAAATGATTCACATAAAATACACTTTTTCTGTCGATTATTTAAATAATTAGTTCCATTTAATAAAATGTTCATTAAAAACAAAAATAATCAATTCAAAAATTGATTTGAATCAACTATACAGCCACCCATAAATTTCACAAATTTTTAAGCTATTCTTATACATAATGCCAGCAAATTAATTGATTAAAGGAAACATTAAAAATTGTTAAGCTATTTCACAAAAAATAATCTGTTTTTATTTACAACCCCCTACCCCGCTTGCAACGTTGTGATTGTGATGCACTTATCAGACTTGCTGGTGTGTGGCATAATGCTTCAGATTCAGATTCAAATCCTTATTGATTAAAAAATATAACCTCAGGATGAAAACTTAATGAAATTGCACATTTCCATGTGAAATTTTTTTTTGTGGTGGTATGGTTGGTTTTATTTTCCACCTGTTGACGAACGACACCGATGCGGAATCATCATTGATAAAAGAGTTCACTTATCCATTGTATATATGTATAAACTATATAGTATAACCCATTGCATATATAAATTATAGTATTCCCACTTGAGGTGCGCCATCTATCGACGAAAAACTAAGCTCTAGAATAATATGGGAAGCAACAACAACAATTTCCACCATTTTAATTGTTGTTGTTGCTTCCCATGATATTCTAGAGCTTAGTTTTTCGTCGATAGATGGCGCATCTCAAGTGATAGTACTACAGTTTACATATAATGACTTATCCTAAAGAATAAAGATTTTATAAAAAAACTCGAAAACTTTTTATTGGATTTTTTTTATTTTTTTGTTTGAATATTTAACATATTGTTAAGTTTTCATTTAAGTTTTTAAATTTATTGAACTCTACAAGGTGACCTACATAATCTTGGAAATGATTGTCTTTATATTTCCAAATAATCTTATTCCAGTTAGATTATGATGAAGATGATTCCTCGTTCTTGCATTCTAAGCTGTTGGCACGTTGCCGCAAGAAATCAAGTAGACTAGCCAGCGTTGGGAGTTCATCAGATGAGAAATGCATTTCCCAATCGTTTCGTGTACAATGTGGCAATTTGAATACTATAATTGGGACCATCATGGCATCCCAATAATCTACGGGCTGCTGTAAAACTTTCAGAGCCTTAAGTGAAACCTGCACTTTGTTCACAATTTGTAACAATGATTCGGAAGTTTCTCTCGATGGAGTTTGTATATTCAGAATCCGAGAGACATGGGGCTCAACTAATGCTCTACTAGATTTTGGTTGACAAAGCGTTTTGTGTTCACTGGATAGGCTTTTCAGATGACGATTCACTACGGAGCACGTCGCTTTGTACTGCCTCTGCACGCGTGCCAACGTATTGTCACGATCAGTTTGTTCAGTTGAACACATCATACCCGCTGTTTTAGCTAAAGAGTCGAAATGGTTAGCCATGAAGCGCTCGAAATGGATATCTAAAAGCTTAAGTTCTATTCCCAGCTCATCTGCGTCGAAATCAATCAAATCCACGGTGGTTAGACGTTTGTGTATCCTACTGATTTCATTGGAAATGGCTGATAGTACAGCTTCCCCTGCGTATATTTCATTAAGATTCATCACAAATGAAGTTATAATAAATTTAATCAATTCAGTCCAGAAGGCGATTTGTAAACCACGTTAATTTTACAAGATTTATTTGTAAGTACACTAAATTTTTGATAAAAAAAATATATGTATGTATGTATTTTCCGTATAACAGATTTTTAAACAGATTTTTATTTTGAATACATAAATCAAACACAATTCATCAATTCGCAATGAATACTAAACAAGTCTACACGGAGAGAATTGAAAAATCACCAATTGCGAAATATTCAGTTGCAATTTACAAAACATGTTTTTTTTGTAAATCACGGCGCTTTGATTCGAAACTGATATAAAAATTGGCAATTTAACTTTCAATTCATCGCAAATTACAACAATTCCTAAGTTGAGATTTACAATTAAAAGTTATAATTCAAGCTTGTGCCCTTCAAAGTAAATTACAACCTTTTTGTCGCAATTTACTACTTCAAGGCAATAATTCCATTTCTACTTTTTACCAATCTGGATTTGCTACAATTTTTTCGTGATTTACATTCACTGAGTGTTAAAATCAACTCAAGTGTGTCTGACGGCTACGTCGAAGGTCCGGAGTTCGATCCCTGCCTCCAAATAATAATTATCTTCTTTTTTTTTTGGTACTGTCTCTTTTGGAAAATAAAAAATCCTCGAAAAATAAATCTGGTTTATATTAAAAGTGGATCTTTTTAAGATTAATTCCGATTCAGCGGGAAATGATATTCCACAAGAATATCAACGCACATACAGGAATCGTTCAGAATATAAGTAATTAGGTCCTGGCCCGCTTGTGTCTCCAATAATGCCTTTTTTGTAGTTCTATTATGTACATAGAGAGTACAAGGTTAATTTCAACTACACATTATATACAATTTCTTACCTTTATTTAAATGATCATCACAAAAAATTGTAAATTAGAGGTTAGACGTCCAAAATAAGACGACTACATTTTTCTCGCCAATAAAACATAATCTTAATTCAAAACAACCCTAAAATGTAACTCATATTCAGGTTGCTTCTTTTTATTAATTTTGATATCCGACTTGAATACATCACCATGGCCTAGTAGATGTGTTCTAGATTGGTGTGCAGAGGGTCTCGAGTTCGATTCCTAGAATCAACCAATTAAAAGTAAAATTTTTCAATAAATAATAATAGATGCATTTCAATAAATGTAAAAAGTTGCTTCCTCTCAAAGCGATATAATGTTACAAATTGCAAATTGGGGTTGCAAATTACGACTTTCCCAGTAATTTTTTCAAAAACAGATTTTTTATTCAAAACAAAAAGATGGGAATCTACGACTCGCTTTTGCAATTTACAATCGAGTAAATATAAAATTGATACTCATTGGGATCAATTTGTCATTTGCAAATGGTAATGTTTTGCTTCTCTCGATCGAATTATTGACCCAAAAAAGTGATAATTTGCTATTTTTGAGTGTCAATATCTTCATTTCGTTCAATTTTGGAAATTGCGAACAAGGAGTCGTAATTTACAAAACCCCGAGCTAGGGTGAGAAACTGCATAAGATTTTCGTGATCTGCAGCTCATTTTTCTTGATCTGATCTAAAAATTCTTTCCGTGTACTTGATCAAAGTTTTCTGATATAGACAGTAGTTCCTAAAGACTGTAGCCCTCCCTGACATACACATACGATATTCTACGGCTTTGATAGTTGATGATCTCATGCAGTTTTTACTATAAGAGATATCTACAATATGAACATGGGAGTGGTATTTTGTAAAATTAAAGTGGATAGAACAAAGTTTAAAATGGGCTTGAGATTTTGGAAAATAAAATAGAAAACGACAACAAAAAAAATGAAATTTTACAATTAAAAAGTTTTTGAAGTGAAACTTTTTTAAAATCGTTGTGATTTCAAACCGGATGCAACGGAAAAAACGACAGGTAAGAGACACAAATACAAAAATGTGTAGGATGAAGCCAGGAAAGAATGAGACAGAAATATACATACTATTTTTCTGACGGAAGTAACGCTCAGTATTCCAATATGGCGGCACCGATGACTCGCATTAGCTCACCGTGTGCACGAACGAGTGAGAATATAAATACTTTAATCTTACTCATTCATGCACGTGCTCCATGGCATTTGTTTGTTTTGATCAATGTAGGGATGAACAGGTAAACAATATATCGATATTTATCGTATCGATATTCTTTAACAGCATCGATAATTATCGGGTGAAAAAAAATCAATATATCGATATATCGTCAGTTTTCTCATGATTATTCATACATATTACGAAAGCATTCAAAATTCGTAAGAAAGAATAGACATGGAGAAAACAGTATGTTTTTTTTAAAATAATGTTTTGGCTAAAAATACAAATAACGGACATCTCTGTTTATAAACGACTGAATTTAATAAATTAAAATGCGGAACATAAACACAAGAGTTTGAACTTCTTTGCTCGGAAACTGTGTTATGTTTCATCGTATGCATTTTATTTTAAGTTGCATGAATGAATTAAATTGGGGTAAAGCGCACTGCGACCTTAAAGATCTATTGTGCCCCTTTTAGTCCTACAGCACTTCCTCCAAATTGGTTTCTTTTATGAAGGTTAATATTTGAGGTATTTTTAAAGAAGGTAATCTGCCCTTATTTATCTGGTAACTACCCAGGTTTTTTAGTCTTTTGTGCATTAGTGCACCACATCCACCTAATATGTGGCCCGATGTTTCTTCTTCTTCATCGCAAAATCTGCATGCTGCCCTGCTTGATAGCCCTAAGATATTTAGGTGTCTTTTTAGTTTGCAGTGCCCTGTGATTAAGCCCGTTATGATTCTTAGGCTGTTTCTGTATAAGTTAATGCAGGCTGTAAATCGTTCTTGTTTGTAGTTTCCCAGTTACATTTTTGCCTTTATTAGCTTGGGGAGTTCTTTGCAGTGGTTGGATCTCTTAGTCTCTTCGTTTGTTTAAGTTAAAATTTAATCATTTCAGTGATATTATGTCCATAATCGTCAAAGAAGTTTTACTTCAATCGCGCTTAAAGGTTACACGCACACATTTTTTTTTTTTTTTTGGAAAATATCCTTAACTGTTTTTCTTTTTGGAAAAATAATTCGAACAGTGTCTTAAGTTGCTCTAAAGCAAAAGTATTCCTGTAAACATTCCCGTAGAAAAAAGGATTTTAATCTCATCCATATCGGTAGTTTTACTGCTGGAACACAATTGAGCAGAGACGCAGACGTACCGCATGTCAAAATACCTCTGTTCGTGTACCCAAATGAAACAGTTTGCATTCGATTTCATACGTTTTCATTAACACAAAAAGCGTTAGCGTACTGAGATATGAACGAAAGATGAACGAAAGAAAATAACAGCTGTTTTATTCTTTCGTTCATTTATTGGCAAGTTTTTACCCACTGAAATTTCATCTGGTAAAAACTTGAACTCTGTCAAATTCGAATGACGTAAACATTTGTTGTTGTAGATGACCCTTACCGCGAAGAGCTACCCAATCAAAAAATTCGAATTTGACGTTTTTCAAGTTTTTACACAAAAAGTGTTCGTGTACTTTTCGGTAAGTGAGAGAGATTTTTCTCTCATTTGAGAAATTTTGACAGTTTTCATTTTTTGGCACAAAAAGTACGCGAACAAACATAATATTGAATACACACGAATTAAATTTTGTGAATACAATGCGACGGATCCAAACGACGATGGACGAGTTGGTTAGCTTTTAATAAATATACGTGCACATTTTTGACATTTGACTTTAAAAACTGAAATGTAAGTATGTAGCTTATGAAAAAATAAAATTCAATTGTGCCATTGTTTCATGCTTTTATCACCTTGCGAACATTTTTGTCATGTGGCGAAGACATTTTTGCAATGTTTGAAGACCATTTAAAAAATATCGTTAATACATACAACCAATCAAAAGCAAAAGCAATGAAATAAAATATAATATAAATGGTACAAAACTATATACATATATGTATGTATTTGCATGTAGTGTTATGTGTAGGAATAAACTTCTAAATTCTATAATAACAAAGTATAGTAAAAATACGTACGACTCCATTGTGGGCACTTCTTAAAGGTACGTACGATTTCTTTTGGCATGCGATCCGTCTGCGTTTTTCTATTGTGTTTCAGCAGTTACCTGTTTTTTTAGATGAACATGAACTATCTCACCCATTGTATTTATAATCTATAGAACTCCTAATAAGTGGAACGTCAGGAGCGCCATCTATGTTCGAAGTTCACAAACACTGGATTGGAGAGTACCGAGTGCCATGGGAAGCAAAAACAACAATGGAAGACATTAATTTGATGTATAGTAGAAGACAGCAAGAGCCGCCATATTGACGCGGAGTTCACAACTAAATCAAACATGTTCCATCTCAACTCTCACCTATTATAAACAAGGAAAACAAGGCAAAACCGAGCTGTGACTACAATCGATATAGGTAATAATGTCCAAAATCCAACCCAGTCCTCTTCCTCTACCATCACCCTCATATTCTGTATACAAATTGCATCAACAGATTACATACCAGATCATCAAACACCCTTAAACCAATGCCAATAATAATTGGTAATAAGAAATATCGATTATAAGTTACCAGCAACAATGGAGAATACAAAGCAGCACCAGGAAGTTCCGGATCCTGATGGAAAATTAATGGATTAAAGAAGCTGTGAACCATGTTTAAATAAAAACAACGTTTGGGAAGTTTCTATATCGTTGGAGTTTGTATATTTAGAATCCGAGGGACATTGATCTAATCCACTAATGCTCTACTAGAATCTGGTTGACTAAGTACTTGGTGTTCACCCGACTGGTTCTTCAGATGACGGTTCAATACCCCTAACGTCACTATGTACTGCTTCTCAACGCCTGCTAACAAATCGTCTTGTTGTTTTATAACATATCTAGAATGTTGAAGTTGTGTAAGCATAATGAAATGGTTGGCCACGAAACGCTCAAAATGGTCGTTCAACAGTTTAAGTTCTATTCGCAGCTGATCTTCGTCGAAATCACTTATATCTGCGGTGGTCAGATGATCGTGCATCCTTTTGATTGCCATGGATGTGGCCAATTCTAAATTTAACTCTGCGTCCATTGCAGAAATTAAGTTCACACTGGAGTAAATGTTATAGTGCGGAATAAACCAAAATCAATTATTCAATCCAGAAGGCGATTTGTGAAACACATTAACTGTACAAGTTTACACTAAATTTTTGATAAAAAAAAATATATTTTCCGTAAAACAGAATTTTATTTTGAATGTTATCAATAACGTTTTTTTTTTTGTTGCACAACAGTCGGTTCTTAAGATAAGAAATGTGATTCACATGAAAAGAATGATTAAAATTTTAATAAATCTTTAATAAATTCACAAGAACAAAAATCAAACAAATCCTATCAATCCAGACCGTAGTACACAAAGGCTGATACAACACTACGATAATGATCGCCTCCAAGCTGCTGTGTCATTAAAAGTTCCAAAAGTGATTTCGAAACCTGCAATTAATGCTTTGACCAACAACAACAAACAAATTTGAGACATGGCCGTCTTCAAGGAAACACCGTTTGGGATTTAGTCTTCCCCAAGACCAGATAAAATTGTCTGCTAGAAATTATATGATTTTCGTGTTCAGACTCGTGTTTTAAGATCTAAGAACTGCCTAAAATATACCAATCATTACACTTTTTATACAAGTAGGTAATAATAAATCCATCGTAAAGTACACCCCTCCACAGCGCCAACATACTTTCCTGGCTACGGCCTTGATAGATAGCTTAATTTCAAATACACTTGAGACTGAAATAATGATAAGCACCCATGATGACGTGCTCATGGAGTAATCCGCAGTGTGATGCTATCTGGTGTCAATATTTTTTGTTTAAGCAATCGGCAGACTCGACCCACAACTACTGAATCGACAAAACTTGATCGTGAAGAAAAAAAAAAACATAAGCGAGAGCTACAGAACATTTGCAAAAAAAAAAAAAAAAAAGTGCGACTAGGTGGGTCGCAACAACTTGCTCTAAAGTGTGACAATGGTCTTGGTGTTTGAGATTTTTGGAAAAAAGCAGAAAAAAAATGATATGAAATTTTATTAATCACTTAAAAATCACTAGTTAAATTGTTTTTTAGGAAAAAAAATGAAAACAGGCATCTGTTTTCTTTTACTGTTTTGAATTTTGAAGGGAAATTTTTTTAAAATCGTCCGCCCAAATTTTTCAAAAAAACAGTTTTTTTGAAAAACTTTTCGAAAACATATTTTAAATTCTTTTGATTATGCCAACTTTTAGCACGTTGTATTTTTTATCAGGAAAATAAAATTGAAAAAAAAAAATTTATTAAACCGTTTTTGAAAAAAAAACCCAAAAATAAAAAAAATTTTTTTTAATCACAAAAAACCTTCTTTTTTTTTGAAAAATTTAAGAATTCATGTTATTTTGTTTATAAAAAGGCTCCAACATTAAAAATTTCATCGAAATCCGTCAAATGGTTTACGAGAAAATCTGATTAAAAAAAAAACGGTCCTATGGGAGGTACCGTTGTAAGACTTTTCCTGAAAAACCTGTTAAAACCAAAACACTATTCAGGAAGTTTTATCAAAATCATAGGAGCCGTTTTTGAGAAAAATGAATTTTTCATTAAAAATTGTATTGCAGGTACAGTTAGGTTTTGAGCTAGAAGGCTAATTCCAAAAACCCCTCTGTAGGACGTCATAATAATGACAGACAGACAGACAGACAGAACGACAGACAGACGGCAGAATTATCGGACCCACTTTTTTCGGCTTATGTTATGTTTTTATTTTATGAATGTATAACTTGCCTTATAATACGCTATAATCGCAATAAAAAACTGTTGAAAACACCATTACAAAATAAGTTCATTTGTGACATGCATTTAGTGGGTGTGTCATAAATCATCATCATCATCATACTAATATATAAATGTGAAAGTAAGGGTGTTTGTTTGTAAGGCTTTCACGTCTAAGCCACTGCACCGATTTTAAAATTCTTTCACTAATAGAAAGCTACATTTTGTGTGAGTTACATAGGCTAGTTTAGTTTAGTTTAGTTTAGTTTTTATTAAAACAATAGATAGTAGTTTATACATAGTATTACAAAAACAAATGGGCTTGGCATTTGCCGTCTGCCAGATTGACAATAATTATATGTATACATTTAGGATAGCAAAATACTTAGTTCAAAAATATTAGAAGTTTTCGGTCATAATTCTTTGCCTATAGGCTAAAGCGGTTTTGGTATATTGAAATAGTTTTTTCACATCTAGTTGGTTTAACATTTTAATGCATTCTTCCTCCGTAAGAAACCTTTTTCCAAATACATGTACTCTTGTTTCCTGGAGTATCGGGCATTTTCCAATAAAGTGAATGATATCTTCTCTTTCCCGCAAATTACACAATTCACAAATGCATGGTAAATCCTCCCTGTGAGGTATATAATTAATACTCAAAAGTTCTCCTCTCAGCCTTATCATCATGGATATTTCATGCACACTGTTTTTGTCATGGAAGTAGTTTCTATCTGACAGGTTGTGATCTAAACGACAATAAATTGATCTGAAGATTGATGATTTAGCTTCTTCCCTGTATTTTGATGCATGAAGTTCATCTACATTCTTAATCAGCCTATATAGCACTCCTTTCCAATTTGCAATATTTTGTATACTCAAGTCAATGTCCATACCACATTGCAGTGCCAGATCCAGCCATTCTGCGTACCAACTTGTTCCATCCGCAACAGTCTTTAAAGCTGCTTTTTTTGGCAGTCGCTCATTCATTACTTTCGCCAACTATTTGCTGCAGTAGTGTCATTCCATTCTGGTTCTTGCCGTCATCGTACATCAGATTATTGTTGCTGTCATAATAAAATGAGTGCTCACCGACAATCAATTTATGCCCGCGAATTTGAGTTTTTAAGTTTTTGTTTTTCTTAAACAATATCGCTATTAAGCTGTTGTATCCGTCTTCTCCTCAACCGTGCTGCTGTTGGATAATCTCGATGTATGGATATGCCGGTTTTCTTAAGCTTACTTGCCGCTTCAATGATATGGCCAACGTGTTCTCTGTTTTGCATTTCCACAATAATATCAGAGAACCTTTTATTTCTTGTGTTGAGCTTTCGTACTGATGAGATCAACGCCGAGTTATTAGTCTGCAATAATTCTAAACATAATTTTTTTGCCTTATCTGTTGGGTTCTCATTGCCACTTTCGTTTATGGTTGGGATATGGATTACGACATTTCTTTCGTTTGTTTTGGCTTCTAGAAATTCGACCTGTCTCTCCAATGTCAAACACTTTGTTTCCACTTGATGCAGTTGTTGTTGCAATGACTCATTCGCTATTTGCAGAGTTTGTAACTTATGGGAAATACCTTCAAGATCTGCCTTTGTAGGTAAATTTTTAAGTTTTTCGTCCAGAAGGGATGACATTGTTCTTGCAATTATTGCATTTAAATCATTAATAGGCATATACATAGGCTATATTATACATCTTTTTATTCTCAACTAGAGATCGTTACGAAAATTAAAATTATGTAACCCCAGGTATTCCTTTAAAAGTCAATAATTGAAATGCGTTGCCATTTTTACATGCGAATGTACATAGATACTGCAAGTTATGGATTCGTCGAAAAAACAAGTTTTAATATTACGATGATAGCGAAGACCAAAAAAGTTGGTCAAAAAAATCTGTCCATCTGTCTGTCTTATCTGTTTGCCTATTCGTCTGACTATATATATGTATGAAAGCTGCGCAAATCGCATACAAATCAAAGAAAAAGACAGTGATATGCACGGATAGTCTTTCAACTTTAGCCGCTATCGAAAACATCAACAATCGATCGTCCTACATCGGCTTAATCAGAGACAACATCATCAAACTTGGAGATAGAATAAAGGTTATATGGGTGCCAGGTCACATCGGTGTGAAGGGCAATGAACTCGCCGACCGTGAAGCCAAAATATCTGCCAGGAACAGCAACCTAGCCATCTCACAATTCCAACCCACCAAAAAAGATGTTCTAAAACTGACTTCCTCCTATCTGTACAATCGAAAAATACTGGATTGGTCTCAATATCATCACCACTACTCTTCCATCAACCAAAATCGCAGCCCAGTTACCTATCCAACCTCTACGTCTGCAATCATGAACAAATGCTTCACCAGACTGAGGATTGGGCACACCCAGCTCACACACAGTCACCTACTTACCAAGGACCCCCCACCCATATGTCACCTCTGCCAACTTAACATCCAGCTCTCCATCAACGATTTAACTACAGACTGCACGAAAATAAATGAAATTTGCAATAAACTTTTCAACAATAATTTAAAAAATCTCCTTTTGGTTCCTTCCGAACAAAACATTAAAAATACTTTTAAAATTTTAAAAATACTCAACTTACATCAGAATATTTAAACATTATTTATCCATAACCTCTGCGGGGGCGGTCGGTGAAAGTTCTTACTCTTACTTCCCCCGACCGCCCCCTTGTAGTTGGTAACCTCAAACATTCAAATTATTCAACTAAGTAATTTTATAATATTCAGCTAGAAGCCCTGGTAGCTATTAGCTTTTAAGTATTGCCCTGTACATTTATGTATAGTTTAATAAAAAAAAAAAATAATAATAATAATAATAATAATATAACCTTATTCCTTCAAACTAAGGTATGTATATGTATATCTAATTTAGCTATTGTAGGTACAGAAGGAAAATTGAATTTTTTGTTTTTGCAGCTCAAAAACTATCGGTACTTAAAGTTATGTTGAAGCTCATTTTTCTCGAAAACGACATTTTTCTCGAAAACGACTCAAACGATTTTTTTTTTCAAAAATAGTTTGTATACTATGATAAATGCAGAATACCTTCTGTATTGGGGTATTAATTTTTTTTTTTTGAAAAATGTTCTCCAAAAAATACCTACTTTTTTTCTAAGAAACCACTTAATAGATTTTGATAATTTTACTAATATACATTGAAATTCATCAAAAGAATAGGAGTTTCGAAAAATAATTTTTTTCAAAATCTCAAGCCATCACGATCAATGTTTTATTAAAGCAAGTTCGTGCGATCCAGTATAGTGGACTTTATTTTTAATTTTTTTGGAGATCCCTTAGACACTGTATTTGATGCGAGCGAAGCCGCGGGTAAAAGCTAGTACCTAATAAGACCTTAAGAGTTTTTTTTACATGAAAAATAAAAGTTAATGACGATTTCGATGCATTCGAAGATGAAAACAGGTTTTTGATTCAAGCTTTTGGAGGTTGACGGAGGTTGATGGTTGACAAAAAATGCTCCCCACCAAATACATACAATAGAATGTGGTATACAAACAAATTAACTAAACTAATATAAAAACTATTTAACGGTAGTACCCCATGGAGTTCAATCAAACTGCTTCTTGCGAGTAAGCGACAAATCCTCCAAGAGTAAAACTTTAAAAAAGCGCTTCTTTGCTAGCCTTTTACAACCAGCAGTAAATTTTAGCTTTCTTCGATTCCTGCATAATATCAACGCACACACAGGAATGGCTGAGAGAGTCTTCGGCCACGCTGGGATCTATTGTGCCAACATTTTAAACGGTATTCGGTGATCCTCGAATATTCCATTTGAAAAGCTGCGTTATTGATTTCGAAGCACAGATTTTAAAAACCCACCCAGGTCCCATGGCTTTTGATAGTATTTTTATATCTATCCTCTACCAACCCAAATTTGTGCTGCGCGTCGGTTCAATTCCGAATTCAAAAATCATTTCAATCAAAAATTACCAAAAACAGATTTAACAAAACAACGGACTTCCATTCCTGCCACTTGCCATTAAACTTTTAATTGGTAATAAAACAAATTCAATTAAGAATTTTAAATGAAGAAGAAAATAAAAAAAGGAAGCACTTTGTTGTCCACAAGCCCATAAACAGACTCATTTGGAAAACAGCAAAACGTCCCGAGAATACTGAATGTTTCTTTTCTTTTTCATTTTCATTAAGGACTAAAACCCAATTTCAAATCCCATTACTGTGACAATTAATGCAATACCCTCATCAAGATTTCGGTCCACCAAGTCATCTTGATCAGGCTCTTAGTCTAAACTCCATAAGCGAAACCCTTTCCATCCCCTCATTTTGTGGCACTTCCAAGTCTTAAACCAAGTAAACTATGTCCTTTCAACAATATAACGCGAACACCCCATTATTACTCTATTCCAGGATCTTGCTTAAATGTTGCTTCATTCGCACGAAGCCATTCGAGGAATTTAAATTTTCTTCATCTTGCTTAGATTATGTCTTTTCTTGTGGGATCCCTCAGCCCACCAACGCAACGCCTAAAGCCAACGCCAAAGCTGAAGCCACATCCTTTGGAAAACAGGACAACGGAAACTTAATTCGGCAAACGGCAACAAGTCCTTGCAAAAAGTTAGTTTGTTGAAAACAAAACAATTTTCATTAAAACGCCCAAGGCGCAATTTTGTCACACTTCACTTGACGACAGTGTGTTGTTCTTGGCTTCGGGTTCGTAATGGGGTTGGCTTTTCAAGAAGGACACTCAGAAAATGTGCGGTGACAATTAATGAGGCTGCACGCAAATAAGGCAAAAGTTTTGACAACTCATTTATTTGCGTCAAAAAAATTTCAACAAACTTCGATCGATGAGTGAAGAATTCTTGAGGGTGCTTCCTCTTTCTTATTCAATTTGCTGGAGTTTTTTTTTTTTCTGATACTTTTTATGCAGTTTTTTTTAATGTGTCTTGACGTTGTCGGCGTCAATGACGTAAGGCAGAAGAGAAGCTGTCATTATTTTAGTCATCAGCGCTGTTTGAAGGAGAATGGAGAAGATAAGGACATATGTATGCCATCGTGCCATCGCTTCACTGGGTTGTTGACAGTAATGAAGATTGAACGGCTCGCTTTGAGGAAAGCTGAATATGACGGATGCAAGGTCTACTGGAAAGGATGCGGTGCAGTTGTGTTTTCTTAGGCAAAGTTTTATGACTCACATATTTGTATAGCTGTAAGGATTTTTGATGCCTTTTTGCCTTCTCAAATGATGTGCATGGCGAGAAATCATTTTAACTATCAATCAGATGGTTGCTATTGATAGGCGATTCGCCAACCATTTTGTGTGTTCAATCATTAACACGAATTCCAACATTGTGTTCAGGATTTGTTTCCATTAAGTAAGTCATGTCTGAAAGTATCATCTATGGAGCGAGCTGAAAAATAGCCTGGTGACCGAAATTCAAAATGTTTCCAAGATGGTCTTTTTGAATTTAAGATTCAAATTGAAATGGAGAAAACATCTCAAAATTTTAGGGGTAACAGTATTTTGATTGTAAA
This sequence comes from Platycheirus albimanus, assembly GCA_916050605.2. NCBI lineage: Eukaryota > Metazoa > Arthropoda > Insecta > Diptera > Syrphidae > Platycheirus > Platycheirus albimanus. The sequence goes on along the minus strand of OU696697.1, from coordinate 12,256,933 downwards.
AAAAATCTTCCAACAATACAAGACTTGTCTTTTTATACCGATAAAATCCGTTAAACAACCTCAACTTGGCAAAATAAAATTATGTTTTTGGAACAGTTACGATAAAAGCACAACTCTAAAAAAATGAACACGCAAGCTTTAGGTACGTTTTCTTTTAAATAAATAAAAATATTTCAGTTTGGGCGTGGCTGACGCCCACTTTTCATACAAAACCATCAATATTGTTTTTATAAAATAACAATGCTTATATTAGAGCGAAAAACATTAAATTTTGTGGGTATTACTTGTACATAAATGTCTTGAAATAAAAAAAAATTGATTTTAGGCGTGGCGGACGCCCGCTTTTCATTAGAAACTATAAACAATTGTTTTTGCAAATATGTTTAAGGTATTTATAATGAATCTCCAAGCCCAAATTTGTGCGTCTCTAAGTCGAAACTAAGAAGATTGTACATATATGAAATGAAATTTTTGAGTTTTGGGAGTGGTTTCCACCCCTTTTTCATGAAAGAACAAAAAACGTAGTGTCAAAAATTTAAGGTAGCTACTTTTAACCTTTTTCTCCGTTCGTTATTCGAAAAATATATCTCTTCATTTTCCAAATTATATTAAACAATAAACTGAGCTTCAGAATTGAACGAAATAAATACTATAAACTGAACAAGCCCGATGACACCATAGCAAAGCAGTCTTTTCAATGAAATCTTTCAGGTAAAGGACAAATTGGAAGAACAAAGAAAACATGGAGGTAAATAGCTTTGAACTTGTGTCTAAAATTAAGAGTTGTCGTCAAAGACTTGAATGTTTACAGTCTAGTTTTAAAACTTGAAATTGGGCAGCAAAAAATTGTTTTTAATTCTTCTTTTCTAATAATTCTTAAAATAGATTCCTATTTTACAGAAATATGAATTTCCAACTAATTTAAATAATAATAACAGGCTCTGGGCATTTAGTTTCCAAAATCGATATGATTCTGAAATCAAAAGGTCAAATTTGACAAGCTTATTAGAGTTAAAACCATTTTTTATGATGCTTTTAAAAATCATCAGAAAGCGGATTGTATTTTTACAATAGTTTCAGCAACGCATTATTGATAATTACGAGTATGTTTATCAAAACTACAAAAACTACTTTAGAGGAATAAAAGGCTTAATAAACTATTACACTGCGGCTTTATCAAGTTTAAAGTTGATTTAGGTGTACCTCAAGGGAGTTACCTTGGCCCTATGCTGTGTGTGATATTTTTAAATAACCTTCAATGAACCTTCTTCAATGTATACTTAAAAATATGCGATTTTAATTTCTGATGACGACTGAATTTTAACGGCGTTGGTCAGGCTGGACTAAGGAAATGATGGCCGATTCGGTCCTTTCTTATCCGATCAAATTAATTAATGCATTTAAACAAAAATCAAGCTTTCATCACAATCTTAGTCTTTAAAAGTAGATTTTTATTATTATTGTTAGTGAAAAAAGTTAAAAAGGGAGTATATTATTCGTATCTAGAATTCTTTAAAAATTAGTTTCGGTATAAATAGAGGCCATGATGTGTGTATTCAGTGAACTGAACTTAATCATTCATGACATATTTATTTATTAACATTATCAGAGCGTGTTTGATATACATGCACGCATCTTTGAACTCCAAAACAAAATATAAATTCAATCGTGAATAAATTAATATTAATTCCATTTTCATCTTTTAAATTCGATTTATTATTCATTTCATTCAATGATATCGGTTCGGTCTTTGAAATATTATTCCATCATACAAATAAACAAGTGGTTTGTTATTTTAACATGTTTATATTTTAACAAGGGTTAAACAAAAACATAACCAAACCTATATTCAAAACCACAAAACTGGGTCCTTAAAAAAATATCTAAAAACAACATTATCAAACATAAAAAAAACAGCTTTATGACTCAATATTTATATAAAAAAAAAAGATACATTATGCTTATGCACTCATGTGTGGGCTTCCCAGTTCGAATTCAAAGTGTGTTACATGAAGTGTGATGAGGTAAGCAAAGCCCTAGGAAACGGAAAGACGATATATATTATTATAATCTGAACTCTAGGAAGATGTACAACTTTCAAAAGCCCCTAACATGATGGTTATAATTTAAGAAATGAAAATGTTCCTGAAATAACATTTCATTTTTATGTCTTAATATCTTTTCCATCCATCTAAGCATCTTACAACATCTCAAAGATACATTGTAGGGTATGAGTTTTGTATATAAAAATAGCAAAATATAAAAAAAGCGAAAACCAAGATAACAAGAACTAAAAATGATTTCTTGCACACTGCGAACATCAATCCTTCGAATCCTGCCAAAGGGAAAACAACATACAAGTAAAATGTAGATGAACGAGGAACATTTCTGCTGATTTCAACACAATTTTGTTTTTGTTTTTATCTTGCTACACCGCACCCAGCACACCGTACCGAAGTCTGGTTCCTTTTCCTTTGCTTTCCAGTGGTAAAAATAAGGAAACATGCAATTATGTCGAAATGGAAACCAAAAATGTCAAAGTTCTTTCGAAGATAATGGTTAAATATTTTTATCCCAAAAATATATTTTCTAACAAAAAAAGGGGATGACCAAATAATAACCAACTGTCCTTACCAATTTACGTCACGGTTTCTATCTCTACGAGTGGAAAATATTGCTTCCGTTTATAGAGCTCACATAATGTCATTAATTAAAGAACATTCGACCATTTTGTTTTCCACTATAGCTTTGTTTTGTACGAAAAAGATCAAGTACAGAAATATCCGTTAAGAATAATTTTCATGCTGCAGAAACATTCAGGCCAGCTGATTTAGCATTGAGTAATACCCAAATGGTTAAAGTTTTAGTTCTTAGAAATTCAGACTACCTAGACCTACGTACATATACATGGGTTCAAATTAGTGCCATTATTCTTTTTTCACCACGATCTTTCAGTAAACGTTAAAACTCCATGCGTTGTCCAACTCTATCCAAAAAATTGTTCCCCATTATCCTCAATTGAAATTAATGTTTCGGGTGTTTTTAATGTGTACAATTCTACGTGGCTTCACTTTTCTGACCAAACAACATCACAGGCTGGATATAGGTATGCCAATATTTTCGACAAAATAAATTGACTTTAGCTTGTTGACGAGCCAACCCTACTCATGACATTAGAGGTCAATATACGCATGCACCTATTTTAGAATAGTTTCTTACCTCGCATTCCTGATAACTGCAAGTTGAAAATAGGAAAGCCAACTGTTTTAACACTTTCTGAGGAAGTTTCTTTTCAAAAGGCCATGGAATGTCTGATTCACCATTAGATCATGAAATATCTTTGAAAACGAAAGTGTCTTATAGGGTTTTCACAATGGACCAAAAACTCAAAAAGTTTACGAAACCTAGTTGGAGCATTTTCACACTGAACAAAAACTAGGTTTTGTTTGACGTTTCATGAATATGTGAGTGTTTAACGGTTACTTTTTCCAAAAAATCCCTTGACATTTAGTGAAAATCCCACTCAAATAAGAAATACACCTCGCTTTTTCTCCCTTTTGTCGGTAAAAATCCCATACTCTGAGAACACTACACTGTTTTATCGACGAGTTGATGGTGCCAAAAGATCAGTTTGTTTTCACATACTTGCGATTGCAAGTAGGTTTTGAGGAGTTTTATTAAAAACTACTAGTTTATGAAAGAGAACAATGTAGGGGAAACCTTGTGGTTTTGGTGTAGGTTTTGGGGTATTGGACGAAAACCGAGTTTTTGATCCAGTGTGAAAAGCCTATTAATGATCCGCAAGAGGGTTTTCGCACCAACTGGTCCACTGATAATGTTGGTATCTCTTATGAAGAGTGGAACAAATCCTAACATCGTTTTGGAGAAATGAAAATTATTATTTTTATAAATGGCTTTTATAGGGCCTTTTCATAACATCTCAAGCAAGCTATGCACGATAGCTGTCATCAAATGGCTTTTATAAGGCTTTTTTTTAACATCTTAGGCAAGCTATGTGCGGTAGCTGTCATCAAATTGCTTTTATAATGACCTTTGATAACATCCAAAGCAAGCTTTTAACATTAACTGTCATAAATAATAAAAAAAAAAAAATAGGTTTTGATTGTGTTGACTATCGATTGTTAGTTCCTTTTAGACAATCTTAATCGAAAAGCGCTCAGTTAAAACGCGTGCAAAAGTGGCTATGAAAAGGATAAAATATGCATTGCTACAAAGTTCTCTGTTTTCCAGTAATCAGTACATACATACCATTCTCTCTTTATTTACATAACTGATAACATTTTAAAGAACTAAGACTGTTGATAATAGCAAATTAATTTATTTTGTGTAAGGCCTTCAATGGCCAGCCTTACAAAAATTGTTTGCATTGACTTGTCGTGGAGACGTGGAGAGCCTTATAGCAGCTTATATTTTTTTTAATTTTCAGTTGACAACTTCAGAAGGCCTTATACAGGCCATATTGTACCTTTATCAGCAAGCCTTGTATAGAACTTTTTAAATTAAATTCTAAAGGGCTTATACCAGCTATTATTTTAATTGTCAGCGTTTGAAATGTGTGGCTTGCGAAAATTTGCCTTATACGAACCGTATACAAGCTATTACTTGCCAAACTCAAAAAATTGGCTTGTATAAGGCTAAATTGTTACTTGGGCATACAGCCTAAACAGCTATACCGATTTTCTTCAAACTTAGTACACAGTATTATTATGACGTCCTACAAAGGAGTTTTTGGAATTAGCATTCTAGCTCGAAAACTAACTGCCACACGATTCTCACTGTCTCGATAAAACTTTCTGAATAGCGTTTTTTTATGTAAATTATATGTTTTGGTTGTAAAAGATTTTTCAAGAAAAGTCTTATAACGGTACCTCCCATAGGACCGTTTTTTTTTAATCAGATTTTCTCGTTAGCCTTATGACGGATTTCGATGAAATTTTTAATTTATTTATTTTTATTTATAAAATTTATTATTTTTATTTATTTTTTATTGATAAAATATTGTTAACTCTTACATTTTTCAAAAAAAAAAAATGAAGTTCATTTTGTTTTAATTTTTGGTTTTTTCAAAAACATTTTGGCAATTTTTTTTTTAATTTTATTTTTTTGATAAAAATTGCAAAGTGCTAGAATTTTGCATACTCGAAAAAAATGGAATATGTTTTGGAAAAGTTTTTGAAAAAACCGGTTTTTGAAAAAAAATTTCTTAAAATTCAAAACAGTAAAACAATTCAGATGGCTTGCGTTATTTTTTCCAGAAAACGATTTAACTAGTGATTTTAAAGTGATCAATAAAATTTAATATGATTTTTTTCTGCTTTTTTCCCAAAAATCTGAAACCCAAAGACCACTGTCGCACATTAGAGCAATTTCGTCCGACCCATTCGTTCACTTTATTTTATCGAGAATGAATGCTTTTGTTATCTACGAAGCCCTTCTTCAATGTATTGGAAGTTCCCTTTCCTGCCATTACATTTGCCCAAAAATTCACAAAATTAATGCTGGTGTGCCACAAGGCTCCGTTCTGTCTCCGACTTTTTTCCCATCTTTGCAAAAAATGTTCTCTTGTCTAAAACTTCTGATCCACTAAATTGTTTCGCTGATGATAGTTTACTCAGCTTTTCATTTACCTTTCCATATTTTTACAACCCTGTTCTTCGGACGTGGTATTACACCGACAACGTTTGATAAGCTCATGAAATTGTATGCTTCATCAGCTAACTCACAAGTGGGTTTTGCAAAGAAATAAAACTTTGACTCAATTGAGTTCGCAGCGACACTCATGATTTCTTGAAAAAAATGGTCCCAAAAACGTTTCAGAAAAATTTTAAAAATTTTAGATTTTTTTTTTTTTAGTTTGAGCCCGCACACAAGGGGTTATTAATACCCTTAATATGAGTCAACACAGTGCGAGCGTTCAGGAAATGAGGATAGGAGATAAAAGGAGGTGCCGGTGCACATTGGTTTTGAATGCCTGTATATCGCAATGGGAGGGAAAAATCGAGCCGGGTAAAGCATTCCACATTCTTGTAGTGCGGCTAAAGAAAGAGTCTCTATACTTAACAGTACGTCCGAAGTTAGGCTCGAGGGTAAATTGGTGGGCGTTCCTTGCGGTGCGGGTGTTACGGGGAAATTGTTTTAAGGGAGGAACGCATCTGGCTATTTCGCTGGAGCACTGTTTGTGGAAGTAGCGATAAAACAAGGTTAGACAAGAAACATTACGACGATGTTCAAGTGAAACAAATGTTTCGGTAATGGTTCTTTCACCTATCAATTTTAAGGCTCTTTTTTGAATCCTATCCAGTAGGCGCAAGTGAGTGACAGGAGCACCTGCCCAGATATGAGAATTGTACTCTAGCTTCGGGCGAATGAATGCCTTGTAGATTATAGCCAGATCAGAAGGGGAAAAATATTTCTTGCATCGATTTAGGAAACCTAAGCAATTTGCGGCATTTTTGGCGACGTCAAATATGTGATCGTTCCACAAAAGATGATTTGTGATGCACATACCTAGAACGCAGAGCTGATCGGTTTCCTCAATGCAAGTGCCACTCATGGACAGTGGCATAGGGGGTAGGTTATGCTTTAACGACAGAAGACAGCATTGAGTTTTTGAAGCATTAAATTCCACGCGGTTGATGATTCCCCATTGGACAATGCTGTCAAGATCGGAATTTAATGAGCTTATCATACGATTTCGTTGCAGTTCCACATCCGAAGGACATGGATGTGAATCTGGAAACGAGTATGAAAAGCTGAGAGTACTGTCGTCAGCAAAACAATTTAGTGGATTAGAAGTATTAGACAAGAGATCATTTATAAAGATTAAAAAGAGAGTCGGAGACAGAACGGAGCCTTGGGGCACACCAGCATTTATTTTGTGGGTAGCAGACTGAAAACCGTCCAAAACAACGCGAATTGAACGGTCCGAAAGGTAATTTCTAATCCATCGAAGGAGGGGTTCATCGATGCCAAATGCACGCATTTTCGATAAAAGAGCTTCATGCCAAACTCTATCAAATGCCTTAGAAATATCAAGTGCAATAATCTTACTTTCTCCAAAACGATGTAAAGATTTGTTCCACTGTTCGGTGAGATATACCATCATATCACCAGTGGAACGATTGCTACGAAAACCGTACTGCCGGTCATTAAGAAGTTTCCGTTTCTCAAGATATTTCTTGATCTGAAAGTTTATCAGAGTTTCCATGACCTTGGAAAGAAGGGAAGTCAGTGCAATTGGTCGGTAATTTGAGGGGGATGAAGATACGCCTTTTTTTGGGATGGGCTGGACAAATGCTGTTTTCCATCCACTCGGGAAGAGACCTGTAGAATAGGAAAGATGGAAAAGCTTACGCAGTGGTTTTGCCAGCGTGGAAGCACACCTCTTCAGAACTATGGGAGAAATACTATCCGGGCCAGCGGATTTGTGTATGTTGAGATCTTTTAGTACTCTTGCAACTGTACGAGTGCGAAAGAAGATTTGTCCCATAAAACCATTCACGTTCTCAAGTACAGGAGGAGTCATATCACACTGGGGTAGCGTTGAATTAGCAGCAAACTTTGCTGCAAATAAATCTGCTTTCGCTTGGGAGCTTACCACAGGAGTGTTATTTTCAACGAGTGTCGGAACCGAAGACGTGGTAGAGTTACGTACATTTTTTACGAATGACCAAAAATTTTTACTACCACTGGGACATTGTAGTATTTTTTGCCTTGTTTTTTGTTCATGCAAAAATTTGGTTCTTTGAATGTGAGCATTACAGGTCTTTCTAGCTTGTTTGAACTTTTTCCGGTTTTCCTCAGAAGGGTTGGCTTTATAACATCGGAAGCTTACTTCTCTCTCCTTGATAGCCTCTTTGCAGCTCAAGTCGAACCATGAATTCTCTTTAGGTTTGATATTTTTTGTTCTATTCGGAACAAAATGTCTCATCCCGCAGAGAATAATGTTTGTTATCATATCAGCGCTGGAGTCTACGTCACTATCGAGGAAGCATAGTGACCAGTTAAAGTTTCTGAAGAAATCATTGAGACCGTCCCAGTTGGCCTTCTCGTATCGCCATACGGTTCTCTTAGGGATGTTTTCTTTAACTGTACTATTGGAACACGAGAAAATTGCTGATATGATACAATGATCCGACGTGCCTAGGGGCGATAATACATTTATCGTGTATTTATCAGGATGAGAGGTAAGAAACAAGTCTAGGGTGTATGCGGAATGACCTGCAATGTCAGGGATTCGTGTTGGCTCGTCGACAAGCTGAGTCAAGTTGTTTGACTCAGCGAAGAACTCAGCATACCTTCCTTCGGGTGTTGTCTGACCAGAATATCGAAGCCACGAAGAATTGTATACATTGAAATCGCCCGTAACAACGATTTCAGTGCGAGGATAAAGGGAAACAATTCTTTGGATGGAGTCAGACAGTGCATCGAATTCGATAAAAGTCGAGTTACTGTCCAGATTTGGGCTTCTATAAATAAAACATGTATGGATGACGTGCTTTTGTACGGTGAATTTAAACCACATGAAATTGAAGTCTGTGTTTGAACACTGACCGTATTGTGGTAGAAGCTGGTAAGCAACGTCATTTCTAACGTATACGGCTAATCCGTGATAGGAAAAGAATAATGGCACTAAGCTGTACCCGTGTAGGTTAAATTCTAACGGATCAGAATTATCACTTATTTGGGTTTCACTTAGTGCCAAAACAGCTGGCCTGTACGTAGCAGTGTGAACATACGCGGCATAGAAATTCTTTCTTAGCCCCCGAATGTTGCTGTAATCGACCCTAAAGTTACCTGTCATTACGATATACAAACATATAGTGAAAACCAATAACGAACGACTATTCTATAATAGTTGCACATCAATCACCAAAAAGACTTCATAAAAACACACCAACATGAGTAATTATGCCTTCATATTAATATGTTCCTAATCCGCCCCTGGAAACTTACATGCAACTACTAATACATTCATCTACTATCATGATTTCAATTGATACCTCAATGCGTGTGTACACATTTGAATATAGCAATTAAAACCATGATAGGCTGTGTGTAAGAAGAGGGAAGGGAAGAAGAAGGGAACCACTCGATGCTAATCCACAGATGACAACGACACTGAATTTTCCTTGCGCGAACTGATAGCGGATTTTGTTGTTGGATTAGCTACTGTGCTTTTGTTTTAAATTTGGGTTTGGTGGTTGGGGCTATTTTTTTTTTTTTTAACTAAATTATTCGCAGGTGGTAGCGGTCGACTTTTGTTGTTGCATTTAATATTAACTTCGAACACTGGCACTGATCTATATTGCGCGCGCGTTATGTTAATATTTTGATGGGCTATTGTAGGTAGGTAATGATTTGCACTTTTTTTTTAATTTTTTTTTTTTTTTTTTGGGCTATTTATAAAATAAGTTATTTATAAAATAAGTTTTGGACACAAGACACAACTTTATGGGGTGTAAAAAATAAAACAGAAAACACAGTTTGACAAGACGAGGGATCTTCGACGCCGACGACACACAGCGCGTGCGCTGCCGGTGGTAGGCAGTACGACACTCCAGATCTTTTCAAAATGATGGGACTTCCTAACATGACCTTCTTTTTTTTAGTTTAATCGATTTCTGGAAATGTTTTTTGTTCTCCTTAGAATTTTTCGAGCAAAAGCGATTGAAATTCCTTCAGTTCCAATCCATTACAACAAATCCTCACATCCATTAGATAAAATCCATCGTTACGAGCAAAGACGATTGCACCATAAACGATAATCCTCGTTTCTTGACTGTGCACTGTACACTGTGCATCCACTTTCCAAGAACTTAGCATTTAAAGCGCCCGCCATGAGCAAGGAACAATCTAAAACGTCGAAGAAAAAAAAAAATCCTTGAGTCATAAAATGTATTCCAGAATTGGAAGAGTTTTTCCTTTCTTTTCCATTTAACGAAATAAAAAATCAACAACTGAGAACTGAAGTATCGAACGGAAACTTCGGTAAGTCTGCGGAGTCCTGTTTCGCATATACTCTGCTCCTAATGTTATTAAATAAATCGAAAATGACACGAAGGAAATCCTTTCTAAGTTCACATCTCCCTCTCCAATTCGTCGTCCTTTTCGAATGTTGCTGCTGCTGCTGCTGGCTCCAACTCCAGATCTTGTTGTTAAGTTTAAGTTTGATAAGTGGCAAAGCGTCATAGTCTGCAACGAAGTACGAATATAGTTTTTACCATCCATATTAGCGGATTGATATTAAATTGAGCTGCAAAGGATGAAAAAGTTCACCCTAACTCTGACTGATTGACTATGAAGGATTATCTGGCAATTTCGCACGAAGAAAAAAAAATGTGCGGGGATAACTTTTGCAAACGAGATAAAGTTTCTTCTTTTCGAGCGCAAAATAGGAATACAATTTATATGAGAGAATGTTTGGGATAAACTTTAATTTTTTGGAAGGATTAAAGTTCTGTTCATACTCCAGATGGGGTCTGTTTTTGGTGGGAACTTTTGTTTTGATCTGAAGTTGATGCAAATGCCGAAGAATCTGAGTGATGGAAAACGATTTTTGTATATAAAAAGTTGCCAATAGTAAATTGTGTTTTTTTTTAGGAGTGTGGTTATCAATCTGGCAATCCTTTTTTCGGATTTTGTCTTTTTGACAGCTGTCACTTGATTTATTCTCATAATGAATAGACATACTTTTGAACAACGTTTGCAAATCGTACACATTTAATACCAAAATAATGGTGCAGTTCGCGCGACGCATCACACACTGCGTCCATATTCGGTCGACATAATCGCCCAGGAATTTTTTTGAGCCAGCCGTGGCGGCCACTTGCCCAAAATCATTTTTAAAACATAATAGCAAACCCTTATCCTTATAATAAAGCTGAATTCTTGGCCAGAACATTAAATTATATGCGTTTTATTTCTTCTTGAAAACTACACGTCTAAAAAAACACCCTTTATAATGTTAGTTGAATTAGAAATGAGTTCGTTCAAATATTTTATAAAAATCACGCTCTTAAAATTGGGCGTATTAGTGATTTTCGCTCTCATAAGCATTGTTATGTTATAAAAACAATATTGATGGTTTTGTATGAAAAGTGGGCGTCAGTCACACCCAAACTGAAATATTTTTATTTAATTGGAAGAAGATTTAACCCAAAGCTTGCATGTGCTTTGATCGTAACTGTACAAAGAACACAATTTAATTTTGACCAATGGAGGTTGTTTAACGAAAATGGCGATTGTGGGCGGATTTTACCTGTTCAAGAACTTAGCCTTACTCTTTAACCAAAGATTATTAGCGTGCTTCAATTGTACCTGTTTGTTAAAGTCCTAAACAGGCAACAATTCAGTGAAACCCCACAAAAGAAGAATGGATGTCACCACATGTGACGAAGAATAGAACAAAGGAGACACTTCCTCTGTGATCGACTCAGCTTGATACGTTGTAACGAAGTTACACATTTCCTCCACTGCCACCGACCGCCGCCCCCGATCGCCATAATGAGTGCATCAGCCAGTGACCATCATCACCGACCGCCACCGAACGCCACAACAATCACCACGACGATTTTTCTACAACGCTAAGTGTATACCAGAGACCAGCCAGTGACGCAACACAACCATTGTCCTCTATGGGAGCAAAACCGACCACCCCTCCGCCCCGTACCGCTGATTTGGACTACCAACCAACTCGGAACACATATATGATAGTAACCAGCAGAAAAATCCAACAAACAGAAGGAAATATTTTAGTACATGTATTTTTAGTCTTTAATGTTATAATTCACATTTCCTTATTACTGAAATATTCCATAAGTATAAGCAGAATTTGTATGGAAAAATCAGACTCGAGCTCCCAGCCATTGGTATATATATTGGAATACCAGCAGAAACCTTAACATATTTTGAAGTAAAGGCGTTAGGCCATCAGTTTCTTGTCGTGGGTTAGCTGCCATTGTAAGCTACAACACAGACCTAATTTGTTTCTTGTCGTAGAGCGCTTCCTTTTAGGAGTCTCTACAGACCTAATCAGTTTCTTGTCGTGAAACTCTACAGACCTAATCCGTTTATTGTCGTGGGGTTGCTGCAGTAGTAGGCTTCACCACAGACCTAATCAGTTTCTTGTCGTAGAGCGCTTCCTTTTAGGAGTCTCTACAGACCTAATCAGTTTCTTGTCGTGGGGTTGCTGCAGTCGTAAGCTTCACCACAGACCTAATCAGTTTCTTGTCGTGGAGCTCTTCTTTTCAAAGAATCTCTACAGACCTAATCAGTTTCTTGTCGTGGAGCGCTTCCTTTTAGGAATCTCTACAGACCTAATCAGTTTCTTGTCGTGGAGCTCTTCTTTTCAAAGAATCTCTACAGACCTAATCAGTTTCTTGTCGTGAAGCGCTTCCGTTCAGGAATCTCTGCAGACCTAATTCGTTTCTTGTCTTGGAGCTTTTCTTTTTAAAAATCTCTACAGACCTAAAACCAATTATTGTCATAGAGGCAACTCTATAGACCAAATATAGTTGGAATCGCTTCTTGTCGTAGGATAAACCCTAGAGGCCAAATTATTTAAGCTATTTAATACTATATTGTACATCGAATCATTGATTAAGTTTTATTATCAAGTCCGTATATGAAGTAACTTGTTAAGAATATTTTGATAAATAAAAAACACTGTTATTTCGGAGTTCAACACTCTTCAACCCTGAGTTTTCGCTTTCTTTGGGAACAACCCTGGACTTCGACGAGCCTACCTCAGCCTAAGTATAAAAAAGCATCACAACGTTCAAGGTCAGAAGTCTTCTGAGTATGATAGAACACACTCATCCCTGTTATCCGTCCATGCAATTTTTCTCCCCGTTAAATTAAATCTTCAAAATTTTATTTGAATTCCAACAAAACGCTGAAAGCGTCCCACAGTCAACAGCCTTCGATCTATTAAATAATTATTCCCATCACTGTCCTTTCCAAAAACATTAGAAAGGACATAACCAGATGTGACTGGTAAGCAAAATCTTTCACCATCTCTCACAATATATCTCCCAAGCCAAAAATAAATGACAGTGATGACAAAATCTCTACCCATTCCCCATCAGATTAGTCTCCACAATCTAAAAATAAATAAAAGGACATCCACCTAAAATAAGAACACATACTCTTTCGTATATAAAGCCAATCTCAAATAGTCCCAAAAGCCGAAATCCAAATAAATACAAAATAAAAGTCCTTATTTGTTTCTATCTAAGCCGCAGATCAGTTGCAATGTTTGTTATATTCTATCGGCAAGGAGTGTACAAGGATTCACAAATTGCTTCTGGTCCAGCGACAAATTCAGTCGAAATAAAAATCCAATTGTGTTGTGTCTGTGTGATAACAACATAGAGAAAAAGGACGACAATTATTAAGTGTTCATTCGTCCTTCTTTCAATCCAAACAAAGTTGTGGATTTCCAATAGACAAGTATAGTTTTGGGAAGGATACAACATACAAGTGGATTCCCCTATGTTAGAACAAACACTCCAGTGATGAGTTTAAGATAAGCAGCAACAGCATTTACGAATACGAATCCTTCCGAAGATGAGTCAATTCTTTGAAAAAGGATTTTCTTGAATGGATTTTCCAATATATTGTTTATCCCTAAAATAAATAAGCCAGAGCCAGACGATAGCAATCAGGATACATAAATGATCCAAAGGAAATATCTGGGCGTGGCTTTTTTTTTTTATAAGATAGCCTTCATGTTCATGGACCGTCATGATATTAGTCCTTATTCAAGCATCGCTTAGTGGTCAGTTTTTTTGCCTTCTTGTTTTCATTTGTTTTTGCAAAAGTGAAAAGATGAACCCATTTTTTTGTTCTTGGCCACTTTGTTCGTTTATTTTTAAAAAGAGATTGTGTTCTTATCGATGGGTTTAGTCATCCCAAAATATCTTAATAAGGATTCATGGTCAAGATCCGGAAGTTTGATATAGATTTTATTTGAAGAAAAGTGAGATGATATGAGAAACTTAAACAAACATATAAGACTTGATTGGAAGTGTAATTTTTGTTTAGAAAGGACTTTTTAAGAACCTGCTTAATAAATTAACTTTAAATGCTTTCGACTCGGTCACATAATTTCAACTTTGCGGAAGCGAAGCAATTGTTCTCTTTTATTTTATGTTTCTAATTTTCATTCAAATAAATCAATTCTTTAAGCTTCCTGCTGGGAATAAGCTCTTTATAATCCTGAATCCACAAAATTTCATAAGAACAACGTTTTCATTAAATATACAAGAAAAAGTGCCAACGTTCAAAACCATAACTTGAACTCCATTGTTCCTTAATTTTCACCATCAACAATATATTTAATCGAGTGCCCTCTGCAGTACACTAAACTCTCCTTATGCAATATCTACTCTACACACTCTCACTTCGGAGAGAACTCAGCTTTTTAAACACAATAATAAAACAAAAAAGGAATCTCCTTTATCGCAACCAGCCCTTCCTACATCCTTGATGAGAGAAGCCAAAATTGAAAAAGCTGTGAAAATTACACACCATAAAAGCAACACCACCACCATCGATTTACGATCCTTTAAGGATATATACCCAACCCATACCAAATACAAATAAGATTATTATTTTTCGATGGACACTTTACATCCATGTGTTGTGTACCAAGAGTATGGAACAACACGCCACGCTGCTGCCATCGCCATCATGCCTGCACATCGTTTTACGTGCAATTAAATTCTTGAAAAACGTCCATAAAATATATATACTCGCAATAAAGGACCACTTGCACGTCTGGACGGGACATTACAACCCAATTGTTTGGTCATCCTGTTGGTTGTGGAGAGTTATTTTTGTTTGTTTGTGTCCTTAAAGTCAGTTCTTGTTGAGTTCATTTATCAGAAATGTGTGAAGATTTTTTTCTTCTAAGCGATGTCCTTAAGCTTGTTGAAAATTCAAAGCACCAAGGACTTTCACTTCAAAAGAACATGAAAGGATGAACGGGAGTGTATTCAATTATGTGGAGCATGTACGTGAAATAATTTTAATGTTTTGCAGTGCAAGGAACGTGTGAGGAAAACAAGAGGAAGTTGGAAGGATTTAAGTGTGGTTATATAAAGTCCTTAAAAAAAATACACAGAAATATGTACAAAAGACCAGGGACTTAATCAGTAACCATTTCTTGTGTTACCTTTTTATCTCATCTGACAATTTTGAATGATTCCGCACTGCCAAATAAAAGACTCAAACAATAAATCTATTTCCAGCGTTTATTCTAATAAACAGCCGTTGAAAGCATCCTTCAACATGAGATTACATCAACATTAAACTGGCAAGCCACAGTACTGTGTAGGCATTTCTCGAACCCATATTCAATCCATCAACTAACCCTTCTTCCAATTAAAGGAACGGCAGGTTAGAAGTGAAACAGCAAAAACCTTTGTGTAGCACTCGATGTTTCATGGCAGTCCTTTCACTTTGGAATGGCAAGGATCAGAGAGCACCTTAGACTAGCCTTTACAACGTTTGGGTGATGTGAAGTGTGGAAATTGTGCGGAATAGGTAAATGGTCTATTTATGCAAATTTTGTGATTGGTTTGCTTGGGTGGTATCGTTCAGGTGAATATCACCAAAATGTTAGTTGATGATGTGAGGATTGATTGGAAGGCTTAAAAACAACAAAATTGCAAAAGAAGGAATGAAATAGAATGCACGACTGGAATTTATTTCAGCCATTTGCAATTTCATCGAATTCGGTCCAAGAACAAAACAGATTATATTACGAAAATTAACCTGTAAATTCAATTTCTACTTGCGATTAAAGGTAGGTACTATGAGGCAAGTAATGCATTCGTCGAAAAAAGAAATTTTGAGATATCAAGCATGTCACTACGATGACGGAAAAAGATGATCGAAAAATTCTGTATGTCTGTCTGTCTGTCTGTTTGACAATTAGAGCCCAAACGGGTGGGCCGAATCGCTCCAAATTTTTCGTATAGAGTTTTTTAGGTATTGTACAGATGGGGATTTGAATTTTGTTTTTTTTTTTCAGCTAAGGCTTATTTTTCTTTAAAACGGCTTTAACAAATTTGATTTAAAAAAATTACTGAAGGTTTTTAGGTTAAGCTTATGTTGGCGCCACTGGTGCGTGGTACTCCAAGGCCTTGCTGAGAATGCCCCTCCAGCCGGCTCGATCTCTAGCTGTCTCCAATTTCGTACTCCAAGTTGACGGATGTCTCCCTCTACCTGGTCACTCCATCGAAGATGAGGTCTACCTTGGCTTCTGACTCCCTCGGGTTTGGCGTTGAAGACTTTACGAGCTGGAGCGTCGATGTCCATTCGCTCTACATGGCCCAGCCATCTTAGTCTTTGGATTCGAATTTTTCTGGCTAGGCTTATGTCGCTGTACAGCTCGTACAGTTCATTGTTATATCTTCTTCTCCAAACGTTGTTTTCGCGATTTACGCAGACAGGACCATAGATCGTACGCAGAACTTTTCTCTCGAAGACTCCAAGTGAATTTTCATCCGATTGGGAGAGGGTCCATGCTTCCGCACCATATAGCAGGACCGGGATGATGAGTGTTTTATACAGTGTCACCTTGGTTCTTCTCGATAGGGCTTTACTCCTCAATTGCTTACTCAGCCCAAAGAAACAGCGATTAGCAAGAGTTAGTCTGCGTTTGATTTCAGCGCTGATGTTGTTGCCTGTGTTTACAGCAGTGCCCAGGAAGACAAATTCACTGACTACCTCGAAGTTATACCTATCAATGGTTACGTTCTGACCAAGTCGGTGGTGGGATTGGACTTTTGTTGATGAAAGCATATACTTCGTCTTGTCCTCGTTTATTTTCAGCCCCATTCTGCTTGCTGCTGACTCCATAGTAGTGAAAGCACCGGTTACTGCTCGCATTGTTCTTCCTATCACGTCTATGTCATCAGCAAACCCAAGTAATTGTGTCGATCTATTGAAAATGGTGCCTGATGTACTGGCATGGGTGCTCCGTATTACATTTTCAAGCACAATATTAAAACAGCTGCATGACAGTGCGTCACCTTGTCTTAGCCCTCTGGTGGTTTGGAAGGTTTCAGTAGAGTCTCTACCAACTTGGACGGAACAGCGAGCATTCTCCAACGTCATCCTGATAAGGCATATCAGTTTAGCAGGGGTTCAACTCTATTAACACTGTCGTAGGCGGCTTTAAAATCGACAAACAGGTGGTGGATGTCGATGTTATACTCTTGGGTTTTCTCCAGGATCTGGCGCAATGTGAATATTTGGTCGGTGGTAGATTTTCCAGGTCTGAAGCCGCATTGGTAAGGACCTATCAGGTCGTCAGCAAACGGCTTGAGACGTTCACATAAAACGCTGGACAGGATTTTATAGGCGATGTTTAAAAGGCTTATGCCTCTATAGTTGGCGCAGAGGAGGCGGTCTCCTTTTTTGTGAATCGGGCAGATGGTACTGAGATTCCACTCATCGGGCATACTTTCCTCCGACCATATTTTGCAGATGAGTTGGTGTATGCTCCTGACCAGGTCATCTCCAGCGTGTTTAAAAAGCTCCGCTTGAAGGCCATCACATCCAGCTGCCTTATTCATCTTTAGTCTGGTGATGGCTACTTTGATTTCATTTTGGTCGGGCGGGTGTAGTTCGTGGTCGTCATCTAGATTAACTGGAACAAGTTGATCTTGGGCGGGATCTTGGCTGTCAAGGTTTTTAGGTACGACCAATCATATAGCTGAATTTTGTCCCCAAACGATATACTTTCTATAGGACCGTTATTTTGCTTTCCACTATCTCAAAAACGGTTCAACCGATTTTTTTGAAATTTCACATATATGTATTGTATATAGGTGTACGTATAGCTCCGTTTATACTGCATACCAATATTAAAAATAAAAATTTTATTTTTAAAAGCATTTTAAATTTTTGTTTTAAATTAATACTTTTAAAACTACTCTTACTGAATATCTATGAATTGTTGTTTTTAAATTTTTTTTTTTGAAAAATGTTTTCGAAAGGTTTTTTCTCAAAAACCACTCCACAATTTTTTAGAATTTTATTCCCATAAATTTAAATTCATTGAAGAAACACAATGGCGTACTTTTTTTAGGTCAAATTAGTTTAAGTGAAAAGTGAAAAAAATCTAAGAAAATCACTGATAATAAGACTGAGAAATTTTTCAAGTATTTTAATAGTTCTAAGCGATTCCCCTTATCAACTTTCAATTTTTTTTTTATTTTCTGAGTTCCTCAACCAACCATTGGAAAGTGAATTTTTTTTACACACATGTTTTTTTTACTAAACAGGTTTTTGTAGGAGGCACTTGTGAAATTCACAATTTGCTTTTCTACCTCACTTCTGCTTTAAACTGCCAGCAACTCGATATTGACGCTTAAATACGAACATCCTGGGTCCTGGCATCTGGTGCGTTTCTTTAATTTTTGAGCCCCAACAATATGATGCCGATGGTAGCGATGGTAAGTGTTCCCAAATTAAAACAGTTAAACATAATCCTTTTTTTGATGCACGATATATGTCTCCTATTGCTAAGAGGATTGCATCTTAGAAGAGGAAGGAAGGCTCACAGCTTCTCTGCCTTCATACACTGCTTTCTTAGAAACGCAAATGGAGAATTTTTTTCGATGATCCCAGCTGTCTGAAGATCGATTTTGGAGATGGAATCCAGGGGTTTTGGCACAGAATGGCTATCCAAAAAAAATTACGATTTTCTTGGAAGACATCATGTTTTATTTAAGTCGGGATGTAACTCTCTTAATCGCTATTAATCCTCCTGGAAAAGGGTAAATTTGGTTTGGAATACGAAGGGAGAGATTGAAATTTAATCTGTTAGAGGAAAAACCACCCGCACCCAATTATTTAATTTTGAACCATCAACAAAAAAAAAGGTTGAAAATGAAATCTATTCACATATTTTGAAATAATTTTTTTTTACTTGTTACCTGACATACAACGGATACATAGTTTGGGCAAGGACATACCCGAAAATTTGTCTTACTACTTGCAGTTACCACTTTTTTCAGGTGTTACCTCTATACATATAGCACTCCAAGCCTTCATTTAGCACATTCTTAACGAAATCAGCATAAAATAAATCCTCAAAAAGGTTTTGCAAAAAAAAAAAGATTTCCAACCAAATCGGAAACAAGCATGAGATAAGAGCAAAGAATGATTTAATTCCTACAACCTACAAGAGCCCCAAAAATAAAAAGGAAACGAATAACCAGATAGTTTTGAGGCAATGCGCTTCGTTTCCTGACCAAAAGGCGAAAAACTACAAAAAATCATGTAAGCCAGCAATAATTTCACTTTGTCCAGCTCAGCGAAAATTTAACTGTTACCTCTTTCAAGGATGTGGATTTGTGTATGTTAGGCGTTCCTTATTGTTGGTAGAGTTGTATAAACCTATAAACAGTTCTTATAGGGCACTCCACTCCAAACTACTATATGAGTGTGCTGTGCATACCATACACAGAGCGGTTAGACAAAAAAAGCCAAGGAGCGATGAAAGTGTGCACGTGCACGTCCGCAGCACCACCATCGATGATAGCCGAGGAAGCAAATTTTTTCATTGTTCGTTTGGGTGGAAGAACATTTTAAATAAATGACCGACGTAGATCCTTTGATAGAAGGATTTTGGTTGTATTGCCCGGTTAGGTTGTTGGTGTTATTTTCGTCCTTATTTTCGTTTGGTTTTTTTGGTTTTCTGAAACAACTATGATTATTATCCTTTAAAATGTTTAAGGGGAAGACCTTGTCTATTTTGGTTTATTGCAAAGAAGACGTTCATGAGAAATGAGCATTTATTTGGTAAGTTTTATGTAAATTTTGTTGGCCAAAAGGGCGTTTGATATGGTGTAAAGTGTACTGAATGATGCGGTATACCACAAAAAGTGGGCTGTTCCTTTGAAAAACCATACGTCAATTGCAAACTAGCTTAAACGATATTTGTTTGAATGACTTTGATACGTATCCTTAAATTTTACATATCAAAGTGAGCTCTTCCCATTCAGATTATGTTTGACTCAGAAGATGTGGAGACGCCGAAAAGCTTGCTCAGACATCAATTTCGGCAGTATCATCGTAAGCCTATCAAACGGCACTCAAAGTTAGCACCCAAACTCCAAAGCTTGGTAAAAGTTGGATTTTTTTTTTTGATAATTTTGACATTTCATCATAACCTAGAAATAAAAGGTATGCTGACTTTAAAGTATTAATTAATGTGTGATTTTTTAAAAGTGAAAACTTCTTTAGCGACGTTCGTTGTGAATTGAAACTCAATGAAACGATAAAGCGTCACTTTAAAATAGACAAGCATATACACACTCTTGCGGGCCAAGCTTTGTCTCATTCTCTCCCACTTACTTTTACTTACCACTCATACTTTTTATTCTTGCATACATTGAAGACAACTTGAAGTCAATAATTCAGAAGAACTGTTTGACGCCATACGTCTTTGGTCCCGATTTCGTACCCAATTTTCTTGTGTACAACAATTTTCGATGTAGAAAAGTTTCTAAAGAAATAAGCACTTCAAATATATACATATGAATACAACTTTTTTCTAAATGTTTATATTAACTACAATCTGAGTCCCTTTTGTTCGTTGTATTAAATTTCCAAATAGATATGCTTTACGATTTATAGTATATCATACCTTCCTTAGTGTATATGTTAAGAAAAGCTAGGAAAAAGGACACGAATCGACATTTGATACAGATGTTTCAAAGAAATCCCGATCTCCTTTTTTCTGATATTACCAATTGAATTTCTGAACACCAACGCTTGCAAAAGGATAAACGAGTATTTTGTTCTACAGAATTGCCAGATAGTACGGATTTTTTCCAAGGAAATTTTAATTTGAAGTCAACAATTTAATAT
This sequence comes from Platycheirus albimanus, assembly GCA_916050605.2. Taxonomy (NCBI): domain Eukaryota; kingdom Metazoa; phylum Arthropoda; class Insecta; order Diptera; family Syrphidae; genus Platycheirus; species Platycheirus albimanus. The sequence goes on along the minus strand of OU696697.1, from coordinate 12,236,020 downwards.
GTAAATATTCTTGAACTTTTTATTAACTCTTCGAAAGTGAAGTGATCTGTTTTTCTAAGTTTAATAAAATAGTATATTTGAAAATAATGGTGTCAGGTGTCAAAGCAGCCTGAAAAACTTATTTACTAAGAATTGCTTGGACATCCGCTTACCTATTTGAATCGGATTCCTTAAACCAAAGCATTCCATCATGTGAAAGGCTTTTGAATTAAAAACAATCGGCAATAATTTATTTATTGTCTACTCTATAAAAAATTTAGGAGGTAGAATTCACGCCCCAATTCGACCCACACTTTTTAACATCCTTTGAAATTCTCCCATGTTGTCAATCAGTATTAAATAAAAGTATGGAGTCGACAATATTTTGGAACGTAAATTTTCATTTCACAATTTTAAAGTAAGTACTTAACCTAAAGCTTAAGTTGGGAAAATATTGTGGAACCTATTCATTTATCCTTTAACTTGACATTTTTTTTTTTTTCAACTTGTTTTTCTATCAGGTAACACTGTGCAGTGCAGAAAAATCCTCAGCCAAAGGATAAGAACTAATTGGAAGTGAAAAACTTGTCGTTGAAATTGTTCAGCGAAATTGTGCACTGTATACGACACGTATATGTACTTTGGAAGAAGACGAAGATTTCAGTGCTGGCATTTGACGGTAATTATCCTTGTTAAGTGTTAAAGCTCATAATGTGACACGCCATGATTTCGTTTAAACAATATTTATTGTTGGAAAATGAAAACACGAAATGTGCAGGCGAAGTTCATTGAAAGTTGAATGAAGAAACACCAGGATGGTAAGAGTCCTTGGGGAGGATGGTGCAGGATTAATGTGGACATTTTGTGGCAATGAAAACATTTAAAGATTTTTTTTTTTTTTTTTTTTTTTTATTGATTTTATTCTTCGTTAATTGGAAACTTAGTCGTAAAGGTCGGACTTTTGAAACGACGTGGTTTTTAGTTTTAGGAAGTAAGAAACCAGTTATAGCAATACGGAAAACTAAACCGAAAAAAATTTGAAATGGAAAATTTAGTATGCTATGGTTGGATTTAAAACACAAATGCTACACTGATTGATGGCAACTAACTCAGAGAATTCTTTTTGGCTTTCACTCTCTGACGAAGCTAATTCATGATTTATAAATGTAAACAATTGTGAACAGCAGCAAGCTGAAACGGGGCCTTACTGTTTCTGCGTTGATATTCTACAAGAATAGAAGGATTCGACAATTTACCACTGAACGGCTAGAAAAGTTGAAATATTTTGGAAGTACTAATCCAGCCCCGACTATTACAAAAAAACCCTTACCACTTAAAAATTATTGTTCTTAATCAATATTTATTGCAACCGAAATGCAGGTTTCTCTCGGCAATAATTCTTTAAGTGAGGATGAACAATTTAAATCATCCATCCCACATATTAACCGAAACCCAAATACAAACTGTTTACAATAACGTCCTGAACCTTATTCTATTCCGTACTCCGAATGGAAAACGCCGGTCCACGTGCTTCAAACAAATGAAGCAGCTGCGCAATACAATTATTTCTTTACTTACTCACAATTTAGTGGAGTCAAAACTCTCAATTTCTTCCCTCGCATCCATTCAACTTCGGATTTATCAAAGAGAAGAATCTCTTTCGGCCTATTGTCGGAACTCAAAAAATACTGGGTTTTTCGGAATCAGACAGCGAAAATCTTGGTCCGAATAATAAATCCTTACAATATCCTTTGGTGCACTTCAGTCATACGTTGGATTTACATCGTACCGCAACACTCAAAGGAATAAGGACTAGTGTAATAATTGAACGGGCTTTTGAAGTGAACTAAGACGGGTTATTAATAAAAAAAATAATAGTTAAAAAAATCAAACTTCGCTGCTTTCCTTGAGAAAAGTCCTTGACCGGGTCGGATTATCGGATATTTGATTTAATATTCCTCTCGAAGCGGTTTTGTGCATGATGAAGTGGATCATAAAAAAAATTACAGGACATGGAAATGTCAAGTGTACAGTGAATTATTAACACCCCCTTTTACCATCCTTCAAAAGGAGCCACCAATCATATGGTCGTCCTCTACCACCCATACTAAAAAAAAAAATTCCTAAAAAGGAAATTGAAGTCGAACACCATCTGCTCCATGTTAATCCTTGATCAATAGAAATGGGGCTTTCAAAATAAAAAGAGCAAAAAAAAAGTGAAAATAGAACAGAATACTGTTCTCCTATGCCCCTGTCCCGTTTTTCATGATTTGACAACACACCTGGCCTTGCTACCAACTCTATACCACCGACGAACGTTGGCGTCGTCGGCGTCGTCGGTCGCCACCCCAACCACCGCCGGTCATCAAATGCAATACGATGAATGAATGAGTTGATTACCCTTCTCCCACCGAAATCATCGGCCACCAGGATTCAGCACGTTGCTATATATTGTGCTGCAATAGCCTTCAGCCATTTGAGGAGCACCAGGTCCTTGAAGCACACAACCACCCAGACCCAATATGTATCAAAGGACAACACCTGGTCTGCTCACATGCACAGCAATTGTACTCCTTTGTAGTTCCGGTGAGTTTTTCATTTTTTGTTTGTTGTTTGTTGCATCGCTCCTTCTGCTCCTGGGAATCCTGATTTTAATTGAAACTGAGAAGATAGCTCCTGGTTGATATTGGGATAGGTTATAAAGCAATAGTTGAATATTCAGATATTGATGTTCTAATGGTTGTGTCTAGTGTGTACTCCTTTTTATGGAGTGCACACATGTGTATCAGATTACCTTATGTTGCATCCGTAAAAAAAAGTGGATAAAGGGGAATATAAGGTTATATTTATGGTTATGTTAGTAGGTCAGTTGGGCAACAAAAAATGGGAAAAAAAAAAATTGAGTCCAAGCAGGAAGTTGAAAGTATGGTTTTTTGTTTGTTAAAATAATAGATAGGATTTTTCGCACCGCATTTCTGAGTTTGTCTTTAAAACGTCTTTAATAGTGCCATCTTGCTTTGATAAAAAGGTATTTAAGATGACACAAGACGAGTGATCAAATACATGAATGATAGTGACTGTTTTCAGGATTATCACACCTTTCGATTCAGTGTGATGTTTTTTGGAATTATTTCAATTTAAAGTTCATAAAATAAAAAGTGGTGTACCGCAGGGTTGCGTTTTGTCTACGAATGTGTTTAGCATTATCTTAAATGATCACCATTTATTAACAAATTATTTGTCAATCCATTATTTTTTCCAAACGCTTGTACTTTTCGATGTTCCCAATAGTTTGATACACTTTGTCCAAAGTTTCTCCAATTTCTCCACGTCCGGCCCTTGAAGTTGGTGGTCTATTTTTTTGATGGTTGGGTCTGTCAATTTCTTCTCCGCTTCTAAGTCACCGAGAGAAGAATTTTTTCTAACTGTTCGTTAAGGTTCCTAGAAGTCTAATAGCTCATCTATTCTCTTTCCAAAATACATTAATTGTGGTGACTATAGTGATTTCAAATTTAGTCCACAAAATTATACGAAATTGTGAAAGAACTTCTTTCTTTGAAACAGTGCGGTAGGGCATTTTCCCAATTATTGTCTTACATCAAATCGTACATTCTACTGACTATTTCTGGTGTGGTGGCCCTCAGTGGTAGACCAGAATATTTGCCCTCAGATGTGCTGATCCGTCTGTGCCATATTTGTCAGAAAATGTTGGTGTTATTTAGTAAGAAAAATGTTAGTATATATGACAACGCCACCGTCTTATTCCATTTCTGAGGACTTACTGACACAACTAAAATGAAGCCAAAAAAACCAGCAGTTCTCTGATGCTGGGATTTGTTTCCTTCTTCCAACATATGCTTTTTTAAAATCACCTTTTTTCTGTTATCAAAATGGTTTTTGTTTCTTTCTGCAACCTAACAGATGAGTCTACGCATAGAGATGACATTTGCATCAAAATGTCATTTTTGGAATTTTTGTGACGCTCAATTATTCTTCTTCCGAAATAATTCTGCAAAAAAGGGTTTTCCACTAAGAGGTGTTATTTTGAACAGGAAGCTATTTCGGTAGTTGTCACTTTTGAAGCTGTAATTTTTTGACATTTGACAAGTAGAAACTACGCCATTAATAAAAATGGAATGATACACCCTACAATAACGCATTGAAATAATTAAAATTCACTAAAAAAAAATGGTGGAAATTTGGCAGAGACGGTTCGGTTCGTAAAACTAAAAAAAATTGATTGTCGTGCAGCACCTTATCAGATCGCAATTCAGAAATAAGAGGACAAATTTGAGCTTTTGGGACAAGTTAGAGATGCGAAAAATAAAACCAGTGCACGTCGCTCAAGAACAACTGAGAATATTGCTGCTGTATCCCAAAGTGTTGAAGAAAACCCAGATTTGTCCATTCCTCGTCGTTCTATGGAATTGTGCATTCCACAAACGTCATTACACCTTATTTTACATAAGACACAAGTCTTAAGGCTTATAAAGTTCAGTTTACACGAGAACTCAAGCCAGCCGACCATCAACAACGTCGTGTCTTTGCCGATTGGGTGCTTGAAATTAATGAAAATGATCCCGAATTTCATCAAAAAATTATCTTGACTGATGAGGCCCATTTCCACCTCGGTTGCTACGTCAACTAGGAAAATTGTCGTACCTGGGGCTTGGAAAACTTAAGATTTATTGTTGGGAAGCCTCTCCATTCTCAACGAGTAACTGTTTAGTGCGGTTTATGGTCCGGCCGGCGGGATCATTCGACCTTATTTTTTCGAAAATGAAAAATGGAAAATTTCATCAAAAGGATATTTTTGTGTAAGCGTAGCCGTGGCCGCCGATTTGGCTGTTATTTTTTTCATTATTAATGGCATACTTTCTTTTTTACATTAAAATAAACATCTGATAATTTATTTTAAAAAATTCTATTTTGCTTTGAATATCAAAATAACACCTCTTATTGGAAAACCCTTTATTTATAGTTTTCTCCAGAAGTATACAGTTCGTCGTTTATTTTCAAAAAATCTTGACTGAAACTTAACAACTTTTTTGTCCAAAAAATTACCTAAGAATTCTAAGGGCACTTTTTCATATTCCAAACAAGGTTCTTGGACATTATTACTTATTCATTCACCATTCGACACCGATTCATACAAAAATTCGGCGGTAAAAAACACTCCCCAATGCTCAAAAAATAAAAACCCACTTTCAATGTCTTTTCTTCTGTCCGAACATAACTCTCCATAAATGTCAGCTTCAGAAATAAAAATGGCCAGTTTCAAAAAGGGAAAGTACCGTTACACTTCTTGTTAAAAGAGATTATGTCTTCTAAATGAGAGGAAGGACATTCCAGAACACAATGTCAAACCTAATGTAAATAATGAATCGGATTATGGACATTACATGCGATCGATAGCGCTTTACTGTATATGGTCAGATTCTGGAGGACGAAGCTTCTATTTTTTTTTCTCTTCAATATTGCCCATACGTAGCTACACTAGCATAGGGGATCAAAGTAAATTACTCAAAGGATGTTTCTGCCAAAATAGATGAATGAATAGAGTTGAAGAGATAAAGCACTGCGGCTGGATACAACGTTAACAAATTTGTGGTGTTCCGATGTGGATTACATTTTAACGCTGAATGCAGTTCTGTTTTTGGATTTATTCCGGTTTTTTTGAATTTATTATTTTTGTTTTGATGCTTTGAAAAAAAAAACAAAATTTTGTTATCAACATCATGGTTTATATTTTTTTTCTAACAGGCAACTCAATCGACAAACTACGAATCCTTGCACAATTTCTGGGATATTGAACTCAATTAATTTGATTTCCCAGGAAGAACAGAGGGTAAAATATTCTTGTAAAATTGGTTCGGTTTTGTGTTTTATTAGTTCGAAGCGTATCCTTGCAAATTCCGCTGGAGATTGATTGTACAATTCGAAGCAAACATATTTTTTTTGAATAAAAGGGTGAATAAAAGAACGTCCAAGGGAATCCTGTTATTTACAAGTGGATCAATGAAATCCAAGGTAAAGTAGATACTACAGTTAAAAATAAAAGAAAAAAAAAATAAGGGAAAACTAATTTAATTATGAAGATGAAAATTACTCTCTACGAGCTGCACTTGAAGGAATACAAAAATGTTTACGATCCTTCGCTATTTTTATAACTGGTAGCTGAGTACTTTTATGAAATTAAAATTCTATGGTAGTATACCCATCAAAAGGAACTACGGTGGATAAAAAAATATTGCTTTTAATGAATACCTGATTATTGACCAGTCACTTAGGGAATAATATATTTTCCTTTTTATTGATTGAAAGATAAAAAATGCTGGTTTAATAGTTGAACATTTAATTTTTTAATTGAACTTTGAAGAGTGGTGCGTTTATTGATTGAACGATAAATTTATTGAATGATTATTAAATAGGCAATTATGCTTCCTATTTTTCAAAGACTGAAACATCATATCAATAAATAAAAATATGTGTTTCTTCTGTGCAAGTTTTTCGTACAGTTATCAGCTTGAATGAAAACCTCTATATGTGAAATTTGGTACTGCGTATCATAATGTTTAATTCTAATGAATTTCCAGATAGAACAAAAACTGCAATTTCAAGACGCTGAAGAGGATTCGCTCAGTCTTACGCTCCTTAAAATTGTTTACCTAGACAAATAAATAATCCACAGGCAGGAATCTGGAGGGTGTTAAATGTGCCACCATCTATTCTATTTATCTATGGTTTTGTTGCATACTTATTTCGGTTATTTATGTTCGTATTTAATATACCATTAAGATTATGAGGAAAAATAGAAAATGATGTTTATTACGCTGATTTAAGAACCAGCATCTGCAAGGAAAACATTAGTCTTAGAAACTAAAATACTGAAGATTCAAAAAAGTTTCAAATATTTAAGTTTTTTTTCTTAAAAGTGCGCCCTAATCGAAGTTTCTTTTCCTCATATTACGAGAGGTATGGATGAAAAACTGGGTCACGGTACGTCAAAATCAGCCTTTCTGTTAAATCTATTTGAGTGATTTCAAAATTGGGCCCCTACTGTACATTATTTTCTCCATAAACATTTTTCTATTAATCATTTCCCAATTTATTGTCCACTAATCAGGAAAAATCCGCCATTTTATAAATATCAGTGCCACTTGTACAATGGCGGTTCATCGTTCGATTAAAATTGTAGCACGATCTATTTTCTTTAATTTTTGGTCCCGAAAACTTAATATTTTTGTAATAAACTAATTTTTAAGTTTATTCCTTTTTTATTTAAAATTATTTGAGTTTTTTTATTTTAAAAGAAAAGCCACTGTCCATTGCAAATGGCTGCTCTTTTTAGTAAGTAACACGAATTCGTATTCTAGCTTTTCAAAGTTACAAACTGTTTAGCAAGCTGATTCTTCTTTATGGATCTATACAACGATTCGATGCATGGAGGCCGAGGCATGGAGAGGTTTCCGGTTTCGGCACATTTGTTGATGAGGTGGATCTATAAAATTAGAATGCTTACTTATCAAAACCTTAGAAACGAGGTACACCAAGGCTTGAAGCTGAACCACTGCTTACAAGATCTATCTTGCGATCTGCAACGACCTGAAATCAACAGTGAATTGAACGGTGCAGTTCACAATTCGCATCTTTTATATTTTTTCTTAGATGAATTCCGTGTAGGATATCCCAGGGCATAGTGTGAACACAACTGAAATTTTCAAATTCATCGTTTTCGTATGAACATTTAAGTTTCATTCAAACAGTGTAAAAGAAATTTTAAGTTATACAAAAATCCAACAAGCAACAAGAACCACTTTCTTGTTTAAGGACATGTTTTCTGGTTGGCAATTTAGTGTATAATTTACATTCATGATTCATTCATACCTGAGATTGCAGATAATTTTTAAGTGACACACGTAGTCCTAAATTAAGTTAAATGAAACATGGTGTTGTGTTTTTTTTTGATGACAAACACAGATAAAGATTGCGTGCACGCTAGTTAAAGTGTGTAAAATGATTTAATGATTCCGTAGACTTGCCTTTTTTTGCGCGCGTACTCATGGTGTTATTTATATCCTTACTATGAGTTAACAAATTTGGATAAGAGAAAAAGGAGATACCGATGCACATTGGTTTTGAATCTCTGCTAACTAGACTTGGAGGAACCAAATCGAGACAGGTTAGGCCTTCCACATTCGTGTAGTGTGGCAAAATGTGTCTCTATATTTAGCAAAATATAAAAGCACCCCGTCAGCCCAAACATGATGGGTACCAGCATCAACTTGTTAGAAAATCCTAGTTTATTAAAACAAAATAAAATTAAAAAACCATTATACGATCCCATTTCTGATTTAACAATAAAATCGAGTACACTTTAAAAAGACTCTCCATGTCTCGACCTAAATGAATACCATTCCACAGCTTAATGTATTTTTTCATTTAAACATTTTAAAATCTCCATGAATGTCCATTTTTATACTCCAACTCTTTGTACGATGATACGTTAACAATGTTTAAAAACCCATCATCAGAATCAGAGGGCGATTCGGATTACCTTCCAACTGAGAACAAAAAAAAAATATATATCACTGTGAAAAATAAAAATCATTTAATTAGCGTCCAAGTGCCCAGCAAAGCAAGGGTATAAGTGTCCTTTTGAAAGGAAATTTGTTCTTTTCTTTCCATTTTCCTTTCTTCTTTTGGAAAAAAGAGGATTATGTTGAAGAGAATGTCTGAATCTGGTTCGCGAACAGGAGTCGATTTTTTTTTGTAAGTGTAAGTCGACCAAGGATAACAAATCCTTAAACGTAACTCGTATATCCATTTAGGATCCTTCATTATACATGAAACTTTGTGTAAACTAAAAAAAAAAAAACAATAATATTAAAGGAAGAATAAAATAGCCAAAGGATGAGCGGGTGTGGATGAAAGATCGGGTTTCATGAGATTTTAATTTCCGGGCTAAAAACTACGTTCCTCTCGTTGTAATAATAATTGTCGTTCTGTCCTCAGGACCTCAGGACGCTGACGTGGATTGTCGTGTGGTTTGACCGTGTACTCATTTTCTCTTCTGTATCTCATGAATATAATATTGGCGCTTAATCCTCCACTGAGTTTTGTTTTAGATTGTGTGTGGTAAATGGAAATTGTATTCAACCAAGTTACAAACACACACACACACACATATGAGTTGGTGCAGGGATAAAGATTAAAAACTGATGCAAATGTTGTGACGTAGAGTTAACAAAAAAAGGAAAATAAAACTGACAGCTCATTGCCACAGCTACATTGGAATATTTGTAATACTCAGATCCTTTTTATTCCGTAATTCAACTTTCCATCATGGTCCTTTTTGCTAAAAGAAGCGAATGTGATTGAAAAAGTTCTCATTTTTTTTTGTAGAGATGTAGGTATACTTTTTCTCTTGTTTTCATTTTGTTAGTTTATTTTATTGGATTGTGGAAGATATTCATTAAAAATAAAAATAAAACTACAATGGTGTTGCAGAAAATGTTGCCCGAGTAATTAAAAAAAAAAAACTTTTTCAAATCCAGTCTTTTAAGAACAACAAAGTCGATGAGTTTTACGAGAGTTTTAATTAAAAATTTTGCAGATTATTTGTTAAGGGGCCAGTTATAGCTATCATTGAAATGCATCCGTGAAAATATTGATTTCTGATTTTAAGACGATTTAGCAAACAGAACTTAGACTTTATTGGTATCAAAATAAAGCTCGTGAATTCTAGAATTGTTTTAAAGTAAAAAATAGTTAAATCTGAGTAATACTATGTTCCAAGTACCAAAAACAAAAATCAGTTGTACGTTGAAATCGATTTCTGTCAGTGAAACAATAAAAATAGATTTAAGGAAAAGTATTAATCAGATTAAAGTATTTTTTACATTAAAACAATTCTAGAATTCACTTTTTTTTGATACCAATAAAGTCTAAGTTCTGTTTGCTAAATCGTCTTAAAATCAGAAATCAATATTTTCACGGATGCATTTCAATGATAGCTATAACTGGCCCCTAAGCTGTTGATTTAAATGTTGAAAAAACCCACAAGAATATAAAAATTACTATATTCACTGGCACAAAAACTATCTCTTGAAGCCGTAGTTAACTAGGAAAGAAACATTTTCGTTCGGTTAGGTACCTATACCTACATCAAAATTAATAAGTTTCAAGTGTTAAAAAATATATGTACATAAATTTAAGAGAAGTAGGGGAATCGTAATTAACAATTTTCACGTTCTGGAGAACCGTACTGAGCCAAGTTTCAAATATGCCCTCTCCTTGTAAACTTTTCTCTCGCTTAAGCTTTTTTGAAATCGTTACAGCCGTTTTTGAGAACACGAAAAAAAAACAAAGCCCTTCATTGCGAGGTGTCCGTTACATCTTGACTTAAACGAAATTTTTGACAGTGCTTTTAAGAAATCTCATACAAATTTTGGAGCTTGAAAAATTTTAGGGAAACCCCTTTTGGTTTTTTGAAATTGCCTCTCAAGTGGAGGATGGCCTCAACCAACATACCCCTCCAGTCAGCCCGGTCCCTAGACAGTTGCCTTTAGTTACGCAGGCCAAGTAGGCTAAGGTCGTCTTCCACTTGATCGCGCCACATTAGATGGGGTTTTCCGCATTACTTTTGACTTGGTCAATGTCGCTGTATAGCCCGAACAGTTTTTTATTAAATCTTCTCGTGCAAACTGCATTGATACACACAGGACCGAACATCACCCGGAGAATCTAGATTTTCATCCGATTTTGTGAAGGTTCACTCTTCTGTATTAAATTAAATGCAAACTGAAGTAGTGCGAATAGACACTGCAAATCAAATATTTCTGAACGCTTCCTAATTATTTTGATTTTTATAAATCGAAGCTAACTTTGCTCGAATTAAATATGACATTCATTCATTCGACTTTCAACTTTCAACAAGTAGTAGCTAAAGATAAACTAAAGTGCTTGAATAAAATATTACTCTTGTTTTAAATAGTTTTTGTTAGTTAAAGTTTTTATTAAATAAAAATTCATTTTGTGAAATAAAATAGTTTTTTTTTATGAACTCTAGAGTCACTATCTGAAATTAAAAGAATTAATAGTTAAAAGATTCTTTTTTTCAAATTCGTAGGTAACTCACCTGCAGTTCTTCCTTTGCGACAAATGTTTCGTTTTATTGATTGGTGATGCACATCTCCATCAGTATCTGCAAAATGCTCACGAGCCTTCTAGGTGATGTGCAGAGCACAAATGGTCATAAACAAACGTTTAAGAACAATTCTGTTGAACTCCTTGTTGGCATGAGGGTACGACGCTGAAGGAAGCGGTACAACTACGAAAAAAACAGAAACCGAGATTTAATAACGCACCTTGATAAGAGTTTTTTTTTAAATTTAGAAACTTACCTTAACGAGAAACCTCAGGTAAACATCCAAAACTTTCAAAAAAATAAATAAAAGAACATTTTTGCATTTATTTGTCAAACAAAATTTGTTTTGACATTTTCTACACAAAGTCGCCATTTCAATCACATATTCTCCACAACTCTCCTATGTCATAATTTAGCTAGGGTTTTAGCTAAGGTTTGGAGAGAAAAACGTGAACTAAAATTTAGCTCGAGCTGTGTACTACCCTTAAAGCATAACTCTTCTTAAAAAATCTAGTATCGCAAGAAAAATCTATTTCAAAACTTTTATTAAATCTCAAAAATAAATCAAAATATAATAAAATTAAACAAATTATTATTCATAAATTTTCTTTTAAGCACAAAGCTATCCATCCAAATCTCATATAATTTAATCCTTCCATTGCCCCTTCGAGCTATCCGTAAAATCTCCCCTCCCCCTTAAGCCAAATCAAGCATGAAGCACGAAAATCGAATAGAACAAACTTAAATTAAATTCGTTCGTTTAACATGCTAGGAATACTAATTAAACTTTGTGCAACAGCACCATTAGCAGCACACAGAGGACCCCTGAGAGTGTGTGTCTAGACCTAGACACGAATTAAATTCTCATTACATAACCTCTAACCTCTTTTGTCCTCTTTCGGTGGGAATTCTCAACTTTCAACCCTTTAGGCAATGAAAACTCTATCATTGCAATCGCACTTGTGCCACGTTGCCATCGTCATCGTCATCGTTCTCGTCCTCGTCCTTGCAAGCCGCACAATTAGTTATCCTTTTTGAGTAGCAATCTGTGCGAACATAAAGCTACTGAACTTCCATTGAAGTGAGCACCTTTTTTTCTTTTTTGTATTTAAAGTTAAAGTTCCCGGAGGGAGTTGAGATGGTCACACCACAACCTACATTGGATGTATTTCAACCGTGAAGGGATGGCATCCCCGGTTTATCAATGAAAATTCTCGGCCATTTTTGCTCAGAGGAAACGTAGGTTTGCTTTCGGTTCTTTGTTGGTTTCGTAAGGATAACGTTTTAAAGACGTACTTTTCAACACCGCACCGTCAAGGCAAAGAAGGTAGCGGTGGTTTCCGTTGAAAAAAAAAATTAAACATTCTAGTGGGACTATTCAAAAGGTTGCAGAGAAATTTTGGAACGAACTGCGAAGGTCGGAAACGGGGATATTCGTCTGCCCCATTTAATATTAAATTTTTAATATTTGTGCTTTTAATGGCCGCGCTATGGTATTGCGGAGAAAAAGAAGTTTATCGTGTTGTTGTGGAAGCTGATAACGCTCTCATCGATGATGATGATATTTTTGAATGATCTTTTTGATTCAACTTTTCCTGATAGAATAAAATATGAACACAAATATTTAAAAAAAAGTGTCCTTATTTCAATATTATGTAGAGCATCATAAAGGGTGTTTTTTAAGAAGTGTGGTTTTCAATCTGGCAATACTTTTTTCGGAGTTGGTCTCTTTGACAGCTGTCACTTGATTTATGCTCAGTTTGATTTGCCATTTCATAATAAATAGACTTACTCCTGAACAACGTTTGCAAATCGTGCATATTAATTACCGAAAATAATGGTTCTGCTCGCGCGGTCCAATATTCGGTCAACATTCGCGATGGCCACTTGCCTGCAATCATTTTTAAAACATAATGGCAAACCCTTATCTTTATAATAAAGATAAATTCTTGGCCAAAACATTATATTATATGCGTTTTATTTCTTTTTGAAAACCACATGTCTAAAAAACACCCTTTACAAAAAATACTCTAAACCTAGTTTATTATTAGGTTCTTGCGACAAGGACATAGTTCTATTTTCTGTGGTAAAAAAAATATCCTACCACTTAGTAAATTTATTTCTGTATTTATTTGCTTTGTTTTTACTTTAAAAAAGGTATGAGAACTTCATGATTTTATGGTTTTAATTTCCAGCAACGGTGGCTGGCTCTTGACTTAAAACTCGATAAAACAAAAAAACAATCTAAAATAAATAAAAAAAATTATTGCAATGACAAGCACCATTGGTCCTGTTTTTTTTTTCGTGTGAAAATTGATAGCAAAATAAATTTACATTGTTTAAGAGTTCCTTCCCCAGAAGATGAGGTTTTTGTGTTGAAGTTCCCTTGAAGTGCTCTTTGGTGTTTTTCTTGTTTAATCTGCCAGTGCTAGGGACGACGGCACAGAGTGTTTGCTGGAAGGATTAGGTTAAAAGATGCGGCAAGGATGCTTTTTTGTGGATGACTGATTTGATTTCCTTTGTTCACTTCCTTCGAATTTGCGGAAATGAACATTTCATTTGAGATTTTTCTCTACTTAACTCAAATACTCTATGAAAATGGTTGAATTTTTTCAATTTGCTTTCTAGCTTTGTTTTGAAGGGCTTGTTGATGATCCTGCGGAGAGGAGTTATGAGTGCTGGTGGAGTTTAGAAAAAGAAATTACTGATTTTATAAAAAAATTAATGTTTTAATACTTTTTTCTCATCATTTTACACTCTTGCCAAGGTATTTTGCACTAGTTTCGGTGAAAGACTCTAAAATTCTAGTCAGGCAATTGAAGGTTCCAGGTTTTCACCTTTTTTGTCAGGTCTTTTTTTTTTTTTTTGATTTAGTCCAATCAATGACCGTGATGGGAATTAAATTTAGAGTTCACGACCATTCTCTAGAAACTTAGTTATTTATTATCGTCGTCTTTGGTTTTCCTATAATAAAGCGCCATTCCACACAGTGGAGACAGGCTGATATTTTGACAGTCGGCCATTTTCGGGAAACGTCAAATTTACAGAGTTCGTAGTTTCGTAAATTTTTTGCGTAGATTCCCTAAAAAGTCATTGTTCAAATGCAAATGGGTACTTCTTTTCAAGGACACACTCCTTTTTAGAAAACAAAATTTGGATGTTCTAAGTAGGGTCCTGCTGTGCCATTTTGATTGCATTTCCATTAAAAATTTTAATTAACAATTTTTGTTTTGTCTACAATCACGTTCTTCAACACACCGAACTTAAAAACACCAATTTCTCAACTGGCTCTGGCTGTGTAAACATATTTTGATACACCATCTGCTCCATCTGACGGGGTTTGATCCCCCTCTTCAAACTATTTAGAAATACCATAAGTCCTCTTCTCAGTAGAAAATCCACTCACAATAAATTTTCGTCCTTGTTTTTTTTTTCATAGTTTCTCTGTGTGATTGTGTGTGTGTCGTCTCGCAACTTTGACAACATAATCTACACTCCTTCAAATCGTTCTATACATCGTCCTTTCCATCCAGTTACCACCCCTCAGCACGATTAATGTTGTTCTGTCTTTACGGCCATGCCTCAAGCTATTGTGGCTCCGTGTGTATATGGGTGTTTGCATTATATGCCACAATATATAAGCCAAAAGGTCAAAAACCATACCATAAATGCAATGTGTATAGACTAGAGTCCTTTTTTTCCACTACTCGCCCTTTTTTGTGTGCCAAACAATTGTCAGTAGTTGGGTCCAATGTTGTGACTGTTATATGGCAGTTATTTTGTTTTGCTTTTGTGTCCTTTATCGGTATTTTGTGTCTTGTGTGAACTTTTCCAAAAATTGTCAGTTCTTTTGATCCCCTTCCCCCTCTGACTCTTTCTAGAAAATGTAAGAAGCTTATAGAATGGTGGATTGAAAGGAAAACATTGATTTTGGTGGAGCCTGAGTGACTGGGTGCTGATGGGGATGTGGCTTAGTTGACCCCATTTTTCTTTGTTTGTCATCCTTTCTTAAGTATACAGGGTGCGACCGACGGTGGGGGGGGGGGGGCGGCTAGAATCATGATGAAAAGAGTCATTGCATCCTTCATACAATGGCAAGCAATGTCTGAAGCATGACTGCTACTTCCGTGCCAAAGGATACGCATTGAAATAGACAAGAACAGGACCGTATTCAAAGAGGATTTGGATTTAAAAAGGATGTGGGCCCAAGTCCTGCATGTGTGATGTGGGTTGGTAAAAATGGAGCAGATCTTTAATTAGATTCCAAATCGGAACAGTTTTACCATAATATCATTTTTTTCTGAGAATTTTTTCTTGGCGTATTTATCGCAGAGGGCAGAACAACTATTTCCAAACCACCTGGGCGTGGAAAGGATTTCAATTATTATCTACTTCAGTTTACCAGAAAATTTTTCTTAAACATAATCTTCAAACCAGAACTCTTAAAATGGAGCACCTTTCACAATTTATTACCAGATTCGGACCTGACTGCTTACAATGTCAAGTCACACAGACAGTTTTCCACACATCCCTTTTCCATTTCTTAATGCAACCAAGTTGGCGTCCCCATTGTCGCCCAAAATCTTGTCGAAAATGGCAAAACGTATCCTGAAGCGAATTCTATTTTCTTCCTTGTCCCTTTTTTACTTGCGATTATAGGTACTATAAGGCAAGTTATGGATTCGTGCAGAAAAAAAAATTTGAGATAACAATCACACATGACATTACTATGATGGAGAAGTCGAAAAAAGTGGGTCTGGGAATTCCGTCCGTCTGTCTGTCTGTCTGTCTGTCTGTCTGTCTGTCTGTCTGTTCGCGCCTCTGGAGGCTGAACGGGTGGGCCGATTTGCTTCAAATTTGGTATTTAGGATTTATTTGGCCGTCCCTCGGAACGTATTTTTTATTTTTGCTCCAGGTCCAAAAATAACGGCACCTGCCATACAATCTTGAAGACAAAAATTGATTTTCTCAAAAACGGCTCTAACGATTTTGATAAAACTTTCAGAATGCTATTTTTGCAAGAAAATCTATCTTTTGGTTTGAAATTTTTTTTCAAAATTTGTCTAATAACGGTACCTCTCATAGAACCAATATTTTCAAATCAAATTTTCTCGTAAACTATACATTCGATTTCAATAAAATTTTGGCCACAGGAAGTCATTCATAATTTTATTAATATGGCATTTCAAAATTTTCAAAAACTTTTTTTTTTGATTTTTTATAATTTTTTCAAAAAAATTTTTGGTTTTCGAAATATGTTGGAAACGGGTACATTGATTTTTTTTTTAAATTATTTTTCAAATGTAAACTACAGATTGCCATATATTTGCATACTCAAATAAATTTCAAAATATTTTTTGAAAAAGTTTTTCAAAAATAACCTTTTAAAAAAAAAACTGGTCGAACGATTTTCAATATTTTTTTTTCCTAGATTGACATATAGCTTTGAAATTTTATTGCTTACTTAGTTTTTCCGAGAAAACTCTTAAACTAATTTAAAAAATAAAAGAATTTTCGAAATTATTTAATTTTTTTTAAATTTTCATATATGCAGCCACTACGCAATTGCTTATCATAAGAGCAAGTTCGTGCGACCCAGTCGTGCATTTTATTTTATTACAAGCTATATAAGATTCATTTATGATATAACGGGAACAGTTATATTTTCTCCAGATTCTTCCCTTTTTTGCCAGAAAAAGAAGATGGAGTGTTTTCCTGGAGCCAGACAGGACGGCGCGCGGCAGCATTGTCCCGTCGAAATTGAAAAGTTTCCTTTTCCATTTTTTTTTTTTTTAAATTTTACTTGACTTGGTGTGTGTGTGTATGTAATCTTCTTGTCTATGATATTTGGCCGATAGAACTTCCATGAACTTTTGTATCCTTTTGCGTTGGCTGCAGTATCCTTGTTCATTTTCTCTCTCTCTATCTCTAGTCGTGCTTCCAATTGCTGCACTGTGTTTATGAATCTTGATCTTTATAATCTGATTGCTCGCATTGCTTGAGTGCAGAAAAATGTTTGAATGGATAGAATGTCCTTTATAAATCCTTGATACAGCTGACAAGAGATACATCAGTGACACTGCTGTGAATAGGAAAGACTTGAGGGTGTCTCTTTGTATACGGCTAGACCTATACATACGATTAAATTATAGTAAGTTTAAATATTTACAAAATCTTATGACTATCAATTCTGGTATCCTTTTATGTTGGCAAAGTTCATATTAACTTGAACAGAAGTATAATTTATAAGACATATACAATGTCACTTAATTAAAATGTCATCCTTCAATTTTTCAACACTAAATTCATCTCTTGTCTAAAAATAATTCAATTTTTATTTTATTTATTTTTAAACTATTGCAAACTATTTCAAAGGAATGCTATTGCTGAGTGTCCTGAACCGTAAATAACAAATTTGACAGCAGGATAATTTTCAACCCGAATCCGATAGAAAACCCTGTTGGCTTAGTTGCATACGACTGCACTTTTAATAGCCAAAGTGATGTGGTACTGGTAAGGAGTTAGTGGTGCCAGCCAGACCGACGCGACGCGACGCCAGAAGGATATCAAAATAACTTTTAGTTTCAATTACGTCAGTGTTTTCTTGCTGCCATGTGTGTGTGTGAATGCAATATAATTTATATTGTTTCACTAGTTTTTTTTTTCGACAGCAATGCAATTTCAGTCGTGCGTTGGGAGATATGATGGCCAACGTTAGCGTTGCAATGTTCTGGTCAATTTAAGAATTTATATTTAATTCGTCCTTGATTGTTGCTGAATTTAATTATTGCGAGCAATATGGTGACATAATTTGTGTGTTAAAAAATTTGATATTCGTTTTTTTTTAAGTGTACAAATATGTATTAAGAATCAATCAGAAATATTCGGACAAGTATAGAGTGAGTTTAAATGCAGGCTTTTTGAACTCTTAATCTACGGTTTAACTTTATTTAACCCGAGAAAACCGGTGGATCAACTTCTTAATCAGGATTTAACATTTGATTAAGCGAACACGAACCGAATTTGGTCTTTTTCAAATTTTGAGCCAAGGATGAACCACTATTTAACAACTGGCCCCTATCAAAAAGTAAGCTTAGAATAGTTTCTCAGAAAAGTTGTATCTCCAACGTCAGTGTCAGTTATCTTTTGCTTCAATTTTTTTTTTTTCTTAGAAAATAATATTCAAGAGTTTAGTAAAGCCCTTATAGAACTTGCGCCCGAGCAAAGATTTTCAATGATTTTTCCTCACTTTGAACGCCGTTTACACATAATTCTGTTAAGCCGTTTGGGAGATTCAAACATACCTCAGACACTGACCAGACTAGAACTTTTAAAAGGTTTGGCCATTCGATTTAAAAGGCTGCAAAATGGCCAACCCAGAAGGCACGGAGTGTAGGAAATTAATCATCAACTTTGTTAAAAAGCCTTTTGAAGCGTTGATGTTATGCTTGTGTGTGTGTGGATGTTTAAAGTGTAAAATCCCAATATGAGTAAATTACCAGAGCCAGGTAACCAAAATATTTGTTCAGGCTGTCTTCTGGTATGATGTCGACGATTATCTGTTATTTGAGCGACGACGGCGGGCGATGAGCGGAGAAAATGAAGAGCAGAGCCAGCACGGAGAGAATTGAAAAATCACCAATTGCGAAATATTCAGTTGCAATTTACAAAACATGTTTTTTTGTAAATCACGGCGCTTTGATTCGAAACTGATAGAAAAATATGGCAATTTAACTTTCAATCCATCGCAAATTACAACAATTCCTAAGTTGAGACTTATAATTAAAAGTTATAATTCAAGCTTGTGCCCTTCAAAGTAAATTACAACCTTTTTGTCGCAATTTACTACTTCAAGGGAATAATTCCATTTATACTTTTTACCAATCTGGATTTGCTACATTTTTTTCGTGATTTACAATCACTGAGTATTAGAATCAACTCAAGTGTGTCTGACGGCTACGTCGAAGGTCCGGAGTTCGATCCCTGCCTCCAACTAATAATTATCTTTTTTTTTTTTTTGGTACTGTCTCTTTTGAGGAAATGTAAAATCCTCGAAAAATAAATCTGGTTAATATTAAAAGTGGATCTTTGTAAGCCATTCGGATTCTGCGGGAAATGATATTCCACCAGAATATCAACGCACATAAACAGGAATCGTTCAGAATATAAGTCATTAGGCCCTGGCCCCGCTTGTGTCTCCAATAATGCCTTTTTTGTAGTTATATATATATATAGGGAGTACAAAGTTGAATTTCAACTACACATTATATACAATTTCTTATCTTTATTTAAATGATCATCACAAAAAATTGTACATTAGAGGTTAGACGTCCAAAATAAGACGACTATATTTTTCTCGCCAATAAAACATAATCTTAATTCAGAACACCCCTAAAATGTAACTCATATTCAGGTTGCTTCTTATTATTAATTTTGATATCCGACTTGGATGCATCACCATGGCCTAGTAGATGTGTGCTAGGTTGGTATGCAGAGGGTCTCGAGTTCGATTCCTAGAATCAGCAAAGTAAATAAAAGTTACATTTTTCAATAAATAATAATAAATGCTTTTCAATATATAGAAAGTTGCTTCTCTCTCAAAGCGATATAATTTGTTTACAAATTGAGTAAAATGGGGTTGCAATTTACGACTTTACCACTCATTTTTTCAAAAACATATTTTTGATTCAAAACAAAAAGATGGAAATCTACGACTCGCTTTTTGCAATTTACAATCGAGTAAATATAAAATTGATACAAATTTGGATCAATTTTCGATTCGCGATGGCAATGTTTTATTTCTCAGGATCGAATTATTGACCCAAAAAAGTGGTAATTTGCTATTTTTGAGTGTCAATATCTTCATTTCGTTCAATTTTGAAAATTGCGAACAAGGAGTCGTAATTTACAAAACCCCGAGCTAGGGTGAGAAACTGCATAAGATTTTCGTGATTTGCAGCTCATTTTTCTTGATCTGATCTAAAAATTCTTTCCGTGAGGCGACCGAAACAAGTGGTCTGCCTTTCTACTGTCGATGTATGTATGTCCTCTGAGCGTTCAACCTGTCTACCAGCTATCGATTTTCTAAAGAAAATAAAAAAAACTTACAACTCCAACTTAAGTTGTATGTTAACAGTTTGACTTTATTTCACAGACTGCAATCGTCTCGATTTAACGATTATTTATTGAACAATTTAATATTTACAATTGATTC
The DNA here is from genome assembly GCA_916050605.2 of Platycheirus albimanus. Lineage (NCBI taxonomy): Eukaryota > Metazoa > Arthropoda > Insecta > Diptera > Syrphidae > Platycheirus > Platycheirus albimanus. Next base: position 12,215,678 of record OU696697.1, on the reverse strand, counting down.
TTATTCTATTTTACTTATGATACTTAAAAAGATTTGTTGGCACATTAGGGGTCTAACTATATACTGTAAGGGTCTTCTAGATCACTTTGAAATAAAAACAATTAGATTTAGTTATCGTTATAAAAATTCTTCTTTATTATTAAATCACAATGAACCTTTCGCCTCGACCGTTCTCTTACAACTGAACTCGCTTTGGTTCAGTCGTTAGCTTTATCTTAATACATAAAATACATAATGGACTAGTTTCGTCAAATACTAATACTTAGACATAAAAGCAGGCACCTCACACCGACAGTCTTTGGACATAGATACAATACATGAGTATACGTTTATTTAAGTAATATGGTTACAATACATTGATAATTGTATAATACATTTAAAAAAAAAAAAATTTTCATTAATTATACTTATATTAATAGTCAAGTGGGGGTGTCCATCTCGGGTTGTTCAAATCCGGTTGTGCTTGATGTGTTGTTGAATTGGCTTTTAGCCACGGTGGTAACAACTGCAATCGTCTCAGATTCGTTTCACACTTTTATACTAAATTTGAGCAGCACATTACATTTAATTTGTGAAGCTCGAAAATGTGTTGTCTTAGGTATTTAATAGTACTTTCAAGCTTTACATGGTAAGAAAAAATGTGTTGATTATGATTTTAGTTTAATTTAATTATACAAAGCAAAAGTTATTATTTCATGATTGAAAACTGGTTTTGAACTTGCGAATGCACCCACGCCGAAATTCTTAAAGTCAGACCTATCGTTCCCAAGCGACTAACTGCCCTCCACTCTAGGTCACAGCCTACCGACATATCTAATAAGAAAGACGTGATTATGCTAGAACCAGTTAAATAAAGCCGTGTCATTTTCACTTCACAAAGAAATTTCTACGTAACTTTTTTAAGTGCAATTTAAGAGTCGGCTTTCTTTTATAACTCACCCACAGCGAGTTTGTTTCGAATAATCAAACTTCTATTTCACACCACACGAAACAAACCCAAAAAATATTTTAACAATCTTAATTAATGTCAATAATTCTATCGCAGTATCTGAAGGATCTTAAAAAACTTTTACGTTTTCCTAACATCACAGCAGTTTTCTCCACCATAATGAAACTTTTGGATTTATGGACCTGTCATTCTATGTGGCCATCATCAATATAGGGTTGCCTTTTTTTCATTTAACCAGAATTCCAAGCTGTTCGTGTGTCTAATACGTGACACTCAAACAGGAAAAAAAGACTAATAACAACAACCACGATGGTATCCCATTAAGATACCGCAGTCTCATCGATTTAATTGATTTCTGTGAAGGTCCTTAAACATATATACGTAAAGTTCATATGAGTATATCATTCTAAGCCATATTGTGTGCGTGTGCTTTTATTGGCTGCAAAAAGGATTTATTGCTTCCGCGCTGTCAAAATACAAAGTTTGTAATTAATTTAGAAATAGAAGACATCATCCCAACGTGAAATTAATATCTTAACCCCCCCTCCCCCCGTCACAACTCTCCAATATCAACAAAAAAGAATTAACTTTAACATCAATTTTAAATAAAAAAGGACGATGACGAGGTCAATCGCAATCAAGAACAGCGCAAAAATCGTGATAATAACTTTATTCATTTCCACTTAAAAGCATTAATTGCCTTAATTAAATTTGAAACTGTCATTGTGAACCATCAAGTAGGGTTTTGCCATTTCTTTTCATCATCGTCCTTTAAGGAGCAACATAAAAAGGCGAATGACTGGATTAATGAGAAAAAAGATTTTTTTTTGTGTTGAACATTTAACGCAGACTGGTCTACAAGAAAAGCGTCCTGAAAAGAAAGGATTAACACATTTAATGTGATTACACGTAACTGCTGAAAAAAGGACTTTTTTTCATTAAATGGATTTGTTTGTGTTTTTGCGTTCTTGTTAAGAAGAGGATGTGTTTTCTATTTCTTAGAAACTTTAATTAAATTCAAGATTTTTGTTGTTGTTTAAAGTTTCAAAGAAATTTTATTATTTGATTTTAAATTGAAACGCAATTGAAATAGTTTTAATTTAATTTAAGATGTGTTTGGTGAAGTGTAAAGGATCATGTGCCGATGGCAATTTTAGATCTTGTTTCCAAAAGCTTCCGGTAAAAGCTATGTAGGTTTGGTATCAAAGCAAAAGTTATATTTAAGGTTGTTGTTGTTGTTTTGGTTGCTCGTAAATATTAATTTTGTCCAAAAAAGGACTCTAATAACTTTTATAACCTTATTTGAATTATTAAAAACGTGGCTACCTTTCTACGTTTATGGCTCAAATATTTGTTTTTAAATGGCTTAGACTAAACAGGGAAAACAATCCGACTAATAACGAATTGGGTGCGATGTTGTTTGACTCCAGCTAAAGCATTATTTCCTATTATTATCCTAACACTGAAATTGCTGTTACGGGTGATTTTAATGCATACAATTCTACGTTGACCTCTCTATTCGGGATAAAAAATAACACCTAAATGGAGGTATGCTGAGATTTGCACTGAGTTTAACAACTTGGTTTAGATTGTTGATAAGCCTACTAGTAAAAAAAGAAGACAATGAGAACTGTGCGGTGATGCGAGAAAGCCAACTGGGACGTCTTAAAATGTTTTTCCCGAACTTTAACGGGTCCCTTCTCACTATGCTTCATCAAACATTTTTGGTTCGAACAGAATAAAAGAATAAAACCAAAAGAGCATTCATGGTTTGACTTGAGCTGCTAGAACAACTGAGTGGTTGGAAGACAGTTGTTTTTATCCAACTCGGTTTTTCGGCCAATTGAACTTCTGTTCCTTCTTCCCAAGGTCTTGGCAACCGCTATTAACCATCAAATGAAGATATATATTGAAAACAAAAGATTTCAAATGATCGACAGCAAAGTTTTCGTAACAACAAGTTCACTGGTGTTATGTCTCATCGAACAGTACAACAAATCTCTTCATCGTTTTGGAGAACGTAAGATATAATTATCTTACGTTCTCCAAAACGATAGTTCTGGAACAAGGCTTTGTTACCGAAAATGAATGCATTTTATACCGATGGATTATAAAAGTTATCTTTCGGACCGTTCCATTTGTTTGGTCTGGCCGTTTCTCAACCTAAAACTCGCAAAATAAATGCTGGTGTGCCACAAGGTTCCGTTCTGTCTCCAACTCTCTTTCTTAGCCTTACAAATGTTATCTTTTCTAAGAATTGTAATCCACTCAATTTATTGCTGAAGACAGTGTCATTAGCCGTTCATGTTCGCAACTCTCGTATCCAGATTTAAATATACGTGTTTTGTGGATGTGGGAGGGCAAATGACAGCGCTCTGTTCTTATTATGCTTCCACCAACGCTTTTAAGATACTCGAAAAGACTTATGCTAAACACGCTTTCTAGAGATGCGAAAAGTATTGCACATAACAAAAATTACTCAAATACAATTCCTTTTTAACATCCTGTATTACCCTGTCAATATGTAGGTTTCTAACGTAGATATTTTCTCCAAGAAATGTTGCTCAAATCCCCAATCACTTTCATCGTCCCTAGACTTATCCACATTTGATTAAAAGAGGAAAAGAGTACCCAAAACGTTGTAAGGATATAAAAAATATCCTTAAGAATTTCCATTTGTCTCGTTTGGTTGTATATTGTCTTGTGGTTTGTTGCCGTCAAGCAGTAAATCGATCAAAACTCAATTCCAAAAGTGGTAATTGAAACGGCTATCTCCATAATACCCTCACTTTGATATAAACGACGAAAATGCCATGACAATGAGTGCTTCTTCCAATCTTTGTAGTAGTGATTTAAGCTTGTCCTTAGGTTAACTTAGATCTGAATTGATGAATAGATTTAACCCAATCAATTTATCATGAGCTAAATATACATTTATTTATATTTATCCTTGAAGTTATATTTGTTGACTGAGAATTGTGGCCACAAAGGATCTCAAACGGTCTAGTTGTGAGATGAAAATATGAAGAAAAAGATAAATATTTGTGCGTGTGTGCAGAAAAAGGATATATAGAGATTTCTTCGACGGAAAATTGATAAGTCCAAAAAGGGCTATATTTGTGTTGAATGTATAAGCTGCGAGGTGCTTCCTCTGCTCTGGAAGTTCATATGTTTCCATTTAAATGAATTCTAAGCAATCCTTTTTCATATTTGTTGTGGGTTCTATTGACCGATGAAGGTCAAGAAAGGTTTTTCCAAAAAAGTCTTCAATTTGTTTGTTTTTCATGAGTTTTCAGTTTTCAAGAAAAAAAGAGATTTGAAATGAATAATTTGGTTTTAAAATATAAATTTGAAATTATATGGTTTTCGACTTGACTCAGCAAGCAGCTGTTTCATTTCTCAGAAAAGTTTTGGGAAACAAGAGTTCTTAAAAGGGGCATTTTTGGGGACTTTGATGTGAGGTGGGCGGGTTGTTATTGAAGTAGTCGAAAGGTGGACAAACTTTTAAGGAAGCTAGTAATTTACATCAAAACTTTTGTTATTGATTTCGTTTAAAGGACATTCAACTAGTAGTGTCTTTATAATTAAGAGTTTTCAAAATTGTAAATTATATTGAATTTCTTGAATAAAACAATCAATACCAATTTATAGATTTGTATAAGTATCTTAGGCTAATTAAACAGTCATCCATACCATCAAATTGACAACAATTCAGTACACGATTTACGAGATACCACCCTATAAGTATAACCAGAAAAAAACGCCTTTGAAAAATATTGTTTCTTAAAATTGACAGGAACCACTAGGTATTAGCATGTTGGATGACCATACTACAACATAACCACTCCCAGAGATAACCTCGACAAAAAAACATGCAACACATCCAATCCGCTCACATAATATGAAGTTCAAATATTCAACAATATTTTCCCACTTACGAGCAAAACGTTGGAAAAAATAATAAAATCCAGAACGGAACTATATAACCGACATCCAAAAATTTTTGGAGCATAAAGCCAGTTTTTCCCGTGACGTGGTGTTTTTTTTTTTTAAATAGCCAGCCACACAAATCGTATTTACGTATATCTTTTATGGGGACAACTATCCATCGCAGGCAGATACTATCTAGATCCTGTGAAACCAGAATGTACGATGCTGTTTCGACCAGAGAATTCATATAATAGTCCAAAGGGAAATGTTCTGTACATATATATATTTTTACTGGCTCTCTCTGGATTAAAGGACATTTCCAGCTTGTCCATTGTAAAAAATGTTATCCTGCATTTAAAAAAGTATTGGCTTTAGTTGGCGCTGGCAAAGTGTGAATTTCCGTCGATTACTGTGAAAGTTATGTGTCCTTAAAATACAATTTTTTATATTGACTTTTGATAGTGTATGAAAATGTTTATGGAAAGGAACTTGTGTTGATGCAATGACTTTTTACTTGCAATATATGCGCGACTGCGTCGGACGAACTTGCTCTAATGTGTGACAGTGGCCTTGGGGTTTGAGATTTTGGAAAAAAAAGTAGGGAAAGAATGATATGAAATTTTATTGATCACTTTAAAATCACTTGTTAAAACTTTTTTTTTTTTTTTTTTTGAAAATATGAAGTAAGCCATCGTATTTCGTTTACTGTTAAGAATTTTAAGAAATTTTTTTTCAAAATCGTTGAACCAGTTTTTTTTTGAAAAACTTTTCGATAATATATTCAAATTTTTACTTGCGATTATAGGCACTATAAGGCAAGTTATGCATTCGTAAAAAAAAATAAATTCTAACAATCAAACATGACCTTACGATGATAGAGAAGTCGAAAAAACTGGGCCCGACAATTCTGTCTGTCTGTCTGTCCGTGTGTCTGTCTGTCTGTATAGTTACATACAGCCTAAACGGCTGGACCGATTTGCTTCAAACTTGGTACATAGTATTATTATGACGTCCTATAGAGGGTTTTTTGGAATTAGCATTCTAGCTCTAAAACTAACGGTACCTGCCATATGATTGTTTGTGAAAAATAATTTTTTCACAAAAACGGCTACTACGATTTTGATAAAACTTTCTGTATTGTTTTTTCTGTGCAAACTTTATGCTTTGGTTGGAATAGATTTTTCAGGAAAAGTCTTATAACGGTACCTCCCATAGGACCGGTTTTTTGAAATCCGATTTTCTCGTAAGACACTTGACGGATTTCGATGAAATTTTTAATGTAGAAGCCCTCTTATAAAATAAATAATATAATTTCGAAAAGTTTTCAAAAAAAGTTTTTTTGAGTTTTTTTAAAAAGTTTCAAATTTTTTTTTTAATTTTAGTTTTTTTCCAAAAACAGTTTAATCTATATTTTTTTAATTTTATTTGTCTGATAAAAACTACAAAGTGCTACAAGTTGGCATACTCAAAAAAAAAATTGGAATATACTTTCGAAAAGTTTTTCATAAAAAACTGTTTTTTTGAAAAAACTGGTCCAACGATTTTGAAAAAAAATTTCGTAAAAATTCAAAAAGGTAAAAAAAAACCTGATGGCTTACTTCATTTTCTCCAACAAACTTTTTAGGTATTGATTTAAGTGATTTATAAAATTTCATCTGATTTTTTCAACACTTTTTTCCCAAAATCTCAAGCACCCAAGACCATTTTAACACATTAGAGCAAGTGCACTTTATTTTTTTGAGTATGCTTACTTCTAGCACTTTGTAGTTTTTATCAGAAAAATAAAATAAAAAAAAATTTATCAAACCGTTTATTGGAAAAAACAAAAAATAAAAAAAAAATTAATTTTTTTTAGAAAATTTAATTAAAAAATTACGAGAAAATCTGATTTAAAAAAAAAACCAGTTCTATGGGAGGTACCGTTATAAGATTTGTCCTGAAAAATCTATTAAAACTAAAATAAAGTTTGCACAAACACTATTCAGAAAGGTTTATCAAAATCGTAGGAGCCGTTTTTGAGAAAAATTAATTTTTCACTAAAAATCGTATGGCAATTACCGTTAGTCTGTAGGATGCCAAAATAAAATATATAAATAATGCAAGTTTGAAGCAAATCGATCCAGCTTCCAGCCGTTTAGGCTGTATGTGCCGATACAGAGAGACGGACAGACAGACAGCCAAACAGAATTGTCGGACCCATTTTTTTCGACTTTTATCTATCATCGTAATGTATTGTTTGATTGTTAGAATTTTTTGTTTTGTTTTTACAAATGCATAACTTGCATTATACAGGGTGGGCCAAAAGAAGTCATCCATCCGATGTTGTTAGGCTCTCTTTTTTTTTCTAAATAAAAAACTTCGATTCAGTTTTTTGATTATGTTTATTTGAACCTTTAGAATTGTATTGGTCAAGTCGAGAAGATGATATCCGCCAAATGGGCGCCGTCACAATTGATTGCTAGTTTTATGACATTTTTCATCACTTCAGTGAGAACTTCGGGTGACAGATTATCGCACTCTTGTCAAATGTTGTCCTTGAGAGCTTCCAGAGTCTCGGGCTTGTTCACGTAAACACGCGACTTCAAAAAACCCCACAAAAAAAAGTCTGAAACGGTTAAATCGGGCGATCTTGCGGGCCAGTGCAAATCGCCAAAACGAGATATGAGGACACCCGTGAGCTCCGCCTTCAGAATATCGGTTCATCTATCGCTCCATGGCTTGTTCTTTTGTATTTTGCATCTTACTAGTCCGCAAATGTCAAAACAAATTTGTCATTGGCGGCCATTTGCCAAAATGAGTGCATCTTCCAATAGGGTGATTTCGTTTTGCCCACCTTGTAGGTTAACTTTTTGGTTAAAATGGATTTTTCGAGATTTTTTATAAAATCCTTAATTAAATTTCGTTCGTTAGCTACACGACAGATTTTAATAAAATTGTTATCAAAGAAAGTCTTTTAAAATCCCATAAAAATTGAGTTTCGAATTTAAACACAAATTTGTTCCTAAAACTGCTCCTTAGCTCAGCCTTCAAAAGCGTGCACTCAAGTTAAACAAAAACCAGTCCAGTCGTAACCTTAACGAAACATAGATTCCAAACTTTGTTCGTATTCCAACTGAATAATTATTTCAGACAAACTGCTTTATGAAAAAAAAAAAAAAAAACAAATTTTTGTTCCAATTTTTTTTTAAATAACGTGTTTTTATTTTGTTTCAGGAATAAAAGCAAATTGGGATGAATGGTGGACGTATGATGGTATTTCCGGTGAGTATTTAAATAAACCAGCCGAATTCTCTTTGTTTCCATTTAATCTAAAATCCAAACTTAAAACGTTCTGTGTATCTGTATCTTTTTTTAACGTTGCATACACACATTTTTTTGTTCTATAAATTGGCAACGATTCGTACTATATCTGTCGATTTGACGAATGATGAATGTTGGTGGGGCCTGTATTTTATGTTTGATTTTCGGGTTAAGATACGGAGAAGGGAGGTGCGGGAATTCATGATAGATTGCATTTCATTTTAGTTTTATTTTTATTGATATATAGATACTAAATAAACAAAGTCCTTTTTAAGTTTTGCTGAAATTTGCTTGAAATTGCAAATTCATCAAATAATTTTAGTTTAAACTTTAAATTAATTTTTTGTTAACAACACTTAATTCTACTTGCTTTTATATAAAAACTCAAATAATTTTTTTTAGGACCTAGTTTTTGGGGCCTTATAAATCCACAATGGAATATGTGTAATAAAGGACACCGTCAGTCGCCTGTAGATATAGTACCAGATAAATTATTATTTGATCCTTCTTTAAGGCCTTTGCACGTCGATAAGCACAAGGTAAATACATAATTTATTGTCATTTTCTTCGTTTAATTATAACATTTAACACTGTATGAGTCTTATTACATATACTTTTCATAATTTCTTAGGTGACAGGAACACTACACAATACTGGCCAATCATTGGTCTTCCGTGTGGACAAGGACACACAACAGCAAGTGAACATCTCTGGTGGTCCACTATCTTATAGATATCAATTTGAAGAAATTTATATTCATTATGGCACGGAAAATAGTAAAGGATCTGAACATTATGTGCAAGGATACAGTTTTCCCGGTGAGGTGAGTTTAATTTGAAATTTAAAATATTTTCTTTATCATAGCAAAACTTAAGAGACAAGTGGAAAGCTATTTAAGAATTGGTTGGTGCAGGAGCAGATTTAAAATACTGAACGGATGTTTTGGTAGTATCAAGGAATGTATTTCTCACTCAGCCAATAAAATAGTCCTTCTCTAAAGCTGGTATGCCTCTTATGCAACGTTTCATTCCTGTTAATAGAATCAATTTTTCAAGAAGTGTTTTATGAATATATTTGAATTGACTCCATTTCAAGAAGTTGTGAGGCAACTTGAAACAATTTCTCAGGAAAACGATGTTTCAATTGATGCACTAACTTTATAACAAACGACGTGTTACAATATTGCAACAAATTTCTATAAAATCATTTCCTGAGATGCTTTGACTTATCAAACCCCCTCGGCAGTTTTTGGCTTATATGTGAAAGATGAAAATTCAATAAAGGTGACCTATATTTCAATGTTTCAGGTTCTTTGACCGTAATTTTTGATGCTTGCAGCCCTAATAAATTCAATTAAAATAACTTTGTCAATATTTAATCTATTGAAAACAATCTTCAAAATATATATAAATACTGTATCTACAAGTCCGTGTTTTGTATCTTTGTCTATGCAGCAGTATTCCCTAAGGCGATTATTGTTTCAAAAGCTTTTTCACACAAAATTAAATTTATATTTTCAAAAGAGGGTATAGGTACATTATTTAGATTGAATCAAACCAAAAGTGTGGGGTGATTTATGAAGTGAAGTGAGTTAAATTTTCCAAAGAGGGTAGTTGATGATAAAAATATGGGAACGACGATATTCTGAAGTTGAGGTGACTTTAAAAGTCCTATTTCGTTTCTCCGCCAAATTATTTCAACAATAGTGTCCGAACAAAGTTTGAATTTGAATATGCGGTCATGTTTAACAACTTTTGTAGTATGGTTTTTCCTTTCATTTGTTTAAAGAACATTTGAATATTTCAAAAATAAACATAATTCAAAAAGCCAACAATAAAACTTAATGAACTCATGAAACTATAGAAGAAGCTATTCTTTAGCTGGAATGTGCGTATGCTCTAAGTAGCGTCCATCCTGAGCCAAATTAACAAGGGAAAAACCAAGACTAGTGCGAAATGCCAATGATCCGAAAAAAAGTTTCACTTGCATCGTCGTTTCATAAAAAACACGATTTCTTTTGTAATGTGCTGATTGGGAAAGTTGAAACAAACTCCTGGAAGAGAAATCAGTAATTTGATAACCTCATCTTAAATATGGTCTTTGCATCGACCAGCCCTTGTTTACTTGATAAGGAACCATAAAACTACACGATTAAAGTGGAAAAAAAGTAACAACCACTGAATTTATTGAAACTTTCTCTGTTAAAGTTGTTCCTATAACTAACAATCATTGTAGTTCTACATCTTCTACATCTTTTGTTAAAAAGCTCAACATCGAACAATCTTCTGAAAATAAATCGTAATTTAATGCTTTGATTGTAGACTTTACCTGAAGACTTCGGTTCTTTACCAAGTTTTGAACAGCTCGTATTCTGCGATTTTGTCTTGTTTAGTTCTAAGTTAGCACATTCAACTTGGCGGTGTACATCGTTGTTTCAAATAGTTTCTTTTTTTTCAATACAAAATTTGTTTTATTTCAGATCCAAATCTATGGATTCAACAGGGATCTGTATCGCAATTTTTCTGAAGCAGAACACAAGTCTCAAGGACTCATTGCACTTTCAATAATGATTCAAATAGGAGATACTCCAAATCCTGAACTAAGAGTTATTACAAGTACTTTTAACAAGGTTCTGTATCGAGGTAAGTCTTTGTACTGTTTCCCAACACTTTCCTGTCTTTTTTATTGAAGTTTTTAATTTTTCCCATTTTAATTCGATGTAATATCAAACAGTTGAATTGTGAGTCCTCTTAAAATCATCAGGGCAAGTTTCTTGTTAAGCTCCAATATTACTTTGCAAGGCTGCTTATCTCTACTTTTCCTAGAAAAAGATTCAAACTTTCAAAGGGAAACACTAACGAATCCCTTTTTTATGGTAGGTAACAGGAGTGTTAGATTACTTTACCACACGTTCCTTGTTTGCATCCGCCTCTGCTATTATTAGCAAAACTACAAGCACCCACTTTCCTTCCAACGAAATAAAACTTTTTTTTTCACCGTGAAAAAGGAAAAGTTCGTGCAAGTGTTTATCTAAACGGAAAGAAACTAACACCGGTAGTGGTTGATGATGAAAGACTGCCAATTATAGAAGTGTTTAGTTGAAAACAACATCAATATTTTTTTCTTGCTTACGGGAGTAATTTTAGATTCGTGCTTTATTAAGCATCAAACATAAGATGTACCTACTTCTTTCCCAAAGGAACTGGTTTTGTTTCAAGGATTGGCTTTTTCCTTCACTTTTTTGTATGGCTTTTGGTTTTTGTTTTTACAGATTCGGTTTCGATAAAAGTTTCGATAATATATTATGTTCTTCGAAAGATACTTTTTAATATTTGTATATCATTTTGACAACTTTATACACTCGAGTTTTCTTTGGTTTCCTTTTTGAAACAAAAGTCGAGCGAGAAATTTTGTTAAAATAATACGGACCCATTTTCAATTGACTTTATTTTATGGGAATTTGATATACATAAACGGAAATTGCCATTCAAATTTCATTAACTGTAATTATAGACACACTCTATACTATACATCCGCTAGAATCGAGCTTGAGTATTTACTTAAACGTGACAACACAATGGAAGTAACGACAGCAGAAGCTGGGCTCAAAATTCTATCACTCTGCCTACTCTTGCTAAAAGTCCAACAGTGAGACATAAAAGCAGTGAGACATCTTTAACAACTCCGAATAACCATGTTGTATTCAAAATTCAAAAAAAAAAAAAAAAATAAATATAGATTTCCAACAGTGAGACAATGCAGCGTAACATTCAATTTAATACAATTCAATGTTGAAACGAGTTTTTTGAGAATGTATATATATATGTATATCCTTCATTCAAATTTTTATATTTTTACAGCCGTAAATATAATGTCTCACTGTAGGTGCACATTGACCGACAGTAAGATAAGGATAAACGTTTTAAGTATTATAATGACGAAATGCTTTGCGATTTTTTTTCAATGCTGTCATTTAAAGACGAAGTGTCTTATTGTTGGTGGGTCTGTTCCTGATTTAAGAATGAGGCTTGACAGAGAAGTCTATAAATGAAAAGTAAAATTTGATTGGGTCTTATATTTAATTAGCACATGGAGGTAATACTCGCTTCATGTCTTTTATAGTATGCATCTATTGCAATAAATACTGAACATCATCCTCAAAATATGTTGTTTTACTTATTTAAAAATATTTGAAAAAATAGTCCACCTGCATATATTTAAATAATTTCCTACATAAACACCAGTCCTGTGTCTGGTCTCATATCTCATTGCTGTCAAAACTTAGCATGCAAAATTTTATACTGGTTGCCATAACTCTGAACGATGTCAAGATGTATCCATTTAATGCCATTAGGATGTGGAGTGCCAAAAGGTTCTACCGCTGGGCCCCAACTATTCATTTTGTGTCCTCTTTTGTATGTAAAATATCGACAAATATTTAGAATTAAATGATTTGTATCTTAAAGTGCTTTGCCTATAGTAAAACTAAGATTGCAACTACAATAATTACAATTATTAATTCTTGAAAATGTTTCCATCAATTTAGATGTGTGCTCCCAAATTCAGAACTTTATGTCTTTAATTTTCTGTGTTTATAAAATACATTAGAATTAAATGTTATTGTACTTAAATTTGTGATGTTATTCATTTTAAGGATTGATGACACCAATTAGGCACATTTCAATACGATCCTTGTTGCCAAAAACAGATAACTTCATAACCTACGAAGGATCAACTACGTATCCTGGCTGCTGGGAAAGTGTGGTGTGGGTTATAGTAAATAAACCAATTTACATAACAAAGCAAGAGGTAAGCCATAAGTAAATAGATACTTAAACTATAAAATAAAATTAATTTGTATTATTATATCTCTTTAATTGATACGAAGTTTTTTCAAACAATACATACAATTCGGGAATTTATTGTAACATCATTATGTTAAAATAGGAATTTTGTTTGAATTTTAATTTGTAGGTTTAATGATTAAAATAATTGCTTCCGAACTTTTGATTCCATATATTATATATTAATATTGCATTATTAAGTTCCGAGTCGTGCAACCACAACAAATTTGTGTATTGTATATTGATTTGGAATAAATTATATTCCTATACAAAGTGTCAATAAATGATGAGTACTTTTTGAAACTAAAATATATGAAATAATTAATATCAAAAGCATCAACAATAATTATTTCATAAATTTATGTTAATGGAATTGGGTTGTTGAATGAATTCAACTATGAACAAATACTTAATTATATCAAATACCGTGTTTGATTGATTCTACTTTATTAAAAATAATAAATAGAAATATTTTAATTAATTTCAGTTATATCAGCTAAGGCGAGTAATGCAAGGATCTCAAAATACTCCTAAAGCGCCATTAGGAGATAACGCAAGGCCCATACAAGCATTGCATCATAGAACAATTAGGACTAATATAGATTTTAAGAAATCTAAGGTAATCAAATCGAATATAGTTTTATTAGGATGTCCTAATAGATATTGATTTTCAAATGTTATTTTAGCGACTTAATCAAAATACGTGTCCATCGATGTATAGAGATATGTACTATCGGGCGAACCGATGGTCAGATGGTGGTAGTGGACGCATGATTCGTTGACCCAACGCATTATTAGACTTTGATTACGGCTCAGTATTGAGTGCAATCAATCTGTAGATCCCAACAAAATATATGTACTTATATAATATTCCAAAATTAAGATTAAATAAAATTTATATTATTTTTTTTATATATATCTATAAAAATAAATCCAAACTATGTGTATGTGTAAACTATTAGATATTTTTGTTATATAAAATTAATTAATGTATAGGTATGATATTTAAAAATAATGCAAAAAAACAAGCAGTAAAGTGGAGGGTGGACAATAACTACACTATAAAAAAAAATATATCATAGATATCAACGCGTATTGAACATAATAAAATAAGTAAAGTCATTAATAACATTGCATAACCAGGAATGTATACCTAACTTAATCAACAATAACCATAATTATTAATTACTAATGCTACATTATAAGACAAAACGAAAATGCTATACAAAACAAAAGGTATTAAATTAATGACAAAACTATCCAACTGAATGATTTAATTTTGTATATTTTTTTTTTTATTTTAGTTTTATAAAGCAGTAAATAAACAAATTAAATATGTTTAAAATAATTTTGAAATGCTAGTTTTTGAGTATTTAAAACTTATGTCGAACAGAAAAGTGCTGAAAGATACTTAGAAAATTTTCCTTCAATATAAGATGTGTAAAATAAAAAAAATATATATAAAAAAATAAATTTTATAATAATCAGTACAACAAATTCAACAAAACTGATTAAACGAAGTAAAATGAATAGAAAACACTAGACAAAGACATGTATTATATTTTATTGCTATTTTGCAGATAGTAGTTTGTAAAAAGATATTTCATATTTTTTATAAAATTAGCACTTTCTTGTTTTAAATTACTTTGTCAATACTTTAATTTGCTTCAAATTTATTTCATATCTATTATGAATCAAAAAGAATTTTAGTAAATCCCTCTAATTATAAAAATAATCATAGATTTTAAGATTTTTTTCAAATTAAGGTTGACTTAAAGAAGATTTTGTTTTACTCCAAATTTTAGTTAAAAAACTTGAATATTGATTTACTAAAATACATTTTGTTATAAAGATTTATTGACCATGCAAAATTCCTTTCTGCAATGTTGTGTTTATTTTTACTCATCCCAAACAGTAGCATTAAAACGGCAAACACTTATCAAAGGTCCTTGTTCCATTTTCAAAATGATAAAAAATTGTATTAATACAAATATGGTGCCACTATTCTCTGCTCTGCAATCGAGTTACTTTACTAGTTCATGGACAAGCCAACCATCACTACCATCCACTTGAGATACAAAATAATTTAATTTATGTTTTATCATACTTTACAGATAAACACCTCATAATACATTTTAATTAGCCCAGATTATGTACGATTGTAAATCATGGAAATCAGAAAAAAGGATACTGAATGGAATATGCAATTAATTCCAAGTATTCATTTTTTTCAAAAGGGCTTTTGTATTACTGGTGCTGGTAGTGGCGCTGCCGCTGGTGGTAGGAAGGATCAGATCGAAATGTTTTACATCCATTAACATCATTTATTAAGGAAATTTAAATCAGGGCATTAATCATGTATGAAGGGTTATACAAACGAAAAAAAATGAAAACAAATTAAAATTGGCGCCCAACGTGTGTCTTTTAGTGTGGCATGGCGTCGGGGTTTCTCGTCGTTGGACTCTACTTTAATTGGAATTCAATTCAAACTTGATTTTGTTTTTAATTTCGTAAATTGATAGCAAAATTAATGTCCTGCGATTTCAATTTTGCATTGTAGATCGCAGCGTTTGATAAGCCGAGTGTTGATATCTGATTTTGCATTTTATTAGTGTAAATGACACACAAACCATTTTAATTGTTGAATTTATTATTTCGTGGAATAAAGGCTTTGTATAATGTTTAAAATGTTATAAAATATAAGTTTTAATACTTAGTCCTTTTGATGGAAATGATCTTCGAAGCAACTTTAAATATTGGCATAATCATTCACAGCGAATTCTTTTAAATTTAAATTTAGAATCAATTTTTTTATTTAGTTTTGTATTGTAAATATTTTAATTGTGTAGTAAAAGTTAAGTTTGCGTTATAAAATAAGGATTCTGGAGAAATGTATCATCTGAGTTAACTACACAAAATAAAACAATATAGAAAGTAAGCTTATTTAAAAGTCCAAACCTGAAATTAAACCTTAGTCTTTGTTATCCCAATTGAATATGTCAATTGGTTTTTGTAAAAATAAAAATTAAATAAAGTGATGTTTTTGTTTTTCTTTAATACTACAATAATAAATTGTTCAATTTTCCATTGCCAGTATTAAAAACTGCACCTGCTGTCAGTAAAGTCAAATATTGGCGCTAAAATTATTAACCTTTTTCTAATTGTTTTGATTAATTTTGTAATATAAATTGATTCAGCATATCTGGGTGCATTACATTGTGCCTTAACTTCCACCAACATTCTCAATGACTATATAATTGTCCATGTAACTTGGCTCTTTTTTACTTCCAGTGGAGCATCAAGTTTGCATTTAAGGTATGAAGATAATGGGAGCTATCACCAAAAAGCTTATGTATCTCAGAAACACCAGCTATAATTTTAATGAAATGCTTTGGTTTGGGCTAATGGTCCTAATTTTTATTGAAATAATTTTCTTACGAAATGCCAATAGTAGAAATAAAATAAATTGTTTCCAGTTTTATTTCTAAGATGTCACTGGCCGTGTGTTTGGTGGCAAACGAAGAATTCATTTTTCCAATTCAATGCATTAGAGCCACTAGAACTTACTTGAAATAGTTGATAAGTTTGAAATTTTTGGTTTTATTTATTTTGTAAAAATGTTAAGGTCTTACTAGCTTATTTATATAATTAAGAATAAATAAAATGTATAGAAATAAATTAAATTTAAATGATGAAACGCAAAATAACACAACTTAGATAAAATAAACTGTAATAGAAATTTTGAAAAAAAAAATGATATGATTTTTTGACAAACCGGAAACATCATGGAATTTTATTTTAACCTTAATTTTCAGCATTTTCCAAAGACATCCGATTTGGCAGACATTGGATAATTTCCGGCAGCCCGTGAAACTTCTGTCAATTATTTAACACGTATTCATTTTGCAGCTGCAAATTCCACTACAAACCCACACATAAATGTACATCATATACATACATCCTCTAGCCACTTCCTCTACCTCCATGACACGAATTCTCTTGACAGTAACCCAAAGGAATATGTAAATCGTTAACATTATGGTATTATAAAAAGGATGTTAGACAAGGAGTATGAAATACTTCTTTTACAAATCCTCAACCAGTTATAGTGTGGTTGGTCACCCATATTAAAGTTCATTCGGACCAATACCGATGGATGAAAAAAAAAAAAAATTAAGGAGTCCATTCTACAAAGCACTTATTTAACGAACTACATTGCTTTTGTAAAGTATCGTGGCAGACGATATGGTTTTAGTGTTTCTGTTTTAGAGAGTCCTTAAATATACCAAGGCACGCAAAGCCATGAAGCGAATGCATTTTTGGTTAAAATACTTTGGTATACGTCGGTCGTATCGGTTGTAAAGAAGGGGCATATAAATGTTCAAATGTTTGTACCAAATTGCCAAAGTCGAACGATGTAGTTTTTGAAAAAGGGAAAGTTTTTGTTTTCATATTTTCTGGCTTTTCAAAGTTAGTTTTGGTTACAAAATGTCTACATTTTATGTGTGGTTTTAGTTTGCGGAAGTGCATGGTTTTTATTTTCAGTTTAAATTGTGCAATTTAGTGATATAATTAACTAAGCTGTTAAAGAATCTCGTGTGAATTCGGGTGGTTTCATTTTTTCTAATATGATTGAAATAATAAGTACATAGGTTTTAATTTGGAAAACAATAATTGCACATGGGAGCGAAATAACTTCATCATTGCGGAGTTGCTTAGTCGAGATTATGCAATCTTAAAAATTGCGATTGGTCTTCCATTACTTTTTTTTGAGTTTACTTCCAGATTGGATGATTTACCAATATTTTAAAATTGGGTTTTAAAGGTGGTTTTCGTGCTGTTTAAATAATTTATTCATCAATTCAGTCATTTGTGGGTATAGTTTTTACAATCTTTCCAATACAAAATTATTCGTAGTTTAATATTGTGATTTGCGGCTTCTCTTGGTGGCACGCATCCGAAATGTCTTACTTTCCATTACTCCTGCGTATTAATCAGGATGAATTTGATAGATGGAATTGGTTATGTTGGCTTTGAGGGCTGCTGTGGTTTGTATCCTATTCGCATAAACCTGCGACTTAAAAAAACCCACAAGAAAAAGTCTAATGGGTTCAAATCACACGATCTCGGTGGCCAGTTCACATTTATCCACCATACTGCGAATAGCCCTTCAGTAGGAAGATCATGGTGACCGTACAATGGGCGAAGCCTGCAGAATGTTGCCCGAAAAGAAAACAATTTTATCATTTGCACGTGTTTATGAACGCTACAACCATCGATGTTGATTTGGCAAAACAGACTAAATAAATGCCAGCCAATTTGACAGATGTAGCTTCAACAAGATGGCCGCTTTCAACTGTCAAAGTTCGTAAGTCCCTATTAGAAGACCCTTTATTAACAAGAAAATATAATTCTGATTGGGGTCGAGCAGTATCTTGGAATCATTAGAAAATCTAGTTAAATGGCGCCCAACGTGTCAAGTGTCTATAATTACAAAAAAAAATCTATTTAGTTTTGCCCGAAGGGTTACAGATTGTCTTAGGAGCTAAATGCTACAAAAACTGGTTTTCATTGAAAGCCATTTTGTCATCGGCCGCACGTGACATATCTTTAGGAAGGTTTGCCATTTCATCATGGTTCGACTGACGCCTGAACAACGCATGCAAATTATGCAGATCCACAGTTGCCGTATTCCAGTAATCGTATTTAATTTAAAATGGCAATCATCTTGCAAAAGTCAATTTTATGAAATTAATACTATATAAATGTGTTATATATCATTTTATAGATTAATACCTCTAAAAAAATACCATTCATATATTAAATCTCAAAATTAATGTTCATGAGGGCAGCGTTTATATATTAAACAAAACATGAATGATTTTTTAATTTGTATGTTTATTTGTATGTTTATTTGTATAAATTTATCTAATTAGTTTGAGATCAAATTTTAATTCTTTAATTAGGGCCGCTGTCCAAAAGAATAGGCTGCACCATTCAGTTAAATTGTTGGGTTAGGCGGTTAGAGGAGAGCTTAAATCCAAACATAGACTTCGTTTTTACATATATTTAGCTTACATATACATATACATCTGAGACGTAAGTAAATCTGTAAAGCGTTACTCTTGTAATAATTGGAAAAATATTCCTGAAGCATTGTCTATGATATTTCCGTCCCATTATTTTATAACAAACTATTAAATTTGCACTTTAACTCTTTTAAGTACCATCAACCATCCCAATCCCAGGTTGATTTATCCCTCACATCATTTTTCCAGTCGACAAAAGCAAATAAATCAAATTTAAAAAACACTTGAAATCTATAAAATATAACAAAAGGAGAATTGAAAGGACTCTGATATCGTTTTATTTATATTCTAACATCCCACATTCACTTGCTTCCCACATTCAATTTTGTTTCTTCTTCCTTATTTTTAAATGATTCTTTCTTTTTTTGTATGACAGTATCCTTTTTTGTGTTTTAAGTTAGGTTTATTGATTTCACTCCTTTGCTTGGCTTTTTGTTTTTTTTTAGAATGTTTTTGTATGAAATTTCAAGAAAAGCACGTTTGTGTACCCAGTTGTCTGTGCGAATACTGAGAGTTAGGAATGGGAGTTCACATCAAGCTGGTAAACAAAGAGTGTTTAAAGTTCCTATGAAATACGAAATATAAATTATTAATAAAATAGTCTCTTGTCATTCTTTAAACTTAAGTGCAAAGTGATTATTATAGGGTTTTGTATCGAAATCACTTTAAGAAGGTATTTTGATACGATAATAGCATTTCGAGTGTCTTGTCCCGGTTGAGCCCCCATTTTCATTTAATTGGAATTTAATTATTTAAAGCAATACAATTTACAACTAACTTTATGTTCTGAAAAATGCCTATAGAATCATAAAGCTAACTAAAATGTCTACATGGAGTCTCAAGAGTCCCGATGCCGATCCCATAAAAACCACTCATGAAAAATTAAATCAAACATCTACCAAAATCGTGCCCAAAATACCCCGGGGAGTTTCCTCTACCTCTTAAAAAAAATTGTTTTATGTTGCACCAAACAAGAAAATTCATAAGACTTCCTTTAAAAGGACATGACTTGCACACAAAATTATTATTCATTGCATGCCAAAAATGCACATACTTACGAGTACATTGTTAGTTGAGTCTAGTAAGGAGAAAAAAAAAATGCTAGGGACATGTCGCACATTATTAACTTCCTATATTTGAGCTTCGTGACCTAGCACATCGACTTCCTTTAAGGATTTTATCAGAATACATCAGGATACCAATCGGGATTGAAAAAAGTCCTCTTTCGAAGGCTGCATTTATCCGTTGAATGAATTGCTCCTTTCACCCCGATCCGCATTCCATTATGTATTCTCTTTTGTTGGCAAACACACCCATAGGCCATAGCTCTAGGAACTCTGACTCCTGCAAACTGAAATGAAAATAAAAAATCGTTTAACATTCATGTTAAAGCCGTTAACATACCAGACAGTCAATCGCATTATTTCTCAATTTGAGCCCCCAATTTAGGCACACAGTCGCAGTCAGTTATTTTGACTTCAAAGTGAGATTTGATTTTCCACAAAATTTCCTTTCAATTCGCTTGGATATGGAAGAGTTGGGTTGGCAGGAAACGACAACACCTGCTGACATGTCTTTAATATCCTTGGCATCGTTTGTGGAAGAAAGTTTCATCATCCTAACCCACTACTCTCTACACACGATTGAATTTGAGGGTAAGACTGTAAGGATCGACTGTGACTGTGACTGATGACAGGATATAGACTCCGAGATGAAATTAGGACTATGAGTGGTGGTGTCATGAAAATTTGTGTTCTTGGAATATTAGTTGAAAATTACATTTTCATTGAGTGATCTGAGCACAATGTGTGACATGAATGAATTTATCATGAAGGAATTAATTTGTGGGGCTCATAGCACTTACGGCTTACGGGTCCTTGTCTCTGGGATCTTCTTTCTGTAAATGATGGTGATTGGCCTAAAATTAACACCTTCGTGTGTGTGCCTTGATTATTATGTTTTTAACAACGGAAACAAAAGTAACGTTGTTTAATTGTTTAAGACCAATTCAATTATATTTGTATGTTGTATTTTTGAATACAAAATTAATGTGGGGTTTTTAAAGGAATCCCTGGCTGGTTGTCTAGATTTCAATTCAACATGAAAAGCAAACACTCGTAATGTTTATGTTTATACATAATTGTATGTTATTATTTATTTGATGTTTATAAATTATTTAAATAACTTCACTTGCTAAGCGACAACTTTTGTCGACCGACAGCGGCTAGGTTTAAAAATTGACTGACTATATAAGCAAATGGTGGTGGCTGATCTGATGGGTATTATGTTATATACATTTATGCCTGATTCACAATCTCGCGTCACGACGAGACGAGAGCGTCGCGATTGTCGCTGTCACTTTTTCTCGGTCTGAAAAATCGTTCGCTAATTCACAATGACGCGAGTTTTTTTGACAACTAGTTTTTTTCACATGTGGTTTCATTGCGTTTTGAGTTAGAGAAGAAAGCGGTTGTGAGATAGAAATTGCAAGTGAGAAAAATATTGTTGTTTACTATTGTGGGTAGCATAGCCTTTAAAAAATAAAAAAAGGCAAAAGCGAATAGAAGAAGATGATGGGTGCGACCAAGTTTTCAATCGCGACATCAGAATGGTTTTTAAGAAACTTCTTTTGAAAATATTAAAAATATGGATCCGAAAATATAGCGATAGCAGGTGCAACAAGACCAAAAGATGTATTTGCATTTACTTCAGGTTCTGAGCTGGCAATGAACTGCTTTGGTAGAAATTGTTGAACCATATCCGATGAGTACAATGATCGAATGCCTTTGGGAATAATCGCAGTAAGGGTGGTTAAAACCAATAGACTTGCGCCGAGGCCTGTTGCTGTCTTTAGTTTTTCCTTCAACTTACCTGAGACATAACATTAAAAGTGGAATGCGTCCGTCCAAATAAGAACCAATTTACATAGCTATGATCACGGGAGTTAGTCTACAGCTAATTAGTTTTATATAATTTCTTAAGGCTATCTGCGTGGAATGAGGATTTCCTTTTATTTCGTTTTCATAAATCTTACACTTTTATTGTATTCTCATACTGCATTTATAATGCTAATATGCTAAGACATTTACTATTGACAGATAAGAAGTAAAACAAAAATACAAAACGAGACAACTTCGCCACAGAAAGCGTGTGGCGCTACTGCGGTCATAATTCAAACTAAATTTCTAGAAAATTTAACAGATAAACTAACAAAATGAATTTTATTTAGTGAATTTTCAATAAAATACTATATTCCCTACATTTTCCACCAATATATTGCACAATTAAAGGAAGATTTAAACTTTTATTGCCAGCAACAAATAAATGCACGTGTTAACCCCAGAATTTGATTTTATTCCACTATTCACTTAAAGGGGGCGCTCTATTAGCATGATGCCATCGTAACTTACAAGTATCACGTCGTCTCGCGCGAGTTTTTTCCAACTTTTTGGAAATTCAACGCAACGAGAATCGGTACATTGTGTAGTGATTCATACACTTCCATACATTGGAAGTTTTTCGACAACGTCAACGAGACCCTCGCGACGCTCTCGTCTCGTCGTGACGCGAGGTTGTGAATCAGGCATTAAACTAGGGACATTCCTTGTCTCCGTTTGCGCGGTGGCCCGGCCCGGTCCTCTAAAAGTCTGTATGTGTTTGCGAAAAACTGCTGGAACACAATAGAAAAACGCAGCCGGAACCGCAGCCGCAACCGTATCGCATGCCGTACGTACCTAATTAGAAGTGCCCACAATGGAGTCGTACGTACTCCACGTTTTTTTTTACAATTTCCACTGAGAAACATACATATATATGCATATAAAAGATGATAAAACATATATCGCATCATGTATAGTCTTTTCTATAAATTTGTAATTACCTAACCTAATATTTCTTAAAGGATTTTATTAGCACGTTGCTTTTTTTTATGGAATGTCAAAAATACGCACGTATTTATTAAAAGTTGGCCAACTCGTCCGCCGCCGTTTGCGGCAGCGTTTGCGGATCCGTCTCGTTGTGTTCACAACATTGAATTCGTGTGTATTCAATATTTTGACATGCGATACGGATGCGATTGCGGATCCGGCTCCGGCTCCATTGTGTTCCAGCAGTAAAGTAGCTGTGTAGTGGTATGTACATCTCGTTGATCGTTTTGTCGTCTGTTCGTGTTGGTAGTCGACCGGCTGCCTGCCCCACATTAATTTAATTGAAGGAATTTGGAAATTCAACCCTCGACCTGGCGTGAAAGGGATAGAGGAACTGAGATATTTAAATCTCGGTGCGCAGTTCATGAATGTGCTTTGTTTCAGAGTTAAATCCTTTAAATCCTTTACAAATCTCTGGTCCGAATTGTTATACCCTATTCTATACAATAGGTGTACGGTATATTGTATTTGGTGTGTAGTTTGTAACACCGTTACTAAAAGAGAAGTATGTATGTATATTCTGACTCAAGATCAAAAGCCTGGTCGATTAAGCCATGTGCGTCCGTCAGTTAGTATGAGCTAGAAAGCTGAAGAAGATTAGTTTGGGTGTGGCTGACGCCCATTTTTCATTAGAAACTATAAAACAAATGTTTTTGCAAATAAACGGTACTTATAATGAAACTTTGAGCAAAAACTTTGTTATTCTCTTAGTCGAAACCAAGAAGCTTGTGTATTTTTTAATTTTGGGCGTGGCTTAGGTACACCCTTTTTCACGAAAGAACAAAAAACGTAGTTTTAAAATTTTAAGGTACCAATATTCAATTTTTTTCCGTTCGTTATAAGAAAAATATATCTCTTAATTTTTTTTGTGTAATTTTTTTCAATACGCCCACTTTTAAGGGCGTGATTTTTATAAAATATGTACTTTTATTTGGGTAAGATTGTTAAAAAACTACTCGATTCAGCTGTAGTTTCATACATATGCCTAAAAATTGATTAATGATCAAAGCCCAGTTAGTGCTTTAAATTTTTTTAATAAAATTTTCAGGACACACCCAATTTTAAGGGGCGTTTTCGTAAAAAGTCATAATATGCATTAAATTGTTAATGTTTTCTAACTATAGGTAGCAGTTTTGAAGTGAGAAGATGAACATTTTGGTTTGTATCCTTGGTTACGTAGCAGAATTTTTAAATACACTTATAATCGAAATTTCCATTCAAAATCTAATTTTTAAAAATCCAAATTATGTGTTGTTTTGTTCAAACCGAGCTGCCAAGCTTAAAATTGATTGCCGCTTATATCATAGTAATTGCCTTGGCAATAAAAAGTCTCAAATTTGGGCTTGGCACACGCCTTTTTTATTGCTCTAGCGAACGCATACTCATAAAAAAAATAGGAAATAGGCTATCCAACATGCAGTTCATTGCAAACGTACTGTAGCTGGTAGCTCTCGATTATTTTTTTTATAATTTTCTATGATACCATCTTTGTTCAGAGATATTAAATCAATAATTTTTAATTTCAGTATTCATAAAATGAAGCTTTATCTACACAAATCGAAATATACAAAGCTATTTCTTATTTCCTTATTAGTATAATCTTTTGATTTCTAATTACTTTTCCCTCGATCTTCCTTTACCATATCTCCAAAACTTGAGTAAACTCCATCTCCACCCAATGTTGTAGTAAAATCCTCTCATTATCTCAATGCCAAATGAAAGTCAAGAAAAACAAATCAGTAAAACAACAACACTTCATCCGCCCTCCCTCCTCCATATCAAATCAACCTTTAAATCATCTGAAAGATATTATTATTTCTTATCTATTTTTACCTTGAAGATAACATCTTGCCTCACAAAACCTTATGGTTTCTTTGTGGAAAAACATCAAATACCACCATCTGCAGGACCACAGGTCGTTTCATAGTTGAAACATCATCGTTATCTCCCATCAACCCAAGTAGCATATACGTAGGTATATAAAACTTTTAACAGTAAACACAAAGGATGGCATAGCTCCAGCTTCAGGTACATACAACGGAATTGTAACATCCTGTCTCAACCTCACCTTGGCTAAGGAAACAATTAACCGACAGGAGTACCATCTGCCGAAATCTTAATAATTTATTTATTATGAATTTCTCATTATCCTTTGTGGGTTGGAATTTGCTTTTCTAACATTATTTTTTTTTTGTTCTCCCTTGGTCGCTGATGCTTCCATCGCCCACTGCATGATGGTTTTCATTTTTTTGATTAAAGTGGAAAGGACTTTTTGCTGTTGGCTTCTTTGGTCTGCCAATCTGCTATCCTTCAGCTCAAACGCTTTAAATAAAAAATGAAATATAATTTTGAAATAAGAGAGCTTCTTCAGGTTTGTGTAAAGATACACTTTTTTTTTATTTACAAAACCTTTGACTGATATTTCCTCAGAAAGTATATTTTTGCAATTCCTCTGAGGTTTTGCCACGAATTGCAATATGATTTGTTTTTGATCCTGGAAGCGGTTGCATCTTTGTTATATACCAGCATTGTCGATTTATTCAAAATTTCAGTTTAATATTCACAGTTCAGTGTTGTTATTTTTTGAGGTTATTTTTGAACTACCTGGAAAGTCGTTTTAATCAAAAGGACATAACACAT